>CAKNXH010000152.1:57956-328715 GCA_932178445.1 Andricus quercusramuli | reverse complement strand
TATTATTATTATCATTACACCATTTAAGTTCAGTCCCTTGCTGGATTGCTGGATAACCGTTAACTCGTAAACCTGATCTTTAATCATTAGACAATGAGAGATTAAAGAATTTATATGATATAATTAATTATGTTTTCATTATTACTTTTATTTTTAATGATTTTATTACTTTTGAAATCAAGTCATTTTCCAGTACCAAATGCCAAAATGTGTCGGTAATAATAATAAAACATTTTTTTTAGTAAAAATAGTTTTTGTACAAAAGTATTCATCTGCTTGGTAAAATAATAAATATTTTTCAGACGTTCATACCTGTGGTTCAAATTTTGTAGCACATAATTGCACATATAATTAGAGTAATTTTGTTTTCATGTATTACTTGAAAATAGTCTATACCCGCTGTAAGTCATTCATAAGACACTAAAATACGTGGTGTAATTTTTTCACTTACAAAAGAACGTGAAGGGCTATTTCATCATGACGCAAATAGCGTGTTTCGTTCTATTTCATTTTTGACAGCATTGTCTCGCTAAATAATAGACATTTCTAGTGCCGCGGTTCTAACCAAGCTTTGTTGGACTTCAGACTTTTGATTTTTAACAACCAAATTACAAAACAATCTTCGATCTTGCAATCGCAATGACTGTAATAATTTTCATTTTTCTGAGTGAGCCATGGACCGAATCAAATTCTTAAATGAGACGTCAGAAAATAAATGTAAAAAGAAGGTAAAAATAAGATAGTGGAAACTGGTTTGAAAGCTTCATATTTCGATCTGCGAACTCTCCTTATTTAAATCTGAATAAAATTCAATTTATAATTTGAACAATTTTATTTATAGAGTCTGAATTAAGATAATATGCTTATTATTATTTTCCTTTATAATATTCTTGTGTTGAGTTCACACTTGGATGGTGCACAGGTGTTTAATTGACCAGACTAAAGTAAATTTAGTAAATCATATTACATAATTCAATCGCATGTTGACTAAATTTATGTTTATTATTTTTATAGCGCCTAAAAATCTGAAACTAATGCCATGATTAATTTTGAGAAAATTTAATAAATGATTGAAGTGAACATTATATGAGTGGTTCTTATAATATTTAATTATTTGATAGTACTAGGGCCAATAATATTGTAGGAAAAAAAAGAATAAATTAATAAAAACAATGTTTATGATACTTCCGAAGTTTTATATTATTTATATATATATATATATATATATATATATATATATATATATTTATGAAATTCCTTTCCAAATTTAGGGATATTTACCAAACGATTTTGGTCTTCAAATTTTAATTCAATTTCATATCTTAATATATAAAAACCGTTAAAAAAGTTCTTCGAACAATGAACATTGTAAACATGACACATTCAATCACATTTGAATCGATAGAATATCTGTTTTTAACAAGGTTTATTCATTCAATAGTATTATTATTGAGAATATAGACATTTATTTTCAGTGTGATATCTTTGAAATCTATATTACACTAGGAATCCCATTTAGGCGCGGTTTCGGACATGGTCCTGAATGGCCTCCACTTAAATCGAACACATAATTCGCTCGCTCTGAACGTAGACATTCAGGGCCCTGTAAACCATTTCTGTTGGATTTGAACGCATGCTAACAGCTGACGCAACTAACGTGCTGAGTGTACTGCCCATGATCCAATGGTTGGATCATGGTACTGCCCGCTTTTTCGCTACGCTACTGTTTGTCACGCATGACTGAGTACCGCCCCCCCCCTCTCTCGGTCTCGCGGTCCGCGCATCGCAAAAATGACGAGGTTTGAAATTTTAGGAACGACTTAAATGGGAGTTACTTAAATGGGATACCCAGTATATAACAAACGAAAGCAATAAATTGCAGGTTCGGAAACCTTTTACTCTGCCAGATCTGATGAATCCAGAGTTTGCTCTCTTAAATGTATAAGAAAAGTTGATACCGAATTATATAAGTTTACTATTTGGGTATTTTAAATAAGAACAAAAAATGTAAAGACCTGTTTTCGGTTTCAAGTTTCATCATATCGATTGAGGTATGATTAAAAGATATAATTGTGCTGACTCGGTTGATGACCTGAACCACATTAATCTATTTTGCTTATAAACATCAGCCATTTTTAGTTTACCGTATTTACAACGCCGTGTCTATACAGATTCCTCTCCCCTTTTCCAGTACCTTGCTTTTATTACTTACGGCCTTTTTACAATTAGAATTTGAAAGGAAATTTTTAAGTGCAAAATTAACTCAAAACTTGATGAACTTATTACAATATAAAAAGTAATATCAGAAGACTATCCAAATTGAAATTCTACTACTGCGAGGAGGCTTTCTCTCCATTTCGATTAAATTACAAAAATTTGCGGTCATGATTTTAGTTATGTGAGTGTTATGTACGTGACGTATATTTGTAGACGTGGAGTGTAGAGTGTAGACAATTTAATAGTTTTTCATTCCTGAGTAACACCCCGCGTAATAACTAATTACTCTTGGTGCAATATCTAATATCTCAAATGATATTTCGCTGTAGGCAGAAATTACAAATTGACTTGGAATTAACTTTTTTAATGACTGCATTACAATGAATAGTACAATTGTGAATATAATTGTACCACATTACGAAATTTTAGTCACAAACAATAAATTTTATAACAAAAATCTACGGAAATTATATATCTACGTATAATTTAATTAAATTCACGTATATGGAAATATGCAATTATAATAAAAAACAAATTCATAATAACTAGATTTACACGTCTATATGCGAATATGATTGCAAGTGAATCCAACGATTTAAGGTTCAAACGTTGATAATTTTGTTTAGATTTTACATTGGAATTATCGTTCATCACTATTTTTGGTCACAAGATAATGTAATATTTTCTAATAAAATGCTTGAGATATAGGAAATGTATAAATCACTATATCTTACCAACAGAAAAAAAAAAAGAAATTGTTTAGAGTTTCGGGAAACCACATCGTTTTTATTTTCTCAAATAAATCAACAAGGAAATTTATTATTCATGTAATACGTGCAGAGATTGATAAATTAAAAATTGTCCTTCTTGAAAAGAACAGCAATACTATTACAATTTTTACATGACACCCTTCAACACTTGCAAAATTGAAAATTGAACATGTTTTACAAAAATGGGAAAAATGATTTACAGCGATTTCTTCTTATTTACACCTTACGATACTAAACTTTCAGTAATTTTTTGACGCAATGTTGATCGTGAAAGAATTTCAATTAAATTAAATTTTTGTCACTATATCTTACCCACAGCCAAAAATGTAAAATGCGTATGTTTAGAGTTTGGGGAAACCCCAACGTTTTTATTTTCTTAAGAATATCAACAAGGAAATTTATGATTCATGTAATATGTGCAAAGATTAATAAATTAAAAATTTTCCTTCTTGAAAAATACAACAATACTATTAAAACTTTTGCATAAAGACTACCGTGACACCCTTTAACAATTAAAACATTAAAAATTGAACATGTTTTACAAAAATGGGAAAAATGAGATGCGGACGCTTTCTTTTTATTTACATCTTTCGATATTAAACTTTCAATATTTTTTTATGCAATCTTTATCTTAAAGGAATTTCAATTAAATTAAATTAAATTAAATTTGTTGTCACTATATCTCACCAACAGCAAAAAATGAGATAATGAGTATATGTTTACATTCTGGGGAAACCCCAACTTTTTTTTATTCTCGAGAATAACAATAAGGAAATGTATGATTCAGGTAATACGTACAGAAATTAATAAATTTGAGAAGTTTCCTTCTTGAAAAGCACAACAATACAATTAAAATTGTTGCATAAATCACGCTGTTTCCAAACGAAAGCCTTCAAATTTCGATCCACCAAAACATGCAAATATTCAAATTTTTATCCTAATACAATTGAAAACTATTTTTTGTATTACTTGTCAATTTAAATTTGAATGCAAAAATATTTGTTTGGAGAAATTTGGCGTTGACCTTGACGTTTTTTCCTTGTTAGTTTAGAATAATTCAACTCTATGTGCACATTAAAATAACCTACCATGAACTTGGTCTGAATATTCAGGGCTAAATTTGGTCATTTTTGTCACGTGTTACTAAATGAACGATGGCAGGAGTATTTCCGCAAAGTAATTGCAATAAATCGTGAATTTGAATAAAGTTTAATCTGTGTGTTAAAATAATAGTCCACGACATCAAAATAAAAATTAAATAAAGTTAATGTCGTCTTGAAAATTCGATAATAATTATTCATTTATTTAAATCTACGTCATAATTTTTTACCTGTATCCACGATAATCTTTAGCCTTAGTTACGAAGAAAAACAAAAGTCAACAAAATCTCAACTGTTGAAAAAACATCTAAACGTCATAAACAATCTAATTGAAACCATTAATGACATGCATTTATTGATAATTATCTTCAATGTGTTATTGTCGACTGAAAAGCCGTCATCGCTTAAACGTTAAAGCAAACAAGGAGTGTGAATTAGTCTATTTTCCAAAGTATCAACTTTTCAAAATACAGAGACATATAAAATCATATTTAAGGAACTGACAAAATAAAGACGCAACTTAAAAAGTGCACAACACTCTTTAATGTTCATACATCCTTATTCGCTTTCTTTGTTGGTTTCAGTTATTACCAGCAGTCTTTCATGTTTTTCTTTAAAGGATGATACACTTGCATAACATATAATTTGCAATTAAATTTAAGTGTCGAAGATATTCATGGATGAATCTGAATTTTCGCAGCGAATAACATATACTGAAAGTGAAAAGAAAATGTGAACTGCAATTACAAGAACTTCATCATTTTTATACTTTACTCTGACACATACTAATTATTTATGCTATATGTGTTAGTTACACTTATTTTTGTGACATAATGACAAATTGAATGATTTTATTAGATTGATAATAAAAATAATATAACAAACCGAACCAGGATGTGCGAAATAAAAAACGTTCACGAAACCCGAATTTTCAATGTAGAAAAAACTTTACTCCCGAGAAAATACAGGGTGAATTTTCTTGAAATCTGAAAATTTTAAGTGGAAAATTGTATTATGTTCCGAGAAATTGGAAGGGAAATATTTTTGTTTGTTTGTTCAAGGCGTACGATGATTAACAATCCAATTTTCAATTCCAGAAAATAACAAAGAACTGATTTTTATCCAGTGCGTATCTGTATCCATACAAAAAAATTTGATTGAATAATGTCATTAAATTCCGAGAAAGCGGAGGGGATATTTTATACCATTATAACAAACTAACCTTCACATTAGGAGTTACATCACAAACACTATTTTTCAAATCTCAAGCCCCAAATCGCAAAGTCCAAAAATGTAAGTCACAAAATATAAGACCCAAGATATAAGTCCCAAAATATAAGGTCAAAAATCATACGGTACTATAATTGACTGACACTCGATCAAAAGTATAATGGTTTCAAACCGGGTCCACGAAACCCTAAACAGAAATTGAAATGTAAATGAATAAGGTATATCTTTATTGTCAGATTCGAATAAATCATAGATTGACAATATTACTCAATGCAGGAAACATTCTCAAATGCGTTATATCTAGTCAAATAGATTTTGATAGATATGCAGAAAAATGTCTTTAAAATTACTTTAAAGAGAAATTGCAGGAAATACTGTCATTATTTGTTACATCATTAAGGAAACAATGGGTATGAGTGACACCTAATTTTACGCTTGAAAATCACACGAAATTGTACAAAAATGTAAGAGAAAATAATAAGAATCTATTGGTTTTGTTCTATTGCAAAATTGCGCATTTGTAATATTTGTTTAGAAGCACTGCCCATGTTCTGCAATAAACTTGTCTTTAAATCCGTTTCTTTTTAGAAAAGTATCAAAATTTTCAAAGTGTCCTTTCAGAATTCAAATCATTCATTTGTAACACCCGGTAATCTTTGCTCTGATGTTTGATGGTGATCCTTTATGGATCAAAGAACGATAAGAGCATATATAATAATTATAAATATTATTAATTCTTTGATTAATAAATTATGTCAATATTGAATATTTTATTAATATTTCAAGTAAATTCAAACGAAGAGCGAAAGGTGTCACGGAACAAAGGACCAAAATTAGTCACTGGATATCATGATCTCAATGTTTGAAGAAGACAGACAGCCTTAGAAATATTTGCCGCCAAGACACTATAGCTAATAATGGTTTAACCTCCTTACCAAATCTTTAAAATTTCAGCAATATTTTAGTCGTGAAGCATTTAAATAAAAATCTTGAAATAGAGAATTTATTTACCCAATAATAATATTTAACCATACATAATAATTTTCTAGCCGATACACAAAACATCTCTGATACCAAAAATAAATTTACGATTGCATAAAATATTTTGCTTAAGAAATATTTGATAAAAATATTAACATAAATTCTAAGAACATCAATCAAATATGCCAATGATTTTTGAAAGTATGCACTAATTTAATAAAGTTTTTACCTGTCTCTCTGTATCCTTTTTTTCAAATCTTTCTGGAAAGCTCCTGAGGAGCAACAAACGGGAAATTCACTGTTTCGAAAAATGAGTTTTTTTCTCGCTAAGAAAGTAATCTCGCATTGATGAATGAATTTTCGTTAAATATCACAGAACATAAAAATAAAAAAGTCACTGAAACCGGTGATCGAATTACATGGATCAGGTTTATTATTATTTCCACTTGGACCTGGCCATCTACCTGCGACAAGAACGATAGCGAGACTACATGCAGACTACTAACTGTTGCCTCCCTGCTGCCAGAAAACAAAAAGGTACGACCACGAACAGGCTAGACTTCTTGTACATTTTACTTGAACTGCTTGAACTTGACTGGCTTCGGAACGCAGCATCACCTGCGAACATCGAATAGCTAAGGTAGACCTGAAAAGCATCTTGAGTCAAGATTAATTCGCTTACCGATAAATATGCAAATGATCAAATTAAAAAATGCCAACAGTCTACAAACTCTAACGTTTCTAGTTGATCAATTTGAAATTTCGTGCCCATAAATTTTAGAAAAATCTATTACATATATAGATTTGTTAACCAATAGGCAATTTAAAATTCAAGCATTAACAATAAAATTAACCAATCAAACGGAAACATTTTTAAATTGCAAGCGCCTAAGTCCTAAAATAAAAATTTTTTAATTCCAAATAATTCATATCTGAAAAAAGAAACCATTTTTCAAATCTCATATGTAAGGCCAGAGACGTTCAAAGTTCGACCTTCTTTTCAAAATCAGTAGTGTTAACAAATTAACAATTCGTAATAATAGATCAAATTGAAAATAAAACCATTTTCTCACTGTGAAAATTAGCGAAATTTCAAGAATTAACGCTTGTCAAGGATTCATAAAATAACAATTTATAATTGAAGGGCGTCACGGCATAACCATCTTAGTGCCACTTTTTTCAAAACACGTTTTATGGCTTAAAAATTCTCTAAATTTCCACCGAACATTGTGGTGAACAAGTTTAACCAATTAAGTTCATAAGAAAATGATGAAATACACAGAGTTTACGTAATTTTTTCAGCTAAATAAAATGGCGCTATTAGTTTTTCCGTATTTCGCATTTTTTAACAAATTGTTTGAACAAAAATTCTTTAAACAATTAAAAAATCATTTTTTCCTGAAAAATTAATTATTAGTTATTGCACTATTAGTTTTCCTATGAATTTATGATCAAATAATTTGTTTCAAATAATTCGAATTTTGTAAACGTTTTCTTTTTGCTCGACTGAATTTTTTTTCACACTTCAATAGTTTTATCGTGACACACTTCAATAATTAAAACATTAAAAATTGAACATGTTTTTCGAAAGGTCGAGTACTGAGCTCCGGAAAATTTTGCCGTATTTAAAGTTTCTAGTCCGCAAAATTTTTTGTGTCATTAAGGAACTTTCTGTCCCAATCACATTTTTTGCTACTTTGGAAAAATAGTAGAATATTTTACTATTTCATCATAAAATGAGGAAAATTTAGTTATAAATACACGCAAATAAGTGTGATATAATCAAGAACATTACACACTGAAAGCATAATAAAGAATTGCTCATCACTTTACTATTCCTATAATAATACCCTTCAGCACTAACTTGCGAATTTTCTAGCAGATGACAGCACTTCAGATTTGAATCACGAATCCTCACGATCACTTTCCTATATCATTGGTCACTAACACCCGTATTTCCTAAAGTTAGACTTGGAAAAAGGCTTCGAGATGCGACAGATCATTCTTCTGCGACCAGTCACTAAAATGCCGTACTACAAAATTAAAATACGGCAAAAAATGCCGTATCTGTATACACTATTTTTTCCAAAAACCTCGAAAAAGTATATACAGCGCTTTCTTTTTATTGACACCTTTCTATACCAAACTTTGAGTAATTTTTTGACGCACTCTTTATCTTGAAAAATGTCAAGCTGCTAAAGCGTAAAGCAAATATTGAGGCTGACTTCAAATTAGTTTCTGAAAAAAGACACAGTGTACCACCAGTAAGAATCCATGTTGGCAATTATTTTTCATTTTTGCCCTATTTACCATGTTCCACCCGCCGTACTCCAGCCCCCCCATTCTTCGGGACAACCAACATCTCTCGAACATCTAACGATCTCCCCCGTCTCACGGAACCCCATATTAGAGAAACCACCCTACAGTAGATAGGAAAAAATCAACAGCATTTAACTGCATAAGTTTCCAAAAATCAAGAAAGGTTTTCCTTTTTTAATAAAGCCTACATATTCAATTGAATATCCTTATAGAAACAAAATATCATGAAATTAGCCAATTTAGCTGTATTAAACATTTTTATTAGACCCGGTCAAGGGAATGATTTTGACACCTCTATCCATCAATAGATAATCGTTTCTCGTATAGCTTGTGGCTATAACAGAATACTCAATTCGCGATTATTATAATTTATTATTAGTATACATAATTAATTTACAAAAATCATACAAGCTTAAATTTTTGAAATTTTGTTTATCTTTGATATTGCGTGAGATTGATACGATTGGTACGAGGTGTTTAATCTCCATACTATTTAACCTGACTTGTGATGACAGAATAGTGCAAAATGTTTACATACCCTAGCCCTAAAAATTACATCTTCTCCAAGTGACTCCTGTACACAACTAGAATTTCTAGGCTTTTTAAAAACTACAAATTTATACTATTTAACGCCGAAGTATTTGAAGTTAAGTAAAAGTGAAACAGTGTCAACATATGACATTCACAAAATATGAATAAAAATCACTGTTATTTTTTGAAAAAAAGGTCCAAAATTTAAAATCAAAGAATTATGTTGAGGCATACTAAATTTAATATTAGAGGACAAATTATGCCTTCTTTAATAGTAATATTTTATTTTTGCACCGCCAAACGAGACACGTGTCTTCTATTAATGTGATATGTGCAGAGAAATAATTGCAATATTGTCGTATATCACGGCGAAAGAAATAAATTTTCCACACACGCAACAGTATGTATATTCTCGGATATACTATCTTCAAACTAATTTTCCTTTGCTCCATTTTATTAACAATCTTAACAAGGTGGACATTAAATTTCATAATTCTAACGCAAAAAGTACTTCAGTTAAAGAGCAAAGTATAATAAACTTGGACTGTTGATGACTTATAGTTACGAGCATATGCATGGTAAAAAATTTAGGCATGCTTGCGTAATTTGTATGTGAATTATTTAAACTAGGAAAACTTTTTTCATAAAGAACACCTTTCACTCATGATCAGAAAAAAATTTAATTTTATCGTGAACTTACAATTAAATTTTAAAAAGTCTGTTCATTTCGAATATATGTAATTTTGTTTCAATTCAACGATTTTTGTTTCAATTTAGACAATGAAACAGTAATCGCTGATCGCACAAAACATTATTCAATTATTTATCTTCTTTTTGCAATTATTACTAGGTCGAAGTAAAAACTATATTTTTTTAATTTGCTCCGAAAAAAATAAAGTTTCATTCTGAACCAAAAAAAGTGACAAATTTACTGACACAAAATTTAATCAAATTTGGTGCATTTTGAGCGATTTCAAATGATACGAACATTGAAATCAATTCAACTGTTTTTCAGTTTTGAAGTTCATCATACAGCAGCGAACATAGCTGAAGTTCAAAATAAGTTTGTGAGACAATGAGCTGAAATAATGTTAAAAACCTACTTTTTTCTCTGTGCTTTTGGACAATGTGAAAAAGTTGTATCCCTCATCGAGGGAAAAACATCTTTTTCTGTTTGGTTTTGGTTGATAACAAAAAATGTATCAACATTCGCCATAATTTGTATACATGTAGAATTTATGTTTAATTATTTTAATTTAAAAAGATTTGACTATTTTGGGCTAAAAATGAAATTCAGCTTTAAAAAAATGAATTTATTTTCACTCCGCCCTAAACAATACATTATCGTTACTACAATATACACCAAGAAAATATCGTTAGAAATACGAACGATACAATATTCTCTTGATATATATAAGAAGATATTTGTTGTCTCAAGAAAATTCAATAATAATAATAATAATAATAACAATAATGTGGTAATAATGAATAAAAATAAATTTTGAAAAAATTAAAATGAAAAATATATAAATAAAATAATAATAATTTAATAATAATAAAATAATTGATTTTCTTCATTCAAGTACATTTTCTTGAGAACTAGAACAATTATTTCTAAAGTTAATGTACAATTTATCATTCACCTTTTGGTACTGCCGCAATGACCTCTGTATGAATATTCTTCTGGGGAATGGCCGTGAACCTGACATGACTCATACGTGGTTTTATTTCGTAAGCATTGAAGGATACAACGGGTGACAATAATTTTGACATTGCTTAGTAGTTTTTTTCCCGCAAGGACACAAAGAATTGTATGTACCTCCAAAAAATTAGATATCCCGTAATAATTTTCACCTAACGTTCATCACACCTTCGGAAGTGCTCAACACTTTCAAGAAACCGGTTCTTTCCTTGCAGAAAAAAATGTATGATTATATAAGGTTCTACTTAAAAAAAATACTTCCCCCACTGGATTTCTATTAAAACCCATCTATAAAGTTTAAAAGCTAAAACTATAATCATTAATTTTTTCACATTTATGAAAAGTTTGATTATACGTTTTTTTCAGCATTCTTAACGGCTTTTCATAGGAAACAATTTAATTTGAAATTGTACAGAGATTTTTTGTAGACAAATGTGTCTATAGAGCGTACAATTTTAATCCGATTAGAGTATTAAAAAAAAAAAGAAAGTTAAATAAATTTCAAAAAGATTTGTGAGCATCGATTTTTTTCAACCGTATCAATTTTGAATTACTTTGGAAAATCCTTTGCTTATGATACCTTACCAAGTCCCTTAAGACAAGTGGCGCATAATGCACTGTTGTAGAGCGCATTTTAGTTCCTAATTTTATAAACATTTTGATAAAATGCCATGCAATCACTCAGAAAGGACTTTATTTATTAGGAGAGTTTGTCAGGTGACAATATTGGTTCTTTCTCCAAATAAATTCTATAAACAAATACAGAGTTTCGTCAATTTTCAAAAGGCAGATTTCGTTTTTTCAACGAAATGAGTAGCTGGGCCATATACTTTTCTCATGTTATTTTATCAATGAGCTACAATTGTTTTTTATAAACAATGAAACTAAAACATCCACGATTTTGTCATTTTTTTAAAGAAAGATCAATCGTTTCTTTGAGCAATTTAAATTTTACTGTCTATGGTATGGCTTTAGCAACAGTGCTTGTGTTTCTCGATGTCGATGTCTTTCAATCTTTTCTCTGTATTTGAATTTTTGTCGTGAATTTATATGAATAAATAACAAATGTTGCCTGATAAAGTCTGCTAATGAATAAGGTCCTTTCTGAGTCATTGGCAGTAGATTTTGTAAAAAAAACTAAATACATTTGTTGAAAAGAGTCAAGCTGTGAATCTGTTCATGGAATTGCTTATAAAATAAACAATTATTATTGGTAAACAAATTATCAAAAGTATTAGAGCTATTGTGAAATTAGCTGTCGATCGCCGCTCAGCTCAGCGGAAGCGTTTGAAATAAATTGAAGACAAATGTATGAAATGATTTTGAATTTGAAGCGTTCTAATTCAAAATATTTTAGTCAGTTGAAATTTTGAAAAACGACAATATTTTGAAAAGAATAGAAAGGAATTCAACTTGTATAATTTCTGAATAAAAGCGTTTAAAATTGGATGATTTTAATTTGAAAACAAAAAATTAAGACAGAAACTTTCAAAATTCAAAGCCTTCAGACTAGAATTGTTTAATTTAGACAGTTTCAATAAAAAGCAGTTGAAATTGAAAGCTAAATTGAATATTTCAAAGTAAAAACTTCTAAAATGGCAGAAGTCTACATTTTCACTAAATTTGAAAAATTATGACTTAACGTAAAAATTGATTGGACAACCTTTCCTAAAATCAAAAATAAATTAACCTTTATTTTCACCGTTCAAAATGAAAAAATTTTCAATTATAAACTTTTTAAATTGAATTATTCTATAAAAACGTTATACTCCAGAAACTTGAAACATAAACAAATCCAAAACCTCATTTAAGATTGAAAAAAAAATCAGTCGTGAAGAGTTGTTGTATTAAAAATTGTTTGTACTCAAATCTTTGAAAATTTCTATTTCTTTAAGTACATATAATCGTTTAGAAATTAACAATTTTCGAATTGTCAATTAAACTTTTTGAAATTCAACAAATTCAATTTTATTCAGTTTTGAATTCAATAAGATTAGATTTAAATATTCTAAAAAGTTTGGTTTCAATTTTAAACGCATAAAACTGTCTTGTTTCTCAAATTCTTCGAAATAAGGAATTTCAAAATTGAAGACTTGATAGTTGCACACTCTTCAGTTAGGAGGATTTGTAATGAAATAATTTTAAATGTAATGCCTCCAGAATAAACTTAAAACAATAAAACATTAAGACAATAATATCTTAAATGCAAGCCTTAAAAATCAGCAGATTTTAGAACCAGGTATGGAACATTGAAGTTTTTTATTTTTTAAATGTTCAGTAATGTTCAAAATTTCAAACTCAGTTTAAAAAAGAAACAAGTTTTATATCAAAAAATTGAATAATTTCTTTAATTTTGAATATTTTTAATGTTATAATTCTGAATTTAATAACATTTAATAACATTTTACGATCAAAATTGAAATGGTTGAATTTCGAAAGGTATTTAAAAATGTTTGAATTTCAAAAAGAATAATTGATAATTTGAAATATTTTAATTTCTACACAATTAAATTTACTTAAAGTAATATACATTTTTAAGGATTTGAGTACAAGAAAGTTTCAATGTCACAATACTTCGAGACTAAATTCTTTTCTAGTTTTAGATGAAGTTCGGATTTGTTCATGTTGCAAATCTCTGGAGTACACCATTTTATTCGTTAACATTTGCTGTTTTAAGTTACTTTTTATTTAGAACGTTTTTTTATAGTAATTAAATTTCAAAGGTTTAGAATAGCAAAAATTGTTCATATTGGATGGTGAAAATAAAGGCGAATTTATTGTTTTAATATTAGGAAAATTTGTCTAATCATTCTCTATGTAAAAGTAATCATTTGTTTATTTAATACAAATTAAGATTTCTAGAATTTCAGAAGCTTTTACTTTGAAATATTCAATTTCAATTTCAATTTCAAATTGTCAAATTTTAATCGTTTCGAATTGAAATTGATTAGAATTCAAAAGTTTTCACTTTTAAAATATTCGATTTTGAATGCTTTTAATAAGAAATGAAACAATTTTTCATTTCTCTGAATTTTAAATGATCTACGTTTGAAAATTCTATTCGGAAAATATTCCATTTTTAACTTTTTGTAATTTTCTTCTTTCGGAATTTCAATCTGAAATGATTCAATTTCGAGATTCTTAAATTCAAAATGAAATTGTTAAATTCTGAATGCTTCGAATTAGAAATGAGACCATTTTTTCAATTTAAAATTATTAAGTTTCAAATGCGTTTATTCAGAAAGGATACAAGTTCAATTCCTTTTCATTCCATTCGAAATATTGTCCTTCTTTCAAAATTGTACCTATTTAAAATATTTTTATTTGGATCGCTTTCAATTCGAAATTATCAAGGACAGTCGGGATTATCTGCGTGTGAGAGCTGAGGATCGCTCGAAAGCTAACTTCACAGTTTGATTAAAAAAAAAGCTCAAATCAGATCAAAATTGAAAGCCCTAGACCAATTTGCCCAGAAAAACTTGCTTTGCCCGTCTTTCCCAAATTTCGTCCAGAAATTCGGAATGTGCATTTAAATACTTTTAATAAGTTTGGCTAGTTTATGTATAATTCAAATTACATAAGGCGTGTTCCTCACTCTAAATATTAAATATATCAAAAGTTTAAAGCTGAAATTAAGGAAAAAATAAAAACAATAGAGTGTCATGAGGCACCACTCTTGTTGGAACTGATATAGCTAGTAACGTCAGTCAATTTTACTACCTATAATAATCGCTGTCAGTTTTCTTTTTTGTTGCCGTGAATGTGAACTCACGTGACACCACGTGTGCTAAGGTCAAACGGATTTTCTCGATTACAACTGATTAGAGCAATCATGGTAACGTGTTTTCGTATTACATAAGTGATAAAAGGAAATAATTTCTTCAAAGCTATTGATTCTAATTTTTTCACCCTGAAAACTATTTTTTAGACAATAATAATCAATATATTCCTTAGTTTTTATTATTACACTAAAAAATGATAAATACTATTATGATACATTATTTTTTAATAACATAAATGATTCATCGTATTTTCCAGGTCGATCCAGATTCCGAAGTGATCATGGAGATAACAATCGTAATGAAAATTATTTTTAAAATAGAAAAATTTACTTCCTATCCAGGAAGTTTTCAATCGGAGAAAGGTCCTCATTTGCGCTATAATCATATCAATTTATATAACAAACTGTCTGTAAAATTTCTTGGATGAGTTTTCAAATATGCAAAAGTAAATAAATCTAATAAAATAAAGCAAATCATCTTCTATAATTGACTTTTTCTCGTTCAAAATGGTAAATGAACAAAAACATAATGTAAAATCTATCCTCATCGGCAATTTAGAAGCATGATCATGATGAAAATAAATACATAAATAAGTATAAAATAAGTATAAATAAGTATAAATGAGTATAAATAAGTATAAATAAGTATAAATCAGAAGAATAAGTTCTTGTCCTTGAAAAATCTTGATTTTACGATACAGATATAAAATCGTAATTTATTTTCAAAGTTTTTATTTAACCTTTGTATCTACTCATATGGGATCACTAAAAAATTAAAACGCACCTGTAAATAGATTCTACACTTTTTACTGTTTTTGTTTTTCAAGTAGGTTACAACTCGTAAATTTAAAGATGTCCAATACAAATCTGGGATGAGGAAAAGTATTTCCTGGATGAAAAGTCCTTTTTTCATAGGCAGTGTCTACTCGTACCGAAAAAGTCTGGCTATTCGTACCAAAATTTTGGTACAAATAGCCCCTTTTCCAGGTCACGCTGAAAAAATCCGATATTCCCCTAATAGCACGGAACGTTCCTGGAACATTCCCGGAACGTTCCACGGGAACTTTCGGAACGTTCCAGGGAGGTGTAAAATGTCCGCCGCTTGGGAACGTTCCAGGAACGTTCCACTGGAACGTTTCAAACATAAATTAACGTTATTGTTATTATTATCAATAAAAAACGCGTAAAACGTAAGTGATAGGTCAAAATCGATGTCAATTTATGATACGGATATCATATTATAGTGTAGTATATGCGGTACTCAAAACTCAAAAATGACATCCATTCTTACCTATCTCTTACGGTTTACGAGATAATTGTTGTTAAAAACAACAATAATGGAATGTTCCTCTCAGGTCCCAGTGGAACGTTCCCAAGGGCGGACATTTTACACGTTCCGGGACCGTTCCTGGAACGTTCCAGTGGAACGTTCCGAAGGTGCCCGCGGAACGTTCCAGGAACGTTCCCGGAACGTTCCGTGCTATTAGGGTCGTACCGGAAATTCGACACGCGTAGCCCCGACCTATTTCGCAGTACAATATTTAAATCTCACCTTTCTTTATTTAATTTCAAATGTATACTTTTTTGCTTCAATAAGATTAAAAATAATCAATTTACTTACATTTTTATTATCATTCAATAATTACAAGTTGATGTATAAATACTTCGATATGTTCTTCTATTTTTCATCGAATATTCGCGAGAAAATCCAGAATTAAAGTTTTTACAGAAAGAGGAACAACTCTGTAACATTTTAAAATTATTGATAGTAACAGACGATTATCAAACAAAAATAATTATTTTAAATCCTTGTGTGCACACCCAACTTTATGTACGTTGTTGCACACCCAGGGTACCCGGGTGCCCACCTCCCTTTCTTAATTTTTAAAAATAATTATATACACTTGAAATCGTTCCTTATCGTTTATTCCAATAAGTAAATATCAAAAATGAGTCCCAAAGGCAAACAAAATTAAAACACGCGAAACACCAAAAAATTCACCTGCAACCCGACGCACAATATTGCACGTCGGGTTGCCGCACACAGAATGTAACGAATAAATTATTAATTAAAAATTCATTGAATTATTATCAACCATATTATTATTCAGCACATTTCACGTCCATGAATCAAATAACTTTATAATAATTTAATAATTCACTTGAAGTTTAATTTTTATATGGGGGGTACCTAGGGGGTACCCGGATACAAAAATGGGCGTGTCCGCCCATGGTATCCGAGTATCCGGTATTAATTTTGCAAAAAAAAATTCCTAAATAAATTCCAAATACACCATTTGCTTAGAAATAAGCTAAATAACGACTATTTAGGAGTCCCAAGCGAAATTTTAATTTTTAATTAACTGTGGCGGGCACCCGGGTATCCGGGTGTGCGCACGAGAGGGTTTAACAAACAAATGCTTTACTATATTAAAAAAATTTGAGGCATAAAATTAATGAAATAAATAATTCATTAAAAATTGAATGCATACCTGTTTATCGAATCTAAAAAAAGAAGGCATCTGGGAATAGAATATTCCCTGTAATTTCTTCGAATCGCTTTGATTATTTCGCGTGCTGCATAGTTTGGAGGAACAGCACCAAAAAGATAGGGAAATCTGAATTCATAATTAACGAATTTACATCCAATATTTATATTACATGTAGGAAGTTCGAAATATTTTATCATTGTCATTCTTTCACCTATATTTAGGATCCTTAGCTAAACCCGTGTCAACATAAAAAGGATAAATTGTAGTAAATTGAATTTGAGGTTTTTTTGGATCCATTTTTATCTCCTCTTTAAGTCCTTCCATCAATCCTTTTAGGGAATTATTAAGTTTTTATTTGTTTTTAACTGAACTATTATGTAAAGTAAAATTATTCTCAATTACCTCTAACCGCAAATTTAGAGGCGCAATAAGGAACTTTATTTGTAACACCATAAAGTCCACACATGCTACAAATTGAAACAATGTGACCTTTTCCATTTTGCAACATGCTGGGTAGACACGACTGTATTGTCTGCATTACAAAACGATTTTATTATAAATTATTCAGAAAATAAATTGCTAAGTAGAGCATAATCTAAATAGAATTGTTTGAATTGTAGTGTCTATGCAAGATGTTTATTGCAAGATTGTGTGCTTTCTTTGCATATATATATATATATATATATATTAATTAATTATATAATGATATAATAATATAATAATTTCGCATGAGAATTCTGAAGATCTCATAGATTTAATCAATTTTAAATCTATATTCATAAAATTATAGATATTGCATGGCCCTTACAAAAAAACATTATCAGAAAATTAGTATCCCAGGCGGAAAAGTTATACATAATATTTCTCACTATGCAGAAATTTTCCGCCTAGGAGAGGCCTATAATGATTTTCCTATAATTTTTTTCGCAATTATAGG
This sequence comes from Andricus quercusramuli, assembly GCA_932178445.1. Taxonomy (NCBI): domain Eukaryota; kingdom Metazoa; phylum Arthropoda; class Insecta; order Hymenoptera; family Cynipidae; genus Andricus; species Andricus quercusramuli. The sequence continues at coordinate 310,655 of CAKNXH010000152.1, read as the reverse complement.
AAATTCATTATAGAATATTATTCTATAGAAAAAGATTATAGGATAATCAGCATTGGAACGAATAATACAAAAATATTAAAAGAATGAATGTAAAAAGTAGAGAAACTTCAAAGAAATGTTAAAATCTGTTAAATCTCTTAAGTCTGTTAAAATCCGTGGAAACCCCTTGAAATCTTTTAACCTGTTTTAAATGTTAGAAAATATTTGAAATAGTTAGAAATCTGTAGAAATAATTCTAAATTCCGGGAAAATTATTTCAATATTCCCTGAAGTTTTATAGCAAACCGTTGATATCCCTTGAAATTTGTAAAATTCCTTAAATCTTGTGTAATTTTATGAAATCCCTTGCAAATTTCTAAATCTCTTGTAGTTCGTTGCAATCTCTTCAAAATAACATAAAATCTTCAAAATCCTCTGAATTTTTTGTAATTCCTTCATACTTAATGTTCTCTAGAAATTGGTTGAAATCTCTTGAAATCTTTGGAAATCGTAAAAATTCATTAAAATAATTAGAAATCACTTGAAATTCTTCAAATATGAATTATATTAAAAACGTATTCATTAAAGTTCTCTATAAAAAGGTTGAAATATTCTAGAAATTTTAAAACTAATTTGAAATCCTTGGAAATTCAATACAATTTTTTTAATCTTATTAAATGCCTCGGAATATTTTAAAATCCCATGAGAACTTTGGAGTCACTAGGAATCCCTTGAAATTTCATTCTAAAGAATTTATTTCTTTAGAAGTCATTAAAATTCCCTTGACACCTTTGGGAATCTTATAAAATTCTTTGAAATTCCTTGAAATTATTTATATCTCTTGAAATACTTCCGAATCTTTTAAAATGCAATCCAATCTTTTAAATCTTGTGAAATTTCTTGAAATACCTTAAAATACTATAGAATCTTTTGAATCCCTAAGAATCCCTTGAAATTTTACCGAATTTATTCTACAAAGTTCTCTCAAAATTGTTTGAAATCCTTCGAAATTTAATAAATCTCTTGCACTTCTTTTCAATTGCTTCAAATAGCTTGAAATCTTTCCTTTGAAATCTTAAAAATACATTAAAATAAGTAAAAATCATTTGAAATTCTTTAAAAATGAATTAAATCGAAATAATTATTCGTCAAGGTTCTCTTAAAAAACGTTTAAATCCCTAGAAATGTTTAAAATCCCTTGAAATATTTAGAATTGCTAGGAATAGCTTGAAATTTAATTCAATTTAATTTATTTTGCTTCCTCATAGAGAAAGCTTTGTAATGGTAACATTTTTCAAAATTTTTTAATTCATTTGATTAAACCCTCCCTAATTTAAAAAAGTCTAATTCAATGTTCTAAGCAATTGTCCGGATGCGTGTGTGTGTGTGGATGTGTGGATGGATGTGTGGATGTGTGTGTGGATGTGTGTGTGGATGTGTGGATGTGTGGATGTCACGCTTTTTGTGAACACGATAACTAGAAAACTGTTACAGATAAATTGATGAAATTTGGAGAGCTTATTTTCCTCACTAATATCTTGAAACTGACCGAAGGATTTCTAAAAATACTTATTGCATTTTTTTCTAGCACTCAATAATATTTTAAAAATCGGTTTTTTATAGTAAAACTTTTTTCATTCGCATAATTCAAAGTTGATGCAAGAATATAAAAGATTCCTTGGTTCGAAACGAATCGATTGACCTATAATTTTAATGCATTTTATCAAAATGTAGGGAACTTATGGTAATTTATATATTTTGAACATCGTTTTTTTATAGTAAAACTTTTTTCATTAACATAATTCAAAGTTGATGCAAGAACAGAAAATATGTGTTGATTCGAGACGAATTGATTGACCTATAATATTAATACATTTCATTGAAGAGTATGGAAATTGTGAAATTGTATAATATTTGAAAACACGGTTTTTCACAGTAAAACTTTTTTCAGTAACATAATTCAAAATTGAGGCAAGAACGGAAAAAATCTCTTGATTCGAGGCGAATCGATTGATCTATAATAATAATAATACCCTTTATTGAAGACTAGAGAAGTTCTGTTCATTTATAATATCTGAATCATCATTTTCAAACAGAAAAACTTTTTTCATCGACATGATTTAAAGTTGATGCATGGATAGAAAAGACTTTTTGATCATAAATTTTCAAATAGAGTAATATTATGACAATTTTTGCGAAGAAATCATAAAGCTGGGAAAGGGATAGGGTGCGACAGAACTTTTCCTTTCCCTTTTTCAGCTCAAAAAAATTATTATTTCAAACGCAAGATTTGATTTGTCTGATTTGTCTTTGTATTTAAAACATTTTTTGTATTATTTTGTAATTTTTCATTTTTGGTAAATTTCTGTTTTTAGATTGAGCAAAATAAAGACTTTGGTTTGTATATTTTTGAAAAAAATAGCTGATGCTTCCTCTATGAGGAAACAAATACATTTGCTAACGGAAAGCAAAGTGCTCGTGAAATGAGCACCATATAATTATGAATACAAACAAAGTGGAAACACTCGAGATCGAATTCACAGCTAGTTTCAAAGATCTCTAGGAATCCCCTCAAATCTTTCCAATCCTACAAAATTCTTGTAAATCCCTTGGAATTTGTATAATCTCTTGAAATCCTTCAGATTCCCTTAAACTTCCCAGAAATATTTTTAAATAATTCTCTAAATTCCCTTGAAATGTTTCGAGATACTAAATTGACGTATTTCAAATCTTTTATTAACTCTTTTGTATTTCTGTAATTTGTTTTGTAGTTTCTTTACTTTTTGCATCGATTCTTTTTAATATTTTACCATTATTTTCCTACAATAATTTTTCATAATGATTTTTCTACAATCGAAAACACATTATAAGAAGTTCATTAGAGAAAAGTCATTACAGGCCTGTACTAAATTTTCGTATAACATTTGTTCGTAAGGGGGTTTACAAGTAATTAGTCCCTCGACGCTTACCGAATTTCGGTAAACCTATAGACACGCCCTTAATAAATAGCAGAAAAACTAAACATAGAATTCAAATTAATAAATTATAGTATTTAATGAATAAGAAAGACAAACTCGCAATCGACAATGACAGAATAATATAATTATTGATAACTCACCCAGAAATTGGATAACACATTAACATTAAAAGTTTTTTCTATATCGTCTGGATAATATTCAAGGAAAGGGCGATGCATTAAAATTGCTGCATTATTTATTAAAACAGATATATCAGATACGCCAACTTTTCTCATCATTCTCAAAGTCTCTCGAACCTCCAATCGTTTCGATACATCCACGATAAACCCATAAGCCTAGATAATAGATTTGTCAAACGTATAATAATATATGATAATTTAAAGTACGTCTTTAAGCATGCATTTTTTTCATAAAAAAGCTTAGGAAAGATTTTTTCTATTATAGGGATGAATGATAAAATTTACTTCCCCTCCTTCGTTAAGAATAGTACTCAATGTTGATTTATTAGCATTCACATCATTATCCCAACAGACAACTATACATCCCATAGCTGCTAATTGAACTGCTAATTCTTTTCCAATGCCATGGCCAGCTCCTGAAATCTAATTTTATTTTATTCCTTAACTACATTTTCACTTTAAAAAAAAGCTGATTTTTCAATTAAGATTTGAAGTAAATTTTTTAATTATTATAAATATGTATGTAGTTTATTAAGTTGTACTATTCACTACTTGATTTGTGTTACTGATTGTAATAAATCATTATTTATTCATAAGCATAAAATTACCAATACAGTTTCGCCTAACAAATTCTTCATTGGAGGAGGCACAATAAGTCTAAACGATGCGGCTATCATTGAAAATGTAATTTTCATCGATAGTAAAAATAATTCGTAAGCTAATCTGGGGAAAACGTATGGTTTCACTTTTCTCCATAGACTTAAAATTCTGAAAAATTAATGTCATTTACATTTGAAATGAATTTTGATAAATTTTGAGGAAATTTTAATTTAATTTTAATTTTGAAGATCGAAAGTTTTTCAGTTAGAAAAACGTTCGAACTTCAAAACGTAGAAATTTGAAAGCTTTTCTTAAGTTTGATGAATTTGAATAGAACATTTTCAGCCTTTAAAATACATACGAAAATTAACAAAACAAAAAAATTAATTAAATTGAAAACCATTCAAGAGATATGTTTCAGAACGTTTCAAATTTAAAACATTTAAATTTTCGTTTTTTGGAAAAAATATGTTTCAGAATTAAAATTAAAACAAAATTGAAATTATTCAAAATTTAAGTTTTCAAATTTGAAAGAGAAATTTCTAGATGTAGAAATATAAAAAGTTACCTATATTTTGATTTAGAATTAGAAGATTTTTTCCCCTCAGGCTTGGTAGCCATGCTCACGATTATTTATTTGAATTTATTTTTTCGTCAAAAAATGATTTCGTCAGCATGGGGCTTCTTTTATATAAACATAACCATTCACTAACATCAAGTAATATTTGCCTACAATTCTGACAGAATTTCAAAATAACAAAAGACAATTTTTTAATTTTCGATTTTTTAAATCATTCAACATGTTTTTTAATCGCCACAGTTTTAAATTATAATCAGCCAATATTGATATTAACACAGTTTTTAGTCATTTAGAAATTAATATTTTGAAGTAAAATATTATATTTCGCGTAAAAATCTGGAACACAAAAAATATAGAAAAATGTTTGTTGAGCCTTAGTCTAAACTCTGAAGTCAACTTTGAATCAAATCACTTGAGAAGCTCTAGACAAGTGACAGGTTGTAGAAAAATATTATCTATTGTCCTTAAATGGAAAAAGAAATTCTAAAAAAAATATTATGTATTAAGGAAAATAAACTATGAAAAATAGATAAATAAGCAACTTCCAGCTGAAGGAATATTCAGTGGAAAATTGAAGAATATAAAATCTAAAAAAATTGAAAGAAAATAGCAGTTTTTATTCTAACCTAATACTTTTTATTTTGATAATTTGTATCTATTAATACAATGGTTAGATATCTTAAACTCTGTTTAATTGTTCATTATAGGCTTTTAATCTTAAATAATAGTTATTTAAAAATATTAATTGAAGAATATATTACTGATGTTATGAGCTATTAGAAAAGAGAAAAAAAATGAAGTTTCTGCCACCAGAATTAGCTTTATGTCGATGCTGACTTCTATTTTGGGAAGCGTTTTTAATAAGAAAAACAGTATGCTTTTAGCTTCTTTGGAAATAATTGTTCCCATTTTTTTACAATGCGAATTCGTCTGATTTTCGATCCCCAGGCACTTAATTTTAGGGTAAATCGTGAACCTTTTACGAATAACTATCCATATTTTTAAATATTAAAATTGTATATGAAAATAGTGTAATGAAAACTGTATTTTGTTATTTTAAAAAGTGAAAAAAGTTGTTCCAAATTCTTTAAATTTTTTCTGAAATAATACGAACTTTCCTTTTAAGAATTCAGAACAAGGAAAGACATCTATTTCTTTCCTAAAGATTCTGAGTGCTGGTATTCTCCAAAAAACACTTTTAGAGACGAACTGATGTCCAAAGCTTCCCAAATATTGAAAATTTCTGGTATTTACTATATGGCAGAAACTGAGAAATTAAAATTCAATTGAACAAATGAGTTATTATTTTATCGTAAATTTTAAACAAATTTTAGTTTTCACCGAATCGGATGAAAAGAATCTGATTACGAAACACCTTTCGAAAAATGAAACTTCGAAAACATTTTTCGTAATTTTCCAAACAAAGGAATCGCCAAAACCGGAACATTTAGAATACACAATTCGTTCTTCATACATGGGCAGAACTCCAATGATTATTTCAAAAGATGAAGAACCTATGGACATCGGTACATATACAATAAAAAATTTTAAAAAACAATTAAAGCCATCATTTATTGAAATTTCTTTTATTCAATTTAATCCTAAATTTAAATTTATTTTCAACAAAGATCCTTATCTCTCCAGTGAATTTCTGGCTTTGCAATTGGCAATCGAGGATTCTTTTTTTAAAACGTGGAAAAAAACAAAAAGCAAAGAGGTTGAGGTAAGAAATTCGACTAATTTTATAAAATTGCTGATAAAGCTTATGCTGATTTTTATATATTCCGATATTATAGTATAAATATGAATTGAATAAATAATAATTATAATTCACTTAAAAAATAATATTACAGCTGACGATCGGTCGATTTCCATTTTACAAGATAAATTTTATATTCTCACAATCGATAAGCAGATCCCACATCAGTGTCATTCATTAAATCACAAAAATCGCTTTTATAATGTTGCCTATATCAACATTAATCAAGCTACCATAGAAAATCTTTTAATTCCTTTCGGCATTTTGGATTTCATGTTTAAAACTAGAAGACCGCCAAACAAACATCACAATAATCAGAAATTGTCTTGGCACTAAAAGTTTTTTCAAAAAAATTAAATCATTACAAAAGAATTCAAACTTGGTTTCTTTGAAGAGAACAGTCTTTTTTTAATTTAATTTTTTAATTTCTCAGGATCTCCTAATAATTTCGGGTATCAATGATTCCTTTCTTTATTTTGGTTGACTGACATATCACACAACAACTGGAATACCAGTAACAATAATTTGCACAACTATCCAATTCTATTGCACTAACTATCCAAGCTCTATCCAATTTATTCGAGCAATCAAAATGCATTAGAAATTGGAATATTTTTATTTTTTCACATGATTGTAACATCTGCTTTCATGTTTGTGATTGGATCCTTTTTCAATAATTGTAAGTCTTATTTTTCTCTCTATTATACAATCATATAAAAAAGAATAATGTTTGAAATATATAATCAATCATTAATTTTGATAGAAGAGTTAGAAATAAAATAAATTTCGGCACATAATCTGATTAATTATTATATAATCCTTCGCTAAAAAATAGGTGTGTCACCAAAATCTCGAAAAAAAAACAACAAAAAAAACAGCAAATTTCAACAAAATAGTCAAATTTTTAAGCTAAGAAATTAAGTTTTAAGTAAAATAATGAATCTTCAATCGAAAAGTTGAAATTTCAACTCAATAGTTGAATTTTTAACCCGAAAAATGGATTTTCTACCAAAAAGGCAAATTTTTATCAAAATACACCAGACTCTCTGTTGAGGAACAATGTTGCGGGTTGCCTGCAAACAGCCTTCTTCATAAAGTGCGTACATCGAAATGCAAACAGTCAGGACAGCCTGAACCGTTTGCATAATATCGCGCAATATACTTGACTGAGTAATAGTGCACTGCGTCCCTTCAGAGGCGGAGTCGCAACCGTGTATCGCCCTGCCCCCTGAGAAACTGCGGGAACCAGCAATTCTAGGAATTCATAAAACGCGTGCGATCGACCAAATTTTTAATTTTTAAAGGAATTTTCAACCTGGTTTTCCTGATTTTCCACCTACGAAATTAATTCTCAACCAAAACGGTAAATTAGTCACAAAGAATAATAATATTCTATCAAAAGACGAAGTTCCAACAAAATACAGAAATTTTCAATCAAATAGCTGCATTTTCAACCGTGAAATAGTAAAATTTTCACTTGAAAAAATGAATTTGCAACTACAAAAAATTGTCAACAAATACTGGAATTTCGAACAAAAAGAATTTTTTTCAACTAAAATGAGGAATCATCAACCAAAATTTGTCATATTACAGGATCAAGGTATAAAGAGAAGCTCTAATTCTCAATAGAACTAGCGTAGATTAACCGTTTGTGGTAAGTTTTGATTTTCGAAACTATTATTCAAATGTAAATAGCGCAATGAAAATATAGAAGAATGGCTATTTTTAATTTATTGTAAAAACACCATTTTGACTGTTACTTAACAATAAAGTTACTTAATTATTGTGCTCGTGTCAAATATAAATTAAAATACTGTTGTACAGGTATGCGCCTGTCTTGATTAAACAAAATGTTACTACAGTGTATACACTGTTAGAAAAATCTCTGCTAAATTTAGTATACATGTAATGGAAGTAAGAATGCATAACCTGAAATTAACTTCAGTATACCAACGTACAGTAAATTTAGTATATTCTTACTGAATTTAGTATACACGTATATGAAATTTAGTATACGCGTGTACTAAATTCTGTATAAATATACTAAATTTACTGTACGCTGGTATACTAAATTTTATTTCATGTTGTGCATTTTTGCTTCCATTACATGTATGCTAAATTTAGTAGAGATTTTTCTAACAGTGTAGATTTTGAATTTTTCTCAGTTTCAACATGCACATAAATGTTAAATTTTTCTTACTGTTCAACTCTAAGTATAAAATTTTGATATAAGAATAAAATAATTAAATATACCTATGTCGCAAATATATCCAGAAAAAGTGGTAAATGGAATCTTATATCTTGAAAATGTATTTTTTATGTTCAAAAAATATTAAACGTACGGTGTTGTATGATTCCATACGCGGCAAGACATATTTTTTAATAAGAGAAATTATTTCCTAATCTTAAATAATTGTAACTAAATAAAAGAAATGTGTTATTCATATTGAATTTACTGGAATTTTCTCGCTAGAATAAAGAAACTTATGTGAATGAAGAGACGATTTCTTTATGAAATCATTATTTCTATAAAAATAATAATAATTAGAGAAAGTGCTCTAGTTTTATTAACTCAGGAACAAGAGAAACGCGAATGCCATTAATATGCATTCGACGTAGAAATGTCAACATTTTAAGAAAACTGATGACTTCCTGTCACATTACAGGAACGAAAGCTGTTCTTACTTATTCATTGTTCTGGTTATTCATGGCTCGAATTACAATCGAATTGGACCAATCCTTGGCCGATTCGCCATTGGGAATGAAAATACTGACCCTGGCTTTGCCACGTACTGGATTGCTTCATGGAATTGTTGCTCTAACTCCCAGAAACGGGAAGTTCTCTCTCGAATACATATAAGAAGCCATCCATAAATTACATAATGGTGATTGTCAAAAAGTTGACAATTTCAAACAATGAGATTTTCAAAAACAACACATTTTCCTAACAGAAGTGGCCTAGTCTCTTTTTATATAGGGGGGAGCAGGGGCATAGACATATAATATTGAATGGTACAATGTGTACATAGTATAATTATATCATACTATGTAAACGTTGAACATAAATAATGAATAAACAATTAATAGTGAAATAATAAATAATAAATACAGGTATAAGATTCATATTGCTAAAGATTTCAATGATTTCTCAATGATTTTAAAGATTGTACAAAGATTTCAATTATTTCCCAAAGATTCCACAGGTTTCGCAAATATTTCAGATAAATTTCAAAGATTCCATGAAGATTTGACAAAGATTGCAATAATTTACCAAAGATTTGATAACAATTTGAAATATTTCGAATATAATAAAAAGATTACACAAAGACTTCAATCATTTCTTAATGACTTCACAAAGATTTCAATGATTTCACAAATGTTACCGAATATTTCAAAGATTTTCAAAGAATTCACAAAAATGTTAATGATTTTTTAAATCACACAAATATCACCCTATATGTCAAAAATATTTAATACATTTCCAAATATTTCAGAAAGATTTCAATTATATCGCAAAGATTTTAGATAGATTACAAAGAGTCATAACGATTTCCATTATTACCCAATGATTTCACAAAGATTTCAAAGATATCAGATAGATTAAAAAGATTTCAGAGATTTCGGATAGATTTCAAAGACCTCCATAATTTCATTTTTCTCATCTTTTTAAAAATGTGAGAAAAATTACAAATTGTATAGCGTGATAGCAAAATGATAAGAACAGAATTCTTTCCCAATATAACAAAATTATTATAAATAAAAGTTTCTCTTTTATCAATATTTATGAGAAACATTAAGAAATAAGTTTTATCATGAAATAAAGTTACTTATTTGGTAACTTTGATTTACAAAATTGACGGTACAGAAGTTCTCAATTTTTATTTTTAGGATAAACAAACTGAAAATAGCCACTAAAGTCTAAAGGTCATATCAGGACAGTTGCCAAAAACAAAGAGGTTTTCGATAACAATTCGACAACAATGTGTCCCATATTTTCCAGTTATTTAATAACATCACTTTTTTTACTTAGGAAGATCGTGTATTTCAGAAAACGAAACATTTTTTTGCCATTTTTATTATATTTCGAACGATAACTCCTTATTTAATTTATTATTAACAAGAAAACAATCTTCTAAATTTTATAATTTTTTAGCCCTTTTGTTTCCCTTCTTAACCCGCTTCACAAGTTTTTTGCCCTTTCTGTTATCAATACCAGCAGAACTCTTGAGAATATTTTCCTGAATCTCTTCTAAATTTTTCAATAAACTTTGCTCAGGTTCTTCGAAAACTTCGTCAAGATTGGAATCGCTCGAATCGCTTCTAGGACGTTTCTCAGGAAACTTGTAAATTGGCTTATTTACTTTAATTGTCTCCTTATTTTCAGTCTCTGTTTGAGGATGAGTTTGCTTTCCTTTAATTCTTGCACTGCTTCTCGCAATATTTTCACCTAGAGGAATTGTGTTTAATATATTTGCATTAATGCTCGATGAAGCAGGTTTCTTCCTTTCCAAAATGAAATTTGATAAATCGAAACTATTTTTAATCGTTTTTTCTCCAACTCCTTTTAATTTTTTCTTCTTCACATCTTTTTCTTCCGATTTAATTTGATTTTGATTTCTATCTTTTTTCTCTGTTGCAGTTTTTTCCCCCTTTTTGGTTTCTTGATTATTTGTTTGATTTTTATTCACTGCTTCTGATTCCCGAATTTCGATCCGCGGATTTTCATTTTGCTCTGCGGAAATTTCTTCCTCATTTTGAGTTTCATGCGACTTTTCTCCAATTTTGATTAGTTCATTTTCCTTATTTTCAAATTTATTTTTAAATGGACTTCTTTGAGGGGGTTTTTGTTTATTTTTTGGATTCTTGGTTTGCTTCGTTGCCTCATTAATTTCGTCTGTACCTTCTTTCTCTTCAACTTCCTGAATTTGCTCAGTGTTATTATTTTGTCTTAAAAAATCGAGTTTGGTTTGTTTCCCTAATTTTTCGAGGTTTTTAAAGACTTTCGCTTTTACCTTCTTGCGAATTTTCTTTTTTATTTGCCTTTTTTTAAAGTTTTCTTCCTCGTTCGTTCCGTCTAAATCATCTTCTTTTTCTTTCGAATTATTTTCTTCTTCAAATCGAATTTTCTCTACCTTTTTAGTTCCTCGTGCGATAGAATTTTGTTCATCGTCGGTTTTTTTATTAGCAGATTGTGTATCCTTTAATTTTTCGTTGGTGCCCACTTTCCTTTCCCCACTTGTTTTCTTCATTTTATTATTATTGACCTCACTATCTTCTTCATTTTTCTGTACGCCTTCTTTATGTTCTTTTTCTTCAGTTAAGGACCTTATTTCACTAAAGTCGTTCCCTTCTTCCTGAGAAAACCCATCACTCTCCACTTCGTCCTGCAATTACAAAACTTGTCTTAAAATTGGAAAAATATTGTCTCAAGAAATTCTATAAAAAAAGAATAAAAATCAGCCTACATTTTCAATAGCGATATCCTTATCCTTGAAAGATTTTTGCCACTGAAAAAGTTCATTCTCCTCATCAGCAATTTCTGCAAAGGCTGATTTCAATTCCAAAAGCTTGAATTTTTTAAAAAACTTTTTTAGTTTCCCAATTACATCCCCTGGTAAAGTTTCTTCGTAAATAGAATCTGTGATTAATTTATTAGGTCTAGAGTCAGTTAAGTCGTAAACGATGTACAGCACAATGTCGTAACATTTTTCGGTTTCAATTTCTCGCAACATGAACATTTGTAACTGGATATTAGTGTAAATTTCCAAATTTCCCTGAAGTGAACACGTGTGTAATTCTCCAATGTAAGTCTGAAATTTAAAAAGAAGTTATGTAGAAAATAAGTAACTTCATATGGAATGTCTCTAATGCACTAATTAAGCGTTTAATTTACCTTCAGATCCTCGAACTGAGTTTTTCGACTATTTTGGCAATCAAGATAATATTTGCAGAGTTTCACGAAACTTTTAACCTGCCTCATATCCTCAATCGGACACTTCGATAAAATCACATTCACATCAAGCAACAATGGCATTTTCCAAAATCCCAATTTCCCTTTTTCTTCCTCCGTCAAAATTTGAACAAAGTACGATTCACTTCTCGAGACATTCTTGCACGAATGAAATTCAAATCTATATTCCTTGTCCTGCTCGTAATTTGCACAATAAATTCCAGAGTATCTGTACAATTCCTCTTTTAAGATTACAAGCCCATCAGGCACTTTTTGCAAATTTTGAACAAATTTGTCTTTACAGCCTACGAAACTTTTTTCAGGAAATGGTCGCGCTATTTTATAATATCCGAGGCTCTGATTAATGTTGGCACGTAGTTTCTTTAAATTTTGAATATCGTCAAATAGTTTCTTCTTCTCTGAAAATGTTAATAATAAACAATATTTTTATTGGATAAATGCTAAATAATAACTACAGTAACAAGGAAAGTAAATACCAAAATGAATGCGAACGGAAAAGACTAAATTTGTGACGAATTCACAGTACCTTCTCCATTTTTTAATATTGCAGGTGTTGTATCGTCTTTCAAAGACTGCGTAAAAAGATCTTGGGAAGTCATTTTTTAAATTTAAACTCACTGGGAAATAAATTATAGGAGAATTATCCTTCAGTGAATTATAAAAGAGACAATGCCATCCTTCTCTCACGATCGCTTATCGCAAAATGCTTTACTGTTTATATACACGTTTGTAAACAGAAGCATTCCCGTCTAACTCGAAATCAAATCGATATAATTTTATCGATTCAGATTCACACTTAAAATCTAATCCTATCACCACAGTCAGTTTATAAGAAAGAAAATTTATATTTTCTTCAAATTTGATTTTTGGCATTTTTCAAATTGCTTCAACACAATTGAATTTTATATATCTCAGTCGAATTATCTGTAAAAACGTTGAAAAGATACTAATTCCAAGCATGAAAGTGTATTGAATGATTTTCTTTCCATTTCATTTATTGGTAAAAACTAGAATAATCTGCAAAATTTAAATTCCATTAGCAACTTTAATCCAAAATCCTTCTCTAAAAATAGGTGTGTAAGGAAAAAATCGAAAGTATTGTTGTCGCATTTCCTCAATGTCGATTGGGTAATTGGAAAAAGTCGCAGGAAAAAATGAAGTTGCCAAATTCACACACATAATTAAGAATTCAGTTTGAGTTAGAAAGCAATGTCAAAGAATGTCGCATTTGTGTTCATAATAAACCTGACAAAAATGTAAGATTTATTGATGTAATATTTTATTATTAAAACAAAACCAGAAATATTCAGCAGAATTAAAATTTGTATTTGACATGAGCAAAAGTAACTTTATTGTCAAATGTCAATCAAAAGTTGTATTTTTACAACAGGCGAAAAATTACCATTTTTCAAGTTTGGCATTTGATTACGATTAAGTTAAAGTTGGTGTTCGTTATTCAAAAGCGCTTAAAATTTTGAAGTACTTTGGTAATTCAATTTTCTTTACAACAAAATTTAATTAGTTTAAAACCTACTGATTAAAGGGTATAATAAGACATGTGAATTACTATATGTTACTCAACAAAACATTTTTTAATAATTTATTTACCATCTAATCAGTAAGCTTACGATCAATGTCATTTTTTTTTTAAAGAAAATGAAATTAATCAAATATCTAAAAATCCAAATTTAGCGGGATCGAGAAATCAAATTTTTAATATCAAGATTGCTACAAAATCCGGATTTCGAATCTTTCACCTAGGAATTAAATGATAATAATGTAAACAAAAGTTTTGTTTCTGAATATATTGTTAACACTTTTAGTGACAACATTCATACTAAATTGAAAAAATTCAACAAATTATTTAAATCCTAAAACTTAAAAAAATTCTCAAACTAAAAAGAGAAATTTTCGACAAAAAAATTGAGTTTTCAATCAAGAACGAGTTTCCAGTTAATGAGGAAAATGAATATCATTCAAAATCTTAAATATCCCAGACAAAAAGATGAATCTCCTGCAAATTCAACCCAAAAACAACGAGTTTCCAGCCAAATAAGTGAATTTTCAACTTAAAAGATCAATCTTCTTGCAAAAATGGAATATTTACAATTTCATTTGAAAAATGAATTTTGAACATCAAAAAACGAATTTTAAACAAAATTTTCATATTGGTAACCAAGGAATGATATTTCAACTCAATGATGAATCTTCAGCAACAACAAAAATGAATTTTCAACAAAATAGTTGAATTTTCAACACCAAAACATTAATTTTCTACCAAAAAAAGATAAAATTTTCAACCGACAAATACGAATTTCCTACCAAAAAAGTAATTTTTAACAAAACACATAAATTTTTAACTAAGGAAAAGAATTTTCAACAAAAATGTTGCATTTATCACCAAGAAGATTAATATCCAACGAGAAAAGCCAAGGATTCAACCAAATACAGTCCAAATAGTTGAATTTTCAATTGAAGAAGATCAATTTTCAATCAAACATAAAATAGTTGAATATTCAGTTAAAAAAATAATTCATGAAAAAAATCTCAACAAAATAGTTGAATTTAAAAAAAGGGGTTTCAACTAAAATGATGAATCATCCACAAAAGAAAAATGAATTTTTAACAATGTAGTCCTACTTTCAGCTAAGTATTTGAATTTTGAACCAAAGAAGGTTTTTCAGTCGCTTTTCAAGGATAGCGAAGATCTTGAAAATTTATCAAATCGTTATATTGAAAGAAAATCCTGGGACCAACATAAAATTGATAGGATAATTCGAGCAAGAACTGATTTAAATACCCTGTGACTTCCAGAAACTTCTGTTTTCCTTTCTAAGAGTATTTTGTCTTGAAAAATAATATTTTGGATAGAACCCGCAGAAATTAACCATTTGTGGTAAGTTTTTTGAACGAGAACCCTGTTCTCTACTATTTTCTGGTATGTTCTTTCAGAATCTGAGCTCAAAATTAAAATATATCCTATAGAAAATTGAATGCAGCGGCTTTTATGTCCAAAAATATGAACATTTAAAAAAAAAAAACTTTCACCAATATTTGTTGGAATCTCAGTGAAGCGACCACACACCTATATTTTTTCAAAATTTTCAAGTGAAAAATCACCAATTTGAACATGATAACGACTTCTATGATAAAAACTAAAAGTATACTGTCAACCTGCACGATCTTTGTGTGCTGATGGTTGAAGAAGGCATATAAATGTTACAATTTGCTTACTTTTGGACGCTAAAACTAAAATTTTGATCTAAAAATAAAATAGTGTAATATATTTATAGAAAATTCGAGTCAAATTTTTTATGTTAATTGAATGTTAAAATAGTTATTTGTGATACAAGTGCGCAAAATAGGTGATTGTGTGCGAGTGTGAATTTTGCGGTATAAGCCGCAGGCGAATGATGCAATCACATGAGTTACCAATCACCTATGCGCACGCGTATCACACGTTATTTTTTGCAACGCCCGTTCGAAAAAGTCCGAACAAAACTTCAATCATCAGAAGATTCGTTCAAGTTAAATCTAAATTTATTTCAAGAAAATACCAACACCAGTGTTTAACAGATAAAGTTTTTCTGTTCGTAAGAACAAAGTATTTTTAAAATTCTGTTTAATAATACATCAGAAAACAATATGCTTGTAAAAAACTATGTAAGATAATTGTTTAAGAGGTATAAGATAATAATAAACACATGGTATTTATCCCACCCATAATTTTTGTTTGTAATAATAGTAGTAGAAAATCTTGAGAGAAAAAAAATACGCAAAGATTCAAAATACAAAATGAAATATCAAAACCATATCCAAAAACACTCGACTCCGGAATAAGAACCCCTGGTTTACGATACTTTTAGAATTAATGTCCTCAACAGTGACTGGTCTTGAAATTATATTGAAACAGGACATAGCATTTGAAAAGTCATGAAGTTTGGAAAATTTGAAAATATTTTTTTCTCGAGAACGGCTTTACCAATTTCGTTGCTCAAAAAATATGTTTTGGACACGATCGAACAATGCTAGAAAAAATTATGGATTAACAAAAACCGTTAGGAACAAATTCTAAATTTTTTTATGGGAGATGTACCTAGTATACTGCCACTATGTTTTACGAGGAAAATCTTCCTCTTATCTAGTACAACATATTTAATTGCCAAAACTATTGCCCTGACTGTTTACGTTTGAATTTCCTCGATTCAGGATCAAGCCTTGAAATCATGCTTGAAATCATTCTTCTATCGGGAGTTGAGTATAAATAATAAAAAAGTCAATCATCATAGTGACTACTAACATAGAAAATATAATTGTTAAATGTCGGTCCATCGATGTCCATCCAAAAGATGGAACAACATTTAACAAAGTTAGAGTTAAAGTTATTTATTATATGTGACTAGTGAATTTAATGAAAATGTGTATTGAATTGAAAGACGAACTAAAATCATGATCAAATATTATTTCAATTACAACTAAAATTTATTAAAATATAGTCATTTAAAAGTTTAACAAAATGCAGAATAAGAAGAAATTGTTAGTTTTTAATAATAGATACCAATTTCAATCACAAATCTCTTATGTATTTAACATTAGTCATTAATTTGTCTTACGAAAAAATATGTATGCTGTGATTTATAAGTTACAAAATGCCGAAAAGTCTAAAATTACATTATGATCTGTAATTCAGACGCGAATTAAATAGATAAAATTGAGGGTGATAATAGTGGGAGCAAAGCAAGAGCCTTAATCTGAAAAATTTAAAAAAATCGTCCAACTCCTGGAGAACTAGCGGTCACTATGAGATTTTCATGCACGTTCGAACCTTTCGTCTCAGATATGATGAAGATAGGACAACTTCAAAAACCTACATTCTAGCGTCTTCTAAGCGGTACGAGTTGAAAAAAAACTTGGTCAAAATGCAGATATGCATGTATACGCGTAGGGTCATATTTCTACATTTTTCAACCTCTGATATGAATAAATATCCCGACTGCGCGGACATATTATCATTCCGCGCTACGCGCGGGTACGCTCTCGTGCTTCGCGCTCGATTTCATACGTTTAAAAAAATTTTTTTTATACCATTAAGCCATTTCCTTTGCGGTTTAGGCGTGACACTACCCGATTCGGGTAGTGTTTCTAGGTGGATTATTTACTACTAGTGTAGTGTGGGCTCACCACACCCACGACATCACAGAAAAAACTTAGGGTAAATAGTGTTGCAGGTAATTTCGTATTTTTACCTGTTCGTATTGGTAAAACACAAATGTTACCCTCGATGGGCAGAAACTGTCTTTTGTTCTCATTAAAGTTGTCACCTCCGTCTTGAAAATTGGAAAGCCACTAGCTTTGAATCGCTGAAGTGAAGTTAGCTGATGGTTGGTGTAATAGGCAAATCGGATAAGTGCGGCTTCATAAAGGCTGTTTTGCCGAATCGTTAGAATTGTCAAAAGTTCAAATTTGACCGTTACAAGGCCTTCGGGGTAAACAATGAGAATTACTCCCGAACGTAGGTAAACGCAGAATAATACCCTAGGTGTGCGGGTAAAGTTTACCCACATGGGGTAATTTTTGTTGCAGGTAATCTTTACCCCGAATTCCCGGTAAAGTTTACACTTAGTTTTTTCTGTGATATAATACTGGTATTCCAACAGATCATTAGAGAAGTTGTAGGCTCCGGAAGCTACGATCATGGTTTCTTAAAGCAACCAATCCCGACGCAATTGGAACGTGTACGTCATCCGCTTCTGTTCCTTCTGTCCTAGAAGGTAAGCAAGAGCGGGAAATTCACGCGAGAGAACATCGGGTAACACTGTTCTTTGGAGTCCGATCTCTAGCCGCGGGTGACCTTCCGCGGCAGACGGCAGAGTTGGAAATGAAGGTTTCACCTCTGGATACTTGTTTAGAGCTAGCAATCTTCTGTAAAATGTTATGATGAGCAGTGTTGACGGACCAGATGAAGTGATTTCAGAAGAACAGCCTTTTGCATCCGGTTCGCGATGAACTGAGTTTGAAGCTGGTAAGCCGGGATTTCGTTGAGGTGGCTAAGAAATGAAGCTTTCATACCTCCAAGGTAGCCGAGTATGAGAAATACGAGATGGACTTTGTAGCCTGCTCAGATCGAAAAGAAGTGCTTGATATTCCGCCCGTTTTTCTTTCTCCTTTGCCGTGATATTAACATCGGCTGGCGCCGAGAATGCAATTAGGTAAATGATCTCCGTCTTCAGATCTTGAAGGCTTTGTATCACTGATACGTTGAGTGGTGGAGAATGACAAATTCCAGTAGATTTTACACTGATTGTTCTCCACAACGGAATAGAGTTCCCCCTGGACGTATTGCAAGACATGTAATAGATAAACACCACAGAAGTGCCTAAGATGTTAATATAACATTTTTAGAGCCGCATTTTGTCACTCTATGTACCCGTACCGTGCACACTTTGAGCATCCACTGAGAACATGTCCAAGTGTTTCTGGCTCTTGTTTGCACGTTCGGCAGTTGGTATCGCCTAAAGGTACATTCATTATGCGCTCGCGGTAAACTAAAGTATCTATAACGCCCTCTTGGCAAGCAAAAAAAATCCCTCAGTCTCCGATCTCAATCCAACAGGCTTGAGAAATGTATTCGACAGACCTATCGATAGCTATTCTCTACGTATAATGCCGTAGAATTAACCATGAAGGGGGCTTGTTAGTATGATCTCTCAGTAGGATCGATTGATCTGCTTCCTGTGCGCGGCATTCGAACACCAAAGGCGTTAGTGATGCTAGACCATGTGTGGTGTCGCTGAAATCAAATGGAAGAGCAAGCTCCTCTGCGGCCGTATCTGCGGGACGGTGTAGAAGCGCCGCACCATTGACCACTTCATGTTGAGGTACGAGTCGCGTAAGTCGCGTAAGTCGCGTAAGTCGCGTGTTATTCAGAACTAAGCAGGCTGTAGCTGAAACCGTTCTTCGATGAAGGCACTTCAAGCTCAGCAAACCTCTACCACCTTTATCTCGAGGAGGTATATTCGAGGTACGGAAAATCTAGGATGTTGAGTTCGATGGATTGTCATCATCTTGTGTGTGCTTCAGTCAAGTTGCTTCAACTCATCGACATTCCATTTAACTGCATCAAAAGTGTAGAGCAGTATAGGAATGGCCAGAATATTAGTCGCCTAGATCTTATTCTTCCCAGATAATTTGGCGATACCTTTTTGCGAGGGTCGTTTTTAACACACGTATATCTTGGGTTTCCGCTTGCGGTTTTCCAAGATATGCATATGTTTATTCATTACCAAGATATTGAATGGTATTTCCATCTATGAGTTGAACATCCTGATCGTCACGCAATGATGTGGTTTCTAGTCTTCATTTGTGTAGACAGACGCAGGCACACTTATCCAGTCCAAAGCTCATGTCAATCGCTTTAGAGTACATATTTACTGCCGCCACAAGGATGTCAAGGTCCTCTTTTCAAGGGTCAAAGAGCTTCAGGTCGTTCATGTATAAAAGGTGGTTGACCTTATACTCTCCTCTGTTCGGCGTGCCACATGGATACCCAGATCTTTTGCCTCGAATCACAACAGATAGAGGCAAGAGGGAGATGTAGAAAAGTATCGGATTCAGAGAGTATCCGTGGAAGACACCCCTCTTATATATGTGACATAACTGGTAGTCATTTGTCTTTTGTCGGATGTTGTGACAAATATTGTTTGCCACAAGAGCGTCAGCTCTTTCATCCATCTCACTATTCTCGGATGCACCCCCAGGCACTCAAGAAGCTTGATAAGTAACTAATGGTTTGTGTTCTCGAATGTCTTACAGTAGTCAATCCAAGCCATGGACAGATTGCGTGGATACCTGATCGAGTCCTGGGTAACACACCTCTTCTTTGCACTTGACAAATCTCCGGTCTTAGGGATCAGTGCCGTGAGTTACAGCCGTGGTTTTTCTCAATATTAGGTCCTCAAATATAATGTCACTATGTTTAGGCCGCATTGTTTTCGGTATAATAAGCTATTTTGCGAAGTGCATTTCTAAATCGCGTTGCTGAAGTTTCAAAGAAGTCCAGTTCATTGCATTTCTGTTTAGCTTCTCTATATAGTCTCGTTAAAGCAGAGTTGGCTCCGTAGTTAGTGTGGTGGTGGGGTATCATAAACAGATTTGTATTCCTTAGTGATTCCGGTGGCGCATTTATGTATATCTCGCATAGCAAACTTGAGCAATCTATGTGATTGTTTAGGATACTTGGGTCGATCAAATATAAACCGGAATTTCCTTATAAATTTTAATTACATGAAAATTTTTACAAAGTACAAAATTATTCTTTTTCTGCATACATTCCACTAAAATTAAGGCACTTTTGCCATCGGATCGGTAGTTACTGAATTTCAGCATCGCAGAACAAAGGTTGTTGGGTTTGAAGCCATTGGCGCGCGAAATGATCTATCTCCTCAACGGTGTCGAAACGCTGATCTCCCAACGCCTTTTTCAGTGGTCCAAACAAATGGTAGTTACAGGGTGAGAGATCAGGGTTATAAGCAGGATGTTCGAGAAAAGTGCAGTGTAGTTCCTGCATTTCTTCTTGGGCCAGAGTGGCAGTGTGAGGCCGAGCGTACTGCGGATGGGATGTCTTTTGGACTTGTAGGTTGCCTTAGCATTGTCCAAAAGCTTACAATAACACTCAGCCTTTATCGTTTACCTTCCAGGAAGAAAATAAACGAGGACAACCCCTTTGAGATACCAACCAATCGCTGCGAGCACCCATTTTTCACCCTATTGAACCCCATCGGGAACGATGGGGTGTTTTCTCTTTTGCGGTGTGCTTCGTAACTACTGGAACCCCTCCTCTGAAATGTAGTTTCAAGTCTTTTTTCCCTTTCTTGCGTCTTCACCGCAGCAATTTCTTCTAATTGCATTTTCGTTTTGTCTAGAGAAACCTACAGGAATTTTAGCCTCTCGTCGTTCTTTGGTTCCCTCATGACGTTTATAAATGCGCGAAGAAGAACATGCCATACCACGCTGAAAAAACCAGTTCTCGCTAGATCACTGAAGTTAAGCAGTGTTGGGCGCGGTTAGTACTTGGATGGGTGACCGTTCGGGAATACTACTAACTGCGTGCTGTTGGCTTGTCGAGGGTGTGGTGAGCCCACACTTGTAGTTATTTACTACAAGAAACTATCCACCTAGAAACACTACCCGAATCGGGTGAAGTCACGCCTACCCCGAAAGGGAAATGGCTTAATGGTATACATACATACATACATATAGGTTTTACTTTATTTTTTTATTATATAGGTTGTCATATGGGTTTTATTGTTATTGTGCATAATATTATTTCTGTGACCAGTTACAGTGCTGCATTTCCGCCCTCCTCCCACGAGACGTCCGAAAAGGGTAGGAGTTTGACCAATATTATTTCTCTGTCCAGTCACAAAGGTGCTTTTCCCTCCCCCAGCCAAAGAAGAGTCTTCTTGCCCACCGCGAGACGTTAGGAAAGGGTAGGCATTTGAATAACATAATTTCTGTGACCAGTCACAGCACAGAAAAAACAGAAGATAAGCTTTACATCGATTTCCGACGAAAGATTCTTTGCAACAAAAATTAACTTCACAGGATAAACTTTACACAAATATCGGTTAAACTTTCTTTTTTTATTCCATGACAAACACATGTATTTTTAAAGACGCGAAGTTGGCTGAATAAAACTTTATCTCTCTAAAAAATTTCCTGCAACAAATTTTATTCTCAGTTTTTTCTGTGAGGAAGTGCCTTCCCATTCCTATGCATAAAAGCCAAAATACATATGGCAAATTAACTCTCAAATCACAGGACTATACTCTAAAATGTCTGACACTTCCTTCGGTATGCTGGAAATATGTTCTTCACTGGTATCGGCAGAGAAATTTTTTGCCGGTACCGTCAGTCTATCCATTCCGATCTTAAAACCATCCAATTTTAAACGCTTTTATTCAGAAATGATACAAATGCAATTCCTTTCCATTCCATTCGAAACATTGCAAACACTTTCAATTCGAATTCATCAAGAAAAAATTATGGTCTAGTCGGGGTTCTCCTCGTGCGAGAGCCGAGTGGCACTCGACGGCTAGCTTCATAGTAGCTCTAATCCGCTCTCTAATTATTTATAAAGCCAGAATAGGACGTTTTAATCCCTTTAAAAAAGGGAAAGAGTTACTTTAAAGTATGGTAATTCTGAGTGGCCAAAACGATCTTGAGATGCTCGAGAATTGAGGAGATTTATCCCACTCGACGGTAGCTCGAGCCCCACAACAGTTTAAAAAAAGTATAATTTCAAGTCTAGTTTTCAGTATTGAAATAGTCCTCCAAAAATATAGTCTCGAGTGGCTCTATTCTAATGACACTTTATTTTGATACCACTAAATGACGTTTTAGTACAACTTTTTTTGATCGAAACAGGACCAAAGTGAGAATCAAATTTTTTTCTGTTTAAAATGTTTTCTGTTTCTGTTAAGCACACGGAGAAAAAAATCGCACTGTTATAGTAGGCTGTGCTCTTAATATTACAGCACGGAACTTCATGTGCGAAATTGGTATGAATTCCTACCAATATTGGCATCAGGTTAGACAATTTTAGCATTAAATGGCTCATACCATAAAGATACTTTGCCTTAATACGGTTGTAAGAAAACCCATCCTCTTAGAGTATGAGTTCTCTTGCAAAAGCGATGTTAGGCCACGCGTACCGGTGCTTGCTGTGAAGCTAGGTTCGTAAGTAGGCGTGGCCTAATGTCTCTTTTGTAAGAGTACTCATACTCTAATAGAGAGAGTTCTTTACAAATATAGCAAGGCGAAGTTCGAGCTATTTTCGCGAGGGATAACGGCTTCAAAAGCATTGAATGAAATCTGCGACAAAAGCATGACTAGTGTTCTTACTATTATAGCCATATTTTTTTCTTCGTGCATGAAGTTGAAAAAAATTAAAACAATTGTCCTGTCCATTATTTTAGTTCGCTAGTACGTGTAACACTTTTCAATCTGAAGTTAGCAAAGTAAAATAGCACCAACGATGGCTTCAAAAAAAGACAATTTGGTATTATAAAAGGACGCCACGAAGGATTAGTAAGGAGTGTGTTTGGTGAGCAGAGGTGGGACAAGTGATGTCCAAGAATTCATAATGTTTCTGAGCCTTTTTGTTCAAAAATAGAATATTTGCACAGATTGACTTGATGATATTGTGTTTCTAAAATTTTTCTAAAAAAATTCGTTAATGCCTGCTACGAATGAAAACTCGTATGCTGCCCCGTGCACATGCGCAGAGCTGTTTTCGCAGTCACATGTTATACCCTCTCAATATGTTACCTTTTGACATCTCGATACACATGTAGGTTATTTTCGTTTGTTTATGTTCGTTCAATACACAAGTTCGAAACTTCAAACGCGTGTTGACATCGTTGGCATGGCAACCGCCAGTGCGCATGTACACGGGGCAGCATACGAGTTTTCATTCGTAGCAAGCATTAACGAATTCTTGGACGTCGCTCGTCCCACTCCCCACTTACAGGGATACTACTCCTTACTATTCCTTCGTGAAGGACGCTTAAAAAATGATGCTCAAATAAAATGGAATTTTTACAGTGAATGTGCTTCCAAATTATTAATCAGAAAACTATTCACTATATACGATATTTTACCATTATGAATCATACACTATATAAATCGGGAGTAAAGTGCAAAAATATTGTCCGTTTTGGTGTAATATCATTCCGTTTACAAGCGCCATTATATTTATTCCAACCTTAAATATTTGAAAAAAGATTAGTTATTAGATATTAGTAATTTTAAAATTGGAAAAAGTTCATTTCAAATATGTAATCCTTGGCTCTAAATTGAACTGGCTCGAACCGCTCACGCTGTTCCCATCGAGTGTGGTAAAAATATGCCGACTTTTTATGGGAATCAATATACATTATACACGATAATAATCGCACGCCTATTTTTTCCGAACACAAAATTAGGTTTCCATGCCTATGGTACTATAATACTACATGTATGCATAAATCTACCATATAATTTGCGCAAGAATTTTTTTGTCACTCGCCCCGTCCACTTGATGCTAGAAACAAAATTGTTTGTACCAACTCAATATATCATCAAGTAACAATTAATGAATAATATATAAATAATAATAATATTTAATAATGATATTCACTATTATTATTTATTAATTTTACATTGATCTTATACCATTAAGCCATTTCCCTTTCGGGCTAGGCGTGACACTACCCGATTCGGGTAGTGTTTCTAGGTGGATTATTTATTACTAGCACTACTAGTGTGGGCTCACCACACCCACGACGGTCTAACAGCACACAGTATTCCCGAACGGTCACCCATCCAAGTACTAACCGCGCCCAACACTGCTCAACTTCAGTGATCTTACGAGAACTGGTGTTTTCAGCGTGGTATCGCCGTTGGCGACAATTATTAATTATTATATATTTATTAATCTACATATATTCATTATTTAAATAATAATATATAATAATAAATAATAATAATGAATATCATTAGGTAATGAATATTGAATTTCAAAATGAAAAAAATCAAAATGAATTTTGTTATCTTCTCATTTCTTAGATATTTTCAGATGCGGTATTAATTTAATCAAAAAATTGTTATATAATAGAAATAAAGAACCACTAACGATAGTGTTCTTGCAAATGGCACAACACCAGGATGAAAACTATGTGATATTTTACAATGAAGAGTAATTTATATTTCTAAGTATCTATGTTTTTCAAATCAGAAATACTGTTTGAGCTATTAGCTTAATTCGAAACCTCTTAGAGTTTTTAAAATCAAATTCCATTATTAAAGGTCGGGGGTGAAAAATAATTCTTTGGCTATAATAAAAATTTGGTGTGTCGTTAAAATATAGATCAAATATACTGAACTCGGAATATCAGTTAAAAATATAATATGATAAACATTTTTTTGTTTCGTATCTGTAAATTCAAATTTTATTTGCGTATATATTCGCATTCTAATTACATTCTTTGAAGCAAATTTATCTATTCAACCATTATTTAAATGTTTCAAAAAAACTGGAAGCAAACAGGATCTGTGTGTTTTTTCTTTCTCTTTATGTAAAAGAACATTGCAATTCTTATTTAAACCTAGTAGTTGTAGGGCTCATTTCATTTTTTGCAAGATTCTCTGCGAATCCCTTTGGTAAATTGTTTTTAAAGAAATTCTATTTGGGAATTATACAATTGTTAATATAGTAAATAATATTTTTCTCAAATAAAATGTTTTAAATAAAAAGGTACCAAAGTGATTTGTAGCGAATCTTTCAAGGAATAGAATAAGCCCTACAATATTAGTATTCATTATTAGTTGCAAATTTTACCTGAAGAAAAAGCAAAAACATGAAGCACTGAATAACTATTGTTAAATAAACAATTGTAACCTGGAATATTTTTTTCATAAAGTTCACCTTCAGTTCTGTAGCAAAACCAGTTACTATTAACAATGGGAATATTTTTATCGATTTTATAAATAATGTTTACAATGTTAATTTTGAACTTGAAATAACTTTAGTACATTCTTAAATGGATGGAACCTTTTATAGGAAGATTAATTTCTACTGTAGACACCCGGCGCTACTCATTTATAATATATTCATCAATTTAGCGAGACTGAAAATTGTTTATTTTCTGATATGAAATGTATATGCATTTTAATCATTAATAATTTTGTTTCTTTTCAGCTCGTACTGATCAGGAGACAAGGGAATGCAGATCTTCAATTGGACACCTATAAGGTTCGTTCACTCAGCGCCGCCAGAAAGGCAAAATGAAAAATGGAAAACGCTATATTTTTTGCTTTTTTTGCGAATTTTATGCTCAAAAGATTTTTTTTTGTTCTTCAAACTTCGGAGATAAGGGTGGCGGCGCTAGCACGCCGTCCACTCAGCGCCGCAACCTATAAAAACTCACTAAATATTATTATAATGGAATAAACGATGAGGGTAGATTTTCTTGCTTTTTTTGCTCTCCGAAAACATATGATACGTGTTCCAAAAAACTACCCGTAAGTCATGTATACCTCGTGACCCTCGTGACCCTCGTGACCAAAAATGTTCTAAAAGTGTAAAGACATCCTTGAATGCCGTAAAGATGATTCAGAACTCTAAATGGATTATTTACCACTTGAAACTGTACCCCTTTCATAATTTTTCCCAAAAACTACCCTTACACGTGAATGTATGTAGCCGGAACTTACATATACTTATAAAACGCATCAAAAACAATAACATTCATAAAACACAGTTAGCGGGAAGTCTTCACTCTTTTTTGCTCTCCGCTGACATATAATACTGGTCCAAAAAACTACCCCTAAGTCATACATACCTACCCCTCGTGACCAAAAATATTCTAAAAGTGTAAAAGCAACCTTGAATAACGTAAAGATGATTCAGAACTCTGAATTATTTATTCAACACTTGAAAATTTTACCCTTTTACAATTTTTCCCAAAGACTACCCTTCCACGTAAATTTATGTAGCGAAACTTATTACATATACTTATTAAACGCATCAAAAACAATAATATTCATAAAACACAGTTGGCGGGAATTTTTCGCTCTTTTTTGCTCTCCGATGACCTATAATGCGTGTCCCAAAAAACTACCCCTAAGTCATACATACCTACCCCTCGTGACTAAAAATGTTCTAAAAGTCCCCCTCGACATGGAGTCTCACCTTGGCATGAAACCAGCTTTTTCTGAGGGGACCTACAGTTTAAGGTGAGTTCAGAACCACCGAAGCCCTGGTAGAAGCATATAGAATAATTTCCATTGGTACCGGCTCAGGGATCGAACCCCAGACCTCCTGCATGGAAATCTGACCCGCTATTGTTTGAGCCACCGAGGCTTTCAATCCCAAGCCTACTACTGTCTAAATTAATTTTCCTTATTTATACTTGTAAGTTTTTTCAATAAAAAAATCAGACATACGTGGGTTTTTCTGAAAAATATATTAAAAATTTAGGTCAAATAACAGAATTGTACTCTAAATTTATATATTAATATTAAACAGAAAATATAATTTCGCGTAGAGCCTGTTTTGTCGAAATTGATTTCGGTTTCCTCTTTTTTGGATGACAGAAATTTTTTGTAGAATTCCTTTTTTATAGACTAAAATATCTGTTCAGACTGGATTTTTCTTTTAAGTATACGATTTTTCACACTTTTGACCTTTTAATGCTTTCTTATACATAATGAACTAGCTTAGTTTTCGATCATAAAAAGAAACCATCAAAAGAAAGAACAAGTTCGTTAACCAGCCATTTTTTATTACCGGCTCTGCTCTTATCCAGCGAAAATGATATTGGAATGAACTTTAAGAAATTATATACATTTGAAAAAAGTTTTAAAAATCTATATATCTTGAAAACTATTCGAGATATCGATTTAAAACTTTCAGATTCGTGTTTCTCGCCAAAAATCCTATAGGGATCCGCTTTAAAACTTTGTCGCCACGGATATCGTTATCTTGCCTTTTTAAGGAATGAAAAATGCCATTTTCCAGGGAAACTGTACGAGATATGAAAAAATGTTAAGAAGCAAAATGTTTCACCTTATAAAAATGAACAAATTTCCTTGGAACAATTTTTTCCATAAGATGCATATTTTTTCATCAAAAAAAGATCTGCAAATTTGTTGTTTTTAATTTTTTTTACATAACGCGTAGTTTATGTTTCGATCGAAAAAAAAACAATAAAAATTTAATTTTTGGAAAACCAAAACCAAATTGCAAAAAAAATTTAATAAACGAAAATTGTTCACCCAAAACAGATCTACAAATTTATTACAAGTAATTTTTTGATAGGACGCGTAGTTTTTTTTGTAATCGTGAAAAATAACATTAAAAGAACATTTTAATTTTAGGAAAAACGGCACGAGGTACGGAAAAAAATAATTGACAAAAGTTGTTCATCAAAAACGTCGACAAATTAAATTTTTGGAAAAAGGCACAAGTTACAATAAAATGTTTAATAACAAAATTGTTTGCCTATATTATATCTAAAAATTTGCTTTTGAACTTTTTTTCTTACGAGACAGATGATGGTTTGACCTTTAATTTTAAAAATCCTATCCAAAAATGTGGGGGAAGTAGAATGACCGAGCGCGTAGTGCGAGGTAAATACATTATCGAGCGCGAAGCGCGAGATTGAACAGGCGCGTGCCCTGACGCGTTCAAGCTTGCGGGAGAAGCGAGCCGCGCGCGTAGCGCGGGATGCCAATTTTTTTCTATGAAAATATTGGACATTAAAAAAAAACATTATTACTATCGGCTTAGTTGCAATTCTGAGGAGTTGTGCTGGATTTATTATTTTGATGTTTTCCCTTGATTACTGGCAGAAATTCTATCCTAAATTCCATAGGACTTTTTCAATATATTTTTGTTTACAACGGAAAATATGATCCCATCTAGAAATTTATTTCGGATTCCTATCTTTTAAGATGAATTTTATTAAGTATATTTCTTTTTATGGACAGAAAAGGTTATCTAATGCGAAGGATCCCATTAGGAAAATAATTTAGGCTTCCTTTTTTATGATGAACTTCATTAACAATATTGCTTTTTATAGATAAAAATGTTAATTAGTATGTTTTCGATAATCTATCACATATAAGTTAATTTTTCATAATTATGTATATTTTTGCCTTGTACAAATTTGTATGTCACTATTTGCTCCAACGAAAATATGCCAAAGTTTGTTGAGTTTTGGTTTTCCTTGTTTTTTTGCAGACAGTAATAATTCTCTTCATATTTACGGATGAATCAATATGGAACATAGGTACTTAATTATCATGCTTCCTCCTGAAATAATTAAATTTAAGAAATTGATAACTGAATATATATATTGAACATTCTGTTCCAAATGTTCTATACATATTATCATTTTAATAATAACGTAATACAGTAAATTATTAAGTGGGACGATGGTCGTGGGGGTTAAGGCGTAGGCTTTGAACCCACTCCGTCGTCTTGCGGGTTCGATTCCCGCCTCGCACTCTGGAAGAGCCTCGGTGGCCCATGCGGTGAACACTTGCCTAGCAAGGGAGTTGTTCATCTCCGGAGAGTCGTGGGACCGGTACCTCTAGAGAAAAAGGTTCTCTAAGTACTTAAGGCTGTTGCTCTTGGTGGTTCGGAACCCACCCTAAACTGTAGGTCCCCCTCCCACCACCAAGTATGTGTGTGGGAGGTGTGTGAAGGAATAGGGAAGAGATACAAGAACAATGTAAACCCTTAGGGGACACATTAGAAGCTTCCATTCAGTTAATTATTAGATTTTCTGTAACCCACGCTAAAAATAACACATATTTAACAAAAAATAATAAACTAGTTAAAGAAGTATAAATTTGAATATTTGAAACTCAAAGCAATATAATACAATATAAATATAAACCACATGGACAAGAATATAAATCCAAGTGTCCAGCATACCGTTCTTTTATCGATTTTAAAAAAATGCCACCAGCAGCACACTTTTCATCTACACATTTCCTGTCTTCGACACTCAAAAATATATTTGAGAATTCCCGTTTGAAATTGAAACTCTACTAAAATTAGAAATATTGAAAATAATATATTTTCAATATTTACCAGCTCAAGAAAAAATGACGAATAAGAGCATTTCTCAATAATGCGGGAGATAATTTCAAAAAATTAAAAAATTAATAGACGAAAGTCGATTTTCTTTCATTCGTAAAAAATGAGATTAAAAATAAAAAATTAAATTTTTGTAAAAACGACACAAGAAACGAAAAAAATGAAAAAATAGTTGTTCAACTAAAAAATATCTACAAATTTGTTATAAACTTTTGATAAGAGAATACATTGGAAATAAAAAAATTAACTTTTTGGAAAAACAACACAAATTGCAATAAAATGTTTAATACCAAAATTTTTTTTGTATAGGATGCGCATTTTTTTATGATAAAAATGAGACAATGAAAATACGTCTGTTTCAATATCAATGCATATTATGAATTGTAATAATATACATGTATTGGAATGATATAAATTTTTCAGGTTAGCTGAGACTAAAATATAATGCAATTAAATAAGGAACAAGTATTAAAGTAATCATGCTAAATAAAATATGTACTTTATTTTGCAATATGTGAATAAGCAATCCCAGGCCGAGGTACAGAAATAAATGAAATACACATTTGATATAATAGTGTGGAACATAATGTAGAAAAGTTCGCATTTTGGAAAAAATGGAGTATAAAGCCGAAGGAGCTTTAACAAAAGAGAATTCACAACCATCAATAACTTTACTTTCGTGTGGGGAAAGTACAAAGACCGAGCATGTAGCGTGAAGTAAATATGTGACCGAGCAGATTTTTTTTTATTCTTACACTTTGAATTCTTTTGATTTCTTATAATCCAAAAACATCATTGATTTTAATTTACTCAAAGTTCTAGC
Organism: Andricus quercusramuli; assembly: GCA_932178445.1. NCBI lineage: Eukaryota > Metazoa > Arthropoda > Insecta > Hymenoptera > Cynipidae > Andricus > Andricus quercusramuli. The sequence goes on along the minus strand of CAKNXH010000152.1, from coordinate 280,139 downwards.
TAGAATTACAATTAGTACATTTTTCAATTTTCTCAAATAGAGTGAAGATGTATTTTATTAGAGTTTCCCAAACTTTGAAGGGACTTTATTTTAAAAACGACAAATTACCTTTGTATAAATTATAAACTTTCTTACTTTGCAAACCATCAAGTGAGACCTATCCTCATTTTTAGAGTGTCAAGATTAAAAAATTTCATTTGAGGCGGGTAGTAATGATTTTAAATATAAAAACTGCATGGAATATTATTTTTTCCACAGAAATCGATTTCATAAATTATATAATATCAGTTAAAAATATTCAATGTTTTGCAATGTAATAAATGTATGCAATATTCGGAAACTCCATCCCCCGTCTTTATGCCGACCTTTACATATACTATTTATTGGCCTATGTGTATATGAAAACAATGTACACTTTTTATTACTTGTCGACCGTGGCCTACGAACGTCGCGTCGTCGTGACGACGTCTACACTCGCTGTGTCGATTCCGTCGACATAAGGTCTGACAAGGTGACGGTTTACACATTCCTCGATTTAAAAGATAAAATTGGTTTATTTTTTCTTTCAGTTTTTAACCAGAAAAGTTCTTAGTATTTTATTTTAAATTAAACAGGGACTCTTCAAAATGGATGCCGTTTCGTATTCGTTATCTTTTATACTCTAAAAATCTTACCCGGTTTTAAAAGTGAAAAGTGAAATATAGTGCTTTAAAATTAAATCCGAAGGTGACGAATTTCCCATTGGTGTTTAACATTTATCAAGAAATTATTTAGTTTTATATTAAATTTGTTGAAAATTAAAATATGACGCCGGTTTAATGGAGTATATTTATAACAATCTTGTCTAATAGGAAGCGAATTTTTTTAATTAAAAGCCCTTCTCTTTTTTACTGAACAAAAAAAATTACAAAAGTTTTATGACGCGAATAATTTTTGTCAGTATTATCCTTTTTTCGCAATATTTGAAGATTTGTATTTTTAGCTGGCAGGATTCACGTCGCGCATTAATCCTGAGGAAATGTCCCTTCCAATGACAAATATTCACAATGGAAATGGGTCCACTTTCCAAATGAACCGAGCTGATCGACCCGACGATATTCGGAATCGAATAATTGGGGGTGAGTTTTTCCCATTTTGAAATAAAAGTCTTCTTCAATTTCACAATGATCCGATTTAAAATATGAAATATTATTGTACTCTGTCAGTTTCTGGGAATTTTACACTGTAACGTTGGTGGCAAGTCATTTCAGATTTATTTGCAATTCTCTGACTTATATGGTATTCTTATTAATTAAGTAGCTACGAACATGACATTGCATGAAACCCATTCTTAGAATGGTGTGTAAAGCCGAACAACATTTTTGCGATTCTGATAAAAATTCAAATAATTATAGGGTATAACTTCATTCAGATTAAAAAATATTTAACATTTCATAGTAATTTCAGTCATAAATTAACTTTAACTTTGAGATGAATGGATCTTGAAATACTTCTCCATTAGAAAATATAATCAGATATTATATGTATTCAATATAGTAAATTAACTTAAATGTACCAGTAATCGTGAAACTTGGTTTTAGTTTAAATATATTTTTACAAAAATGTATTGAAAGTAACATTTAATGATAAAACTCGCTTATTCTTAGCATTTTATAATAGCAAATAGAAATTACATTCTTTCAAAGAAAATAAAAAGCAAGAAAATTGGCATCACGATTACTGGGACTAAAGTCACGATTACTGGGACATTTGCCTTAAGCTAATTGTATTCAGGTCATCAATTGCATTTAAATCTAAATTTCATAACAATTAAAGAAAAAAAAGAATCTCGATTTCCCCGTACCTTACAGAATACCGAACCGACAGTCACAAGACCTGGGTTCGATTCCCAGCAGAGCTAGAGAATATTCTTTCACGGATAGAAATATCAATATGTAGATACGTGGCCAGTAGACTAACTAAGTTGTTGAAACTTTTCTTGACTGCCTAAGACTTCAGGATTGGCCACAATTTTTTTTAAATTTGGTATAACGTTTATTACAAGGTTCAAAACAATCTTCTAATTATTAACAAAGTGCGCGAATTATTCCAAGACTCTCGGAATATCTTTTCACTATTTTGAGAAACGTGGAATAATTTTCGGACTCTCTTCATTATTTCGAGGCCTTAAAAGTTGTAGTAAACGTTATACGAAATTTTTAGAAATTGTTAGCCCATCCTAAACTCTTAGTCAAGTCAAGTTTCCATCACTTTTTTTCGTGCAGTTCCTAAGGTTCTTTAATTTAAACTTTTTTCCAATTGAATTGAATTTCAAAAGTTCCCTTCGCTTGGTCTGTAAATGTTCTTACTAAGAGGAAGTAATCTTAGAGAATTACTGTATATTATCGATCGCTATCACTTCTATAATAGCTACCAAAATTGGCCTTACACAGTATAAAAGCTTAGGGAATAGTATAGATATAACTATGTCATCAGTGAATTATTAAAGATAATGTAAGGAAGGTCAACACTCAACATCTAATATTTAATACACGTACGACAATTTTCAAAAATAAGTTTTATCATTTTAACATTCATAGTTCATAACATCATCTATAAAAACGAAATTAGACTCTTTTATTTTGTACAACTTGCTTTTACATGAAACGAGACATGAATTTGAAAATTTTAAAAATTTAATAGTGACACAAAGCAAGAAAAAACATCTGTAATTCTAAAATTTTAGTACCAATCATTACTAAGTATTTTTTATTATTTTCTACAAATTTTTAACTCAATATCTCGATATTTAAAGCTTTATTATAAATATGAACAATATTTTCAAAGAAATTGCGACTTGTTCTTCGGACTTAATATTCTTCATAAAAATAACATCTGATTTTAAAGAATGCATAACAGCTCTTCTACTTTTCAGAAGGATTTCGGAAACTATGTTTTTAGTATCCTAATTTATATATTTTTTAACACTTTTTTTCATATTTTGGATTGACTCTAAAAAAATCAATTAGTTTACTTCAGATGCGTTTATAGTTCATAGAACTTGATTAAGAACACGATATGTGTTATGACGTGGGTTGTAGTCAGCCCTAAGTAGAACAAAAGAACAAACTGCACAATGTCTGACCATGGATGAATTTACTACTAGAGCTAAAAATACTGTATTTTAATCCTATTTTCAGCTTCAAACAAGAGCAAGGTGATTTGTATGAATATTAACAATCTTTCCTAAAAATAAATAAGTTCTTATTGACAGTACTTGACAGTATTTGACATGATAATTATATGGAGCAATATTGTACACTGTACAGTTATTGTACAATTTTGTATAAATAATCTGAGAGAAATAGAAAAGAAAAAGGTTTTTCCATATAAATACCTAAATTAAGCAAATTATTTCAATGTGAGATCTGCAGCACATTATATAGTTTCTCCGTTTGGAATTCCTAATTCAAATATTATAATAAATATATTATAGAAGAGTATTATGAAAACGATTATAGCAAAGTATGATGATCCTCTTTAAGAAGCTAATGGGTTAGTTTGAATTGAAAGCCGATAATGAGCTTATTTCATTTAAATTAGTGTGTCAATGCTGAAAATTATTAGAAGATAATTTATATTGTTAAATTATTCGCACTGAAACAATTAAAATTTATTAATCTCTTATTAATGAACATATACTTAAAATCAAATCAATTTAATAATACCTAGTTTTGATAATTATATAATTCAGAATTCTGAAGAATTGAAAATAATATAATTTGTGTGCACAGCGCAAAACAAGAAGTTCTGTTTTCTTTTTCAAAAATGGAAATCAATATTTCACTCTACAAGCTATTTTTTCCTTGAACACAATATTCCAGGAAAATCTAAGTTAATTTAAAAATGCAGAAATTTGAAAACATTCTTGAAAATTCTACGAAATAATATTCTGTTATAAAATTATTTTCATAATGCAAAAAAATATGCTTCCACTGACCTATGGAATTTTATTTTTAATTCATATCATATTTTTAAATTCCAAACATGATTTGTCCTTTTACCCATAGAATTAATTCCACAGAAATTTTGAAATTTTATTATTTTTATTTAATTATTAACTTCATTTTCGGAAAACTATCGATCGATGAACCTGAAGATTTAATTTTCCTAGATAATTTTTATTTCAATTTTGATTGTACGATTTTTAACGTTTCCGAAACCTGATAGCTTTCAATTCTAAGAACGGAAGGTGATAATTTTTATTCTATAATCATGTTTTTTTTCCTTTTTCCACCCCTGACTGTATGTATAACGATTTCCTATGTAAACCTGTAGTTTTTCAGGGCCTCTCCCCCTTTTTGAGGGTAAAATACTTAAGAATCGGCCCCTATAGGTAATTTTAGACATTTTAGACCCCCTCTCCCCAAGTAAGGTTTTTCCTTATTGTAAGTATATGCAACTTTAACATAAGTGTAAAATCTTGGCGATCCCCACCCTATTCCCTCAAAGGCCTCACGAATTTATGTACGGCCCCAAAGCCTGGAGTCTGAACTTGCAAAATACAAATTTGAACAATTCTAACTTTTAAATACTGAATGCGAAGATTTTCTATTTCTTAAAAGTTCAATCATGAAATTTTTCACCTTTGAAAGTCTTGAATTTAAATTTGATTTCCCCATATTCACAAATTCAGATTTTGATTTTTTAAATTGAATCAAATTTGATTGATCTTATTTAAAGTTTCAAGAGTCTGAATCTTAACCTCTTTTAAATTTGGAAGCATCTAAATGATAATGTTTATAATTTTCAAACAATCCGAAATTTTTATAAATTTGATCACTGGAATTTTTTTTAATAAAATTTTTTTCCCTTTTTAAAAGAGGCGAAACCCTTTTTTTCTGAATAAGAAAAATTAGAATACAGTTCTATACTATTTATATCTTTCCCTATATAATCAGATTCTCCTGTCTCTAAACAATGAAATTGTACACCACATCCCCTAAGAAAATACTAAACTAGTGATGCATGTCGATCATTTTCAAATTTTTCAAAAATCTCATCAGATTAAATTAAAAACTTGAACACCATACTCATCACATCGAGACGAACGATCACTCAGTCGAGATGATCGTCTCGTCTCGATCGACTTTTTTCATTGCATATTCTTCATCTCCATTACATTTCAGTTCCATCCAACTATGTTTCAAGCGAATCTCGATTTTGTCCAAAAATGATCGAAATGCATCACCATACTAAACCCTTCGATTATTTCCCACTCTTCAAAATCCAAAGAGCCATCAATTTATCATCATATGTCTCGTTATTCATAAATCCTATAAAACCTATTACACAAGGTGTACACTCTCCTATTATAAAAATATTTTAGAGGAAAATCATTATAAGCCAATAATGATTTTTCTATCATTTTTTCGCAAGCACGTGAAAGATCATTGCAGAAATTAGGACCGTTTGTGATGCAAAATTCTAGCGCTTTGCCCTTTTAGAATTTCAAACTTCGGTGCTTAAGACCTTTTGTTGGGTAAAACCTTAGCGCTTAAGAACTTTTGGAATTCTCAAACTGGGCGTTTATGTCTTTCTGGAGTCCTAAACTTTTTCGCTTATACCCTCTTAAAGTTCAAAACTTTAGCAATTGTGCCCTCTTGTTGTGTCAAACTTTGGTGCGTAAGCCGGCCCTTTGGAATTACTAACGTTGGCGCTGCAGACCTTTTAGAATTCTAAAACTTGGCGCTTATGCCCTTTCGGATCTCAAGACTTTAGCACTTATGTCCTTTTGTTGTGTCAAACTTTGACCCGGTGCCCACTGTTTTTGGGCTTTCGTCCTTTTGGAAATTCAAACTTTGGCACATTACCCTTTGGTTGCGCCCAACTTTGGCGGTGAAAACCTTTTATGAATCAAAACTTTGTCGCTTATGCCGTTTTGTTGTGCAAAACGTTGGTGCCCTTTTGGAATTCCAAACTTTAGATCTTGACCCTTTTGTTGTGTCAAATTCCGGCGCCTAAACCCTTTGGAAATTACAAACTTTGTCAACAATGCCCTCTTGGAATTTCAAACTTTGGCGCTCATGTCCTTTTTGAGTTCTAAACTTATTATTTTTTTATAATAAAAATAAGTGCACCAACATGATAATAATAATAAATTATTATATTACAGACCTGTCAAATGAGTTTTTCTCTTCTCCTATTTCTCTAAAGTGTCAATTTCAGTTTTTTTGATAAAACCAAAACCTTCAACAATAGGAAATAAAATATTAAAATGCATGTAGATGTCTTTGTACCTAGTGATTTTCTTGAGATCATTTTTTTAAATGGAAATATAGTACATTTGAGTTATTTAAATTATTCAATTGAAATTTCGAATGTATTCTACTTTTATAACAGTGTAGAGGAAAGTCAAGTAGAAAAATTTACTCAAATAGTTTAATAAAAATGATTCATTTTATATCTATAATTCAAGATTACTTTTAAAGTTAATAAGAGGAACGAGCAGTTCGAATTTACTGTAAGTATTTTATCATGAAATTTATAGTTTAGAAGGTATGAATGCACTAATTGAAGTTATAATTTTTTATGTTAAAAAAGCGTACTTTAAAGTAGTTTATTTCGAAAAATTATACATTCTATAACTTGTATTTAAGTGAATATACGTATTCTCGCGACCGCTATCTTTGACGCCAATTTTCTAAGGGTTCTGCAAACTTAAAATCTAAACGACCTTCATATTCCTTCTCAGAGCATCGAAAAATATCGATTTGAAACAAAAATAGCGACTAGAAAGCGATTGATCACTTTGTGAACGATGCTGTGATATGCTCCTGGCTTATAACGTTTTCACACCTTTGAATGTAGAGTTATCAGGGGCCGTTCATAAACGACTTCGAAAATTTTGGGCTAATTTTAACCTCCCCCCCCCCCCGTCCTACTCGTTGACGACCCTAGTTTTGTCTTAACACCACCCCCTCCGTTCCCATATCCAAAAATTAACGTAGCATAAAATTCTCTCAAAATATATATTGAATTCAATATGAAACAGTTTACATAGATAGTTGAACTTACAAAAAAAATAGTTGAAGTTTCAAGCAAAAAAAGACGAATTTTCAACAAAATAGTTGGACATTTAACGAAATAGTTCAATTTTCAAGCAAAAAAAAACTATTTTTTTAACATAGTCAATAAAAAAGTTCATTTTCGAAAGTTGAATTTTCAAACAAGAAAGACAACTTGTCTACCAAAAATTATCAATCCAAATGGACGAATTTTTAGCAAAGTAGTTGAATCTTTAACCAAAAATATACTCTTACTTTTCAACCAAAATATACCCTTACTTCTTAACCAAAAAGATACTTTGACAGAAAAGATGAATTTTCTGCCAAAAGAGGAATTTTTAACCAGTTGAATCATATGAAACAAAAAAGAATTTTTAAGAAAGTACAGTTGTAAGCTAAACAGTTGAATCCTTAACCAAAAAGGTGAATGTTCAACAAACAAGATTAATTTTCTAACAAAAAATACGAATTTTCAACAAAATACATAACTTTTCAAGAAAATAGTTGAATTTTGAATTCGAATAGACGAATTATCTACAAAACAGTTGCATTTTTACCCTGAAAATATAATTTTTCAACGAGAAAATTCATTTTCTACCAAATAGATGAATTTCCTGCCAAACTGTTTAATTTTCAAGGCAAAAAATGCCTTTTCTACAAAACAGTCGAATTTTTCAGTCAAAAAATATGATTTATCAACGAAGCATATTTATGTTTGTTTCCAAATTTGGAGTAATCGATAGATTGATTAATTTCAAATGTTGATTTTTTCAAACAAAAATTTTAATTAGAAATAAAAAACTGTTAAATTCAACCAAAAAAGACAAATTTTCAACAAAATAGTTGGATCCTCAGTAAACAGATTAATCTTGAAGCAGTTTGCATTTTTAACCAAAGAGGATGAATTTTCAACAAAGAAGATTAATTTGATGTAGCAAAAAATATGGATTTTCCACAAAATAATTAAATTTTCAACCAAATAGTATCATTTTTAATCAAACAAGATGAATTCCGAACGAAAAATACAATAGTAGACTGTTTCGCCAAAATTAGACGGATTTTTTTATTGGGTTCTAGTACTTCAGTGAAAATTTAGGCGAAAAAAAAACAAAGAAAAAAGGCAAGTTTCTTGCAAACAGGGGAAAAAGAATTCTTTAAAAACGGGAAAAGAGGGGAATAGGGGGAAAAGGGTGAAGTCTGAAATATGAAAGTACTTCTCAATGAAACGTTATATCTAGTTCGTAAAGTTACTTCTACTGCCCCCCCCCCCCCCCTCAACCCTGCTATCAACTGCAGTTTTTAGCGTGACGTCCTCCCTCGTAATTTATCGTAGTTTATCAACTGTCCCTTACGGAACATATGCTTCTATCATTTTCTGAAAATGTTATATTTGAAAACGTATCGTAGAAAACTTTATTTGCTCATCCTATAAAATTTAATTTTTGGTCCTCATCTATCAGTTCTCATTTTTATATCTTCAACTATACAATATATATCTAGATGCTGATTTCGTACTCGGTTTTCAACCACGCATGCACAAACAAATACACTTGTGAGCTTCTGAGTGACATTGGTGGGGGTGCCTTCTGCGCATGGCGATATTTGTAGTTTTCCATGGGGGTTGAATCACCGATAAGCACCCAACTAGTGTGCAAAACGCTGTGTTGCTGCCCGCTATCTGGTGAAAAACAATTACCTACCTTTCACATTCTCTTTATTCAAAGGTCAAGGTCGACTGCTAGTCTTTACATCAAGAAGATGACCGGTGGTAAGAAGCTGCCTTATTTCTCCTAGAAATACGAATCCAAGTCTCACCCCCCCCCCCCTCTCTCTCTCTCTCTCTTAGCTATACACTTTTGTCAATTTTATTATCAATCCAAATCTTCAAATCTTGAAAAACTCCTCGCCACTCGATTGAAATTAAATGAATGTGCTAATAAGAAACTAGTTATTCAAAAATATAATTGTAGACTCGAAATTTTCTTTCTGTGAATGTAACCCAGTCGGGCAAAATTATATTTGAATTAGAGCTATTCCAAAAAATTGTTCTGAGTCTCCTTCCTGATTTAATTTACTTTTTCAGAAAAATATTTATAAAATTGGATGGTTGTAAATTCTGGATTAATTTTCCCGAAATGGATATGACAATGATTTTTCCTCCGATTGCATTTGTATTTATAACTAATCGAATCCTTATAATTCGATCATTTTTGTAGAATTATTTAAATTCTGATTTTTATTTTTGCTAGTGAGGATTTTAAAACAGAGACCTGGGATATTAATTTCGATAAGAAAGATTTTTTATATTTTCTTGCGAAGGTTTTTGATGACAATGAAATATATTGGAAATGGCATGTTTGTGAAAAGTGGTTAGCTGCCAACTGTTCTGCAGGGCGTGCGTGCAAAAAGGACGAAATGTGCGCAGCAAGCATCGATTTACAAATGTCCATTGCGATTAGTTCCTTCTGCCTTTATTATTTACCCTTTGTAATTTTCCTTCATAATGAGATCATTTGTTAATAATTAATTCAGTTCATTATGGCTTTCATTGAGTTAATTACGTAGTTTATGACCTATATTTTATAAAAATATATACCCAAATGGATTGACATTCGTGATATAAAATAATTACAGGCTTTATGAGGATTATTATTTGACTAATCAAGTCTCAAAATGCCAGAATTTGTGAATAAGAAGGGCTCCAAATGTAATAGAATGTGAATGAGAATTATGGGTCAAACAACTTCTATTATGTAGTGTTCAAAATAATGATACTTAAATTGTTATATTTAAAAACATTTTTTTAGCTTTTCAAGTATTTCAAGTTTCTTAAATAATTAAAAAAAAGTAAATAAGATGTCTATAATATAGCGAGGGGTATTTCATGTATAAACATCTAAAGTGATGTACACGTGAGACAATATAGAATAAAACATTCGGAAATTTAAAATTTTGAATTTTTTGAAATATTAAATTTAAAAAAAAAAATTGTCCAGCTCTTTGAAATCTAAAATCAATTAAAGAACTTATTTTTAGTTTAAAAATTATTCAATTTACAAATCACTCAATTCGTAAAATCTACAACATTGTAAATAAAACAGTAAAATACAATATTTAAAATTGTTGCACCTGAAAATCGTTGGCCATGAATTTAATAACATTTGTCTGAATTTAAGAAAAAATTATCTGTTTTAAGTGAAATGTTGCTTATGACTAGAGAAATATTGCTGAATTTAGAGCAAAACAATTCATAGGTTGTCACTTTGTTACATTCAAAATAACGTATTCGAGGTGCCAACTTAAAATGGTCCTTATCTAGTTGTCATTCTCATGTCACCATTTGCTATAACTGTACGAAATTGTAAATTTATTATATTTATAGAATAAAAAGTCTTCAAATTCACTGATTTGGAAAAAGCCACTTTCCAGTTTCAGAAATGAAAAAAATAAACCCTTTCACTTTTGGGAGCCTGAAAAACTGAAACTCAAATTTGTATGCACTTATTTTTGAATTTGGAAAGTATTTAAAAATTAGGAATACTCCAATTTGGTTTTATAACTTGATTATGAATTGAAACCTTTTTATTGTAAAATTGAAAACGATCAAAATTGCAGGGTCTCCAATTTAAACATGATATAATAATATGAATAATAGAAGTAGCAAAATTGAGATTTAAAAAAAATCGCTTGATATATTTTCCACAATCGCTTGAAAAATTGCATGCATCCTGCTGGAAAGAATAATAAATGGCTTGTAAATGGCTTGTGTGCAACAGGATAGAAAACATTATCCAGAATGATGTGTGCACGCAAAAAAACTCCTTCGTACCTATTTATAATTTATGGCTGCCATAAAATTACTAAGACTAATTGATTCGCGTTCAGAAAATATCTGTAAGTATAACTAGCAATGAAAAACAAAATCACTTTTTTATGATTATGACTTATGAAAAATAAAACTTATACGGCATCGCTTGAAATATTACAATTTTAAACATTCCAACATGGGAGTCTAGTAGAAAAATTATATCGTCCTCAAATTTCTATGAAGACAACGTTTGATGCAATAACTTTGATTTAGAATCTCCCGTGGAAGACATCATTTGCATTTATATTGGAATCTTGCCAATGATTTCCAGATTCATTCAATTTGCAATTTGACCAAAACGTCCTTCTTTTCAAAACTTCAAAACCTAGATTTCTAATGAAGGAATATATTTGAAACAATTCTCTAAATACTAAACATAAATAACTATTAACTACTTCATACTTCACCGAAATTCGGTAAATGTAGAACAAACATTTTCGGTGTGCCTAGGCACTTCGATTAATATAAAGTGTCCCAAAGTGAAAATTGAAAGTTTTTTCATTACTGTAAGTTGAAATTCGAATTTCTGAAAATGTGCTAGAATTTTGTCCTAATTTTAAGAAAGATCCTAATTTTCAAAGTATTCTGGTAATAAAATTTATCATTCAACAACTCTACGGAAATTTGAGTGTTTTTAATTTTCAAAGTGATCAATTTTGAATTTTTTTTTAAGCTTAAAACGAGTGATAGTGAATCTTTAATAGATGATCTCATAATCTAAAATATTTATAGCACCAGAGTAAAAAATAGAAACAGTGTTTTATTTGTCGGATGTTAGCATATAAATATTGAAAAGGAAATGTCATTATCGATTGCACGATACAGGTGTTTGAATACTGCTGAACGAACTTCCGAGTTTTATGAATATTGTAGTAATCTAGTGGAAAAACTACTCGTATCTGGTCTCGTGTACGTTCAATTTCACCCAATCACCCATTTATTCACTGAGCCTGAAACTGCCCCGTATCTTTATCCACGAATTTGCTCGAAAACGGATAATATCATCACCAGCTGATCTCAGAATTCAAATTTTGATTTACTGAGACTTCAGGGAATTGAAAATTTTATTCTAAAAAAATATAGATTCACAAATTTGTATTTTAGGAGGCTTCCAATTCTGGAAATTTGATAATTCATCAATTCCTCAATTCGGAATTTATTTTTTCAGCAATTTTAAGTAGTTTCTATTAAAAATGGCTCAAGAAAAAATCAGCCATAAAATATTGACTGAAAATTATAAATGCTGAGTAGAAGGTCAGCAAAAATGTATTATTAGCACACACTCGGATCTCGATCTTATTGATCGGAAATAAAGCATGAAAGCATTTTTATTATTCAGAGGGCGTATGATGTTCAAGCTCTGAAATTAATCTGAATTAATCTACTCGCGCAGAGTGCACTTTGTAAGGAAGAACAATGGTTGGATCAATATTATAGATCGACTTTAATGTCTAAGAAAACAGGAATTTTCGAACTGGTTCCCATTAATTGAATATGTGTGAGAGCTTCAAGCTTTTCATCTCCGAACCGTTTTTGCCATGTTTCTAACATGATTTTTACCCTTCGCGGCATATTTTGGTTGAAATGCTTAAAAATCGATGAAATTTTATAATTTCTAAGCGGTCTGCTCTAAAACTACAATATTTTAGCTAAAATTGTTCAAACCTATTGTACTGTATGCCTTTTTATTGTAAACCCCCGGTGAAACAGAGATCTATACACGGATCACCCTCTGTGTTAAAGTATCATTTAAGTCCTTTAGCATGAGTACATATACCGCCAGATGACTCCACGTCAATGGGTATGAGCCTGTAGAAATATTTCTTTCACTAATGTGGGCTTAGAAACACTGTATGAATTTAATCACAACCAGTGATAACCCCCAGCTGCAGTCGACTTAATTAGAAGTACTCGTATTTGCCTGGACGTTTAGCCAGGGGAGACGAAAACTGCAGAAAACCATCTCCCGAAGTTCAGCTGGGTTTTCGGCAGTCGAATTTGAAGGCAGACATTCAAAATTGGTTTAACATGCTTAAAGGAATATCAATAAGACTTTTATTTTTGATGAAATGAAAGTTCCGACCCGTTAAATTTATGTTCCGTGTTGAAAGGCGAGTTTGAAATATGGTCAGGAGTAGATAGTGAATCACATGGTAGTCAAGGAGTCTGTTTGATTATGAATGAAAGAGCGAAACAGTATTTCAGAGATAAAAAATATGTATCTCCCAAATTGCTGTGGTAAACATAACAAAATATATTTTTCAAACTTGTTATAAATATTTATCATACAGCATTCGTAAAAGGTTGATAAATCATTATATGACAGTTGCTACGGGCATTGTTAAAACTGCGACTGAAGTGTGTGGTACGGCGGTTGTAGGAAGAAAGTCTGGTGATGCATGGCGGAATGATGAAATTCAGGCAGCCCGACAAGAAAAGAAAGAAGCGTACAGCAGAACGTTGAACATCACAGGTCTTAGCGATGAGGAGAGAAATAGGAATAAAATAATGCCCTTATAAACATTTATCGTGGCTTTACTTTATACTAGTTTCAAGACATAATGCGTTAAAAATATTCAACATTTTTAAATTAAGTATGGTATTAAACACCCGAAACTATCTGCATATTAATCTTTATCAAAATCTGTTGAACAAAAAGTTACAACTGACGGAGTACGAAACTACCACTGAGTTGAACCCTAAATCAGTATTTTTTGGAAAATTAAATTTGCGAAAATAAACCTACTTTCGAAGATCATATGAATCACCCACATATAAGTCAGAGAAATATAATTATGATCCATTTATTTCATATTGCAATCCACTTCCGTGTACAAAGCTCCTATCTTTAAGCCTAATCTCTCATCCAATAAGGAAGTGGAAATACTGATTAGCACGATAAAGATTTTTCCACTTTGTTTTTCTTCCCTTTTATTTGATTTTTCCGGGTAGAAAAATATGACTATTGGTTCGATTCATAAAAATAGACTGAAGGTCGTAGAAAGTATCACAAAGCAGGAAGGATTGAAATTCTGATTTATTTTTCATTCTATTATTTAATAGGAAGCGATAAACTTAGATTTTAGAACAAATCAATGGGAAGAGTTTTTCAATCTTGAAGAACTTTTCTCATTGAGTTTATTTTAATAATTTATTTCCTAGAGAGTTTAATCAGAAAATGAAAATTTCGAAAATACATAGTAAGTTCTGATTGAAAAAGCTTTTAAAGTAGGAAATTCATTATGAATTTAACTTGTCTTGTAACTTGTAACTATTTCTACTCAGAACTCTATTAAGAAATAAATGATTGAAATTGAAACTTTATGAGTGTGTTGAAAGCAGAAATTACTTTGGAAAATTTTACCACTTTTTCAGCAGAAAGTGCCAATACAGATGATGCTACAACATGTGGGAAGATTCTGGTAGGACTTTCATGGGTTGTAGTCGTCTTGACGATGCCATTTTCTCTATTTGTATGCTTCAAGGTAATATTTAGTTCTGAATAGGTACAAGAATAAATAAGTATATATAGAATATTTTTTAATAAAGTTTTTCATTTGAATGATTTATTTACAGGTGGTCCAAGAATACGAAAGAGCTGTAATATTCCGACTAGGTCGACTTTTGTCCGGAGGGGCAAAAGGTCCAGGTAATTATAAAAATAAGTCATCTTAAATTTCAAGGAAAGGGGCAAAAATGTGAATTTTTTGAATAGTTAACAAAAAAATATTCATACTCATCTTCAGGTATTTTCTTCATTTTACCCTGCATCGATGCTTATGCAAGAGTTGATCTTCGAACTCGGACCTACGACGTACCACCACAAGAGGTATAATTTTATTTGAATCTAATTTCCACAAATTTTCTATGATTAGTGAAAAATAAATCAAAATGCATTATTTTTTAATAGGTTCTCACAAAAGACAGCGTGACAGTTTCGGTTGATGCTGTCGTGTACTACAGAGTACACAACGCGACAATTTCGATTGCAAACGTGGAAAATGCTCATCACAGCACGAGACTACTTGCTCAAACTACTTTGCGAAACACGATGGGTACACGACCTCTTCATGAAATTTTAAGCGAGCGAGAAACTATTTCTGGAACCATGCAGGCAAGTTTTTAATTATAATTTTCAGTCACGCAATGAAAAAATATTATCAGCCTATAACATCATCATGAGAATATATTAAATTCAGATAAATAGCACTCCTTTAGAAATGTATAAAAGTGCACCTTCATCTTATCATCTTCCAACTTTGAATCTTCACTTTTGCAAGAAATTTAATTAATCACTTTTTTATTATTACCAAATTCTAAGGCGAATTGAATTAACTTGTTTGAATCTGAAAATTCGAGAAAAAAAGTGTTATCTTTATAAACTAGTCTTATATTTTTCAAAGTAAAGATTTAATTTATGTATTGACTTCAGTAACTTACAAAATAACTCATTATAACTTTGTGATCAAAAGTTGGAAATTGATTGTTTAATATTTTACTAGAAGCCTTAGGGTGGTCCAAAACAACTTTTTTCTCACCCCCCCCCCTCCCTCCCCCCTTAATGAGGCTTTCGAAAAAAAGAAATTGAATTGCACTGTACTCCCGATATTAGACCGGTTTTGGGCATGGCTTGCCTTGGCCTTGATCCTAAATCGGGGGGATCCAAAAGTAAACAGACAGAGCCGCATGAATCATTTCTGTTGGATTTGGACGCATGACGCAACGTGATGCAACTAACACGCTGAGAGTGTGTCCCTTGAGCTGTTTATCACGCTTGATTGAGCACATTCTCTCTTTCGGTCCTGCGGCTCCTCTCATCACAAAACATGGAATTTTAAATGTGAAAAACTCAGTTTTCGTAAAAATAGTAAAAAATATTACTTGTTATTAGCTTTTCGTAAATCGAATTTCAGTCACTTCTTGAGAACTATTCAAGGAATCGTTTCGACCTCAGAAAGTTTAAATTTGACGCCCCGACCATACTTTGTATTGTACAGTTTTATTTAAAATTTCATGCTGAAGAAGGGTTTCTTTAACAAAATTTCCAGTATGCATTCTTTGTATTCGATGAGTGACAAGCTGGCGAGTAACTCTTAACATATTTCAAATTATTTAAACAATTATTATATGATAAGAAATTTCTATTTTCCCTGTGGATAGTGTAAATCATAAAGTCAACATTTTTTGGTATAAATGACACAGGAAGTCAATGTTGAGAATAATATTTTTATGAAGTTATTTTTCAATTGTTTAAACAATGTATATTTGCTTCAATATTTGTTTTCCTATCAAATCATTAAAAGTTTGTATTTTCTGGAATTATGGACACAATTAGTGAATGTTAGGATAAATATTTTTGGTTGAAGACATTTTGTAGTTGTTTCAACAACTTTTGTTTGTTTAAATTTTTTTCAAACGAGATTTGAAAAACTAGAATTTTATCCACCTTGCCAATAAAAGGACAAATGTGAATGATTATTATTAATTGTACGAACATTACCAATGTCTTAAATAAAAAATATTATTCCTATAATTTATTAATGTATAATGAGTTTAACAGAATACTAGATTTTCATGAATCGGTGGGAAAAAAGTTGAACAAATGGAAATTTTTCAAACAATTGCAAAACGTCATCAACAAAAAATATTACTCCTAAAATTCGTCAAGTGTGTCATTAATTCCAGAAAATACGAACTTATCACGAGTTTGAATAAAAACAAAATTGAAACAAATATAAATTGTTTAAACAATTAAAAATGGCTTAAAGAAAGAATATTATTCTCAACATTCACTTACTGCGTCATTAATTCCAAAAAATACTAACTCTTGATGATTTACAGGGAAAATAAAAAATAAAACAAGTAATAATAATTGTTGAACAATTTTAAAATTAGTTCAAAAACTTGTCACTTATAGAGTACAAAAAAATCATATTGTGATAATTACAAACAATCCTGTTTTTATGATGAAACTGCTATTTTGAATTTTTTTGGGAAATTTTCCGGGCAAAGTACAAAGGGGTTGGGGCGTCAATTTCAAAAGTAATGTGGTGAAAATTATTCCTTGGACATTTCTTAGATAGTGACTGAAATTCAATTTTCGAAAAGTTGATAACAAGTAGTTGTTTTTACCATGTATCCGAAAACTGATCTTTGTCCACATAAAATTCCTTGTTAATTCCAAAAGCCCAGTGACGGATTTAAAAAAAATGGAATTTCTCTCTTCGAGAACCTCGCAAAATCAGAGAAAAGAGCCTTGCCCTATAAAGCGAAAAAAATTGCAATGCATTTTTGGACCTATCACAGTATTTGTTGCATAAGTTTCATGTAAATAAGAAAATTATTCGGGTTGTAGATTTCATTAGACGAGGCTACTGACACTTGGGGCATTAAAGTCGAGCGAGTCGAGATGTGAGTATAGTAGCTAAATTTTTTATTATAGTAGGTAGGAAAAAACTTTTACGAATAAGAATCATTGGGTTTCTCTTTTTTTTGTACAAGTAGACTTCTTTTATTATTATCAATATAAAAGGAAAATTATAAAAAAGGGATAAAATAAATTTAAAAACGTCTAAAAAGTGTAGACAAATAAGTCCTTACACGAGAAATTAAAATTTTGTAGTAATAATTATTACATTTTTTTACAACAGTAAGGATGTTCGTCTACCAGTCCAACTGCAAAGAGCCATGGCTGCTGAAGCAGAAGCTGCACGAGAAGCTCGAGCTAAGGTGCGTTTGATAGATTCTAAAAAAAATATCATTTCTCAGAAATTAGTTACTTAAAATAATATTTTCTAATCGGTACTAAAGTACAGTCAACTCCCGATATAAGAACGGCTAGGGTGGCCCTTATTTTTCTCTTTTCGAATTTCTCTGCTCTCACTTCCCAGTTTTGTTCGAATTTCAAAAAAAAAAAAAAAATCTCCAAATTTGAGCAAAATCGATTAATATTTAGGGGCGCCGCAAATACCATGAAGTTTCCCATTGATTTAACATGGGGAAAAAGTCAGCTTTTTGTAAATCTTATATTTAAACGCGATAATATGTTACAAATAATTCCGTATTTCAATATATTGTTCAGAATTCGTCAGAGAATAAGAATCAATCATAAATTTTGAGGTTGAATAATTTTAAGTTACTCTTATGGGTTCCCAAAGAAAACCCCATAAGTGACAAATTTGATTTGTACGTAATATTGCGGTTTATTGACGCGTTTAAAAGATAAAAAAATCATTAATCGGTCATTTAAGAGTACCCAGTTATTTTTTAACTAATATTTAATTCTTTAAAAAATTTAAATTTGTTTGAATATTTGTTTTTTTCAGTTAACTCACGAAGTGAACGTATTTTCTAGACTATGAGTTATTTAATCAATGATAACAATAAAATAATTTGTTTAAATATTTCACAATCATTTAAATAATATGTATTTGTTCAAGTATATATTTTACCTGCAAATAAGCAGGAGAAACATTTTATCTCGCTAAATTTTCGACAAATTTTCATATTTTTAAGTACCAATTTGTTTATTTTGAATAATCGTAGATGTTTAAACAAATTTAAATTGTTTAAACAACTTTTTTGTTCACATATTTCATTTTTGCTATTTTTCAAAAGATTGAAATATTTATGTGTTCTACTTTGCTTTTTAAGAATACTCTTGAATGTTTAAACAAAATAAATTTGTTTAAACAATTGAATATTAGTTAACCAATGACTGAGGATTTTTAAATTACAGATTAATGCTTATGTATTTTTCTCAACTTTTGAAAAGCGCCAATAAACCCCAATGTTACGTAAAATTCAAATTTGCCCTTATGGGATTTTCTTTGGGGACCTATAAGAGCGGCTTAAAATTATTTAACCTCAAAATTTATGATTGATTCTTATTCTCTGACAAATTGTGAACAATATACTGAAACACGGAATTATTTGTAACATATTATCGCGTTTAAATATAAGATTTACAAAAAGCTGACTTTTTCCCATGTTAACTCAATGGGAAACTTCATGGTCTTTGCGGCACCCTTAATTATTAACCGTTTTTGCTCAAATTTAGAGATTTTTTTTTGGGCATTGGAACAAAACTGGGGGGCGAGAGTAGAGAAATTCGAAGAAAAAAAATCCACCAAGTATAAATAAGAACCACCCTACTGTTCACGTTAAACAACAAACTATACAATCATTTAATAGAAATTAACCTCTAATTTAAAATTCCCTTCTCTAATTTTACAATTTTGTGCATTAAAGGTGATTGCCGCTGAAGGAGAACAAAAGGCGAGCAGAGCTTTACGAGAGGCATCCGAAGTGATTGGCGATTCCCCGGCGGCACTGCAACTTCGATATCTCCAGGTAATGAAATCAAGAACTTTTTTTTGAAATATTGAATACTCAGTCTAATATTAACAACTTTATTAATTACACTTTTTTTTCAAACATTTTAGACTCTCAACACAATCTCAGCAGAGAAAAATTCGACCATCGTATTCCCACTGCCTATCGATATGATAACGTACTTTATGAAAGCCAAGGAAGCGGTGCAATCGACATAAAACGAAAGCCTTTCGAATCGCGAGAAAAAATGCACCACAAATTTGGGGAAACCTTCAAATTTTGTACGAAAGCCAATCTCAGAGAAGAATCCAGTACCAGTCTCAGTGAAAAGTCATGTACCTGCACACGGCGCGGAAAGTCCTTTACAAAAGCAAGACTTCTCACAAAAACAGAATCGAAGTTGCGTACCAAATTTGAAGCAAATTTGCGTAGCTAATACTCGCAAAAATGTTTTTATAGAAAATGAAAGACTTTCTACAACTAGAATCTACTATATTCGTCCAACAGCTCATAGCTTTCTTGAAGCTTGCGATGCCAAGGATATATTAAACGAATATCTTGAACAATTTGCCGATTAAACAGCCAATATAGAACCGAGGGTAAACTTTGAGACATTTTGCAAAATCTCTTGGGTTCTAATTGATTGTCGTGAGCCAGAAAATTTTTGTTGGCTCATTTCAGTTGGTCATACTTAGAGTTTTTTCAATTTTATAAACAAAAAATAACAAAATAGAGACATTATGCCTGAGAAGCTGGAGGTTCTGGTTTCAATTTAAAACTGCAAAGGCCTTCTTCAGTCCAAGGCAAAACTGTCATATTCAATTATTCATCTTTTGATGATTTTGCAATCGGTTTTCCAAAACATCTACATTGAAAATATTCATATTCAAGTTTAAATTTAATTTAAATTACATACTAAAAAAAACATGTATAAATCGATGGAAACGGGGAAACTTGTTGAAACATTTTCAAAGATTATTTACACTTAAGACACTAATTTAAATTCAACGTGTTGACATCAGGCGTGTATCTCAAAGTCTGTATATTGAATAATAAGTGTTGGCTTTTACATACTTTTAGCTATCAAATAAGCGAGAGAAAATACCAGAGAGGCATGAAAACCTGTCTTTTATGTAATTCACGAAAATCGTTTGCTGATCACTTTTAAAGAGTTTGAACTCGCAAAAAAACTGATATTTTTTCTAACAAGCCATGCTACGGGAAAATCTTTTTTTACGGCACTCATTTAAATCTGTTTCAAAGTCTTTCTAATATAAAACGCAAAAGAGTTTTTAAAATGAGAATGAATGGAAGTCTGTAAACTTGTAATATATTTTTTTATTTAGTTCAATGCACCTCATAAATGATGAAAATTTGATCTTCAACGTGCAATCTTAGTTTCTCACTCAAAAAGTTATCTCTGTTGATTCTATATTTTTTGACTAAGTTATTTTAAAAATGGTTAAAAGTTTTAATACTCCAAATAATATTTTAATCCCATTTCTAATTACAACGGACTCTTACAAAAGCAGTAAGTGCATATATTGAATGTAAATACTTGAGTTCTGTATTGAACTTAAATTTCTTGGAGGAACAATTTTGAAATAAGGTATTAGGTTGCAAACATCAAGTCCTTTCTAAAAAGCATTTTGTAACTTCTAATCCAGCGCTCAATTATGAAAGTTGTCGATTGACATGAGTCTGAACTACTCGATTACTTGGACCAATCATAGTTCTGTAAATATTTCAAAAATCTCCTACTTATTTATAATAACAAATAGATGCGAAATTTTTAAAGGAGGTTTCAATTCTCAATTATGCAGTGAGAGTTGAAAACCTAAAAGGAGAAATCGCATTTATCGGTTTTAGTTAACGATACGAGAATATGGTTAATCAAATCGTTTTTTTTTGTGAATTATATACAACCTGTCTCAAATAATGTATTTTCCTACTTCATTTGTGTGTACATTATCAAATAAAAAGATTTTAGACGTACTTGCTCAAGTTACTTAGCATTAGTAATAGCAATGAAAATAGAAACACTTAATTTTTGTCTTGCTTTACTAGCCATTTTATTAATTTAAATAATATTTTACACTTACTCCCATGGCCACGGAATGTTCCTTATTCTTATCTTGCAATGTTAAAACGTTGTACAAGTATTTGGTAGACAAGAAACTAGCTCCTTCGAGATTTGAGATCGTAGATGAATAAAAAAAGATTCATTTGCCATTCAGGAATGAATGGACTTTTTTTAATCGCTAGTTATCTCTCGTCTCTGGCTCATCATCATAAGCAGCCATAATCTTTTCCATGATTTCCCAAAGCTTGTCTCTCGTCAACTCCTTACAAAAAACCTATCAACAAACAAAATTCAGTTAAAACCAGTCTAAAATTAAATTATTCTGGAAAACGCATCAACTAGTCATTGACATTTTTCTTACATTAAACCAAGGCTGCTGATCGCATTCGTCCATCAAAGGAACGACCACTCCGTAAACTTGCAAGGAAAGATTGATGCAAGCGATGGCGATGAGATTCGGAGGATAATCGAGAACCGATGGTGAATGATGAAAGTCTTGTAGCAAAGCCATACTCGTTTTAGCCACGGGATATTTGGACCATTCCTCCTCTCCGAACCAGGCTTGCAACGATCTTAAATAGTGAAGGATGAACTGGAAATAAAAAAAATTACCTTATGGATTTTATTACCTACGTACCAGGTTTTATTATTTACAAATTACAAAAGGGTTGTTTTAAACTGCTATCTAAAATAACGAAACAGCTCCATTCCTGGACGGAGTGATTTTTTTTGTTTCTTACCCTGTGTGGATGTTCGGGAGTGACTTGAAACTTCAGCATTCGCATAATTAGAAGTTCGGCTTGAACAATAGCGTCTCTCATACTCCAATATTGGTCTCCTAGTTCCAAAGGCTGGGAACCTCTATGAAGAGTATTGTATGCCACGTTCATTACGTCCCGAATTTTTAATGCGTCGTCTTTTACTTTGCCGGCAAGGTAAAGGCATGTCGATCCAATTAACTATAAATATAAACAATTTAATGTAGAAATTAAAAAGGTTGGTTGATATGCCTACGCCAACGTGAACTGATCTCTCAACACTGAACCCACGCGAAGTGGAAATGAAATGTTCTACGCGACACTTTGCGTAATAATGTTTCTATCATTTATCGTATGAATAGATTGAGTTAATAAAATTGATATTTAAATTATCAAAATTGAATGCAAGTAACTGCAATTGAAAGAATTTTAAAGGAAGAATTGAAACGTTCACCTTTTTGTCGTTTCAAATCTCAATTTTTCAAAACTGTACATTTTCCAATTACAATCCTTTACAGCTAAATAAATAGATCAGGTTAAAAATGGAATAATGTCATGTTAACAAAATTAGAAATTATTTGATTTTAAATTGAATAATTCAAAATTGTATAAATTTGGATTGAAAATTTAGCCGTTGAACGTTTGAATTTTTAAATGTTCAAAATTGTACAATTTTTAATTAAAATCCTTTATACTTAAGTACATTTTAACCTAGTCATAATAATAGTTACATTTATTTAGTTTTCATTTGAATCATTCAAAACAAACTTTTCGAAATGTGTTTTTACAAACCAAAAAATACATATTTTCGATTGAAAACGATAACTTGACCTTTTTGGTTTGTAAAAAGACATTTTGAAAAGTTTCTTCGACAATTTTGTGCGGAAATTTAATAAGAATTAGAAGGTGAACACTTTTTATATCTACCTGATTAAAAAATGGAATATTCCAAATTCATGAACTGCTATGTTAAATGCTCTAACTTGAGCAATTTTTAATTTAAGTTTAAGTGCACTGAAGGGCAGGGTGGAGTAAAGATGCTAAAAAAATCAAATCGCTGGAGTTGAGGGGAAAAAACTTGTGGGTTGACAAAAAATTCGACAAAAGTGACAAAAAAATTTTCAATCAGTAAAATTTAAGGATTTCAAATCCAAAATATTTCCTATCGGTACAAAAATTATGACAAATTGTTACATTTACAGATTTTACTAGTGAACAATAATGAAAAATTACGAACATAAGAAATAAATTTTTTGCGCAGTAACAAGTTTTTCTTTAAATGTGCAAAAACATGTTTTTTTTAGATTGAGTCATATGCACACATTTTAAAGAAAGTTGAATAAGTCCATGAAAATAAAAGCCACGAATAAAAAATAATCACAAGTTTGTTTGGTTCAAGCTGAAGAAACTGCAGGTTCGAATCAAGTCCAAAAAAACATGTTTTTGTACATTTTCAAACAATGTTAAATACAGGAAATTTTTTTTACGTTTTTTAAACTGTAAATTTAAAAAAGAGAAACAGAAGATATTATCCGATTTTAAAATGTTGTTCTTTACTTGTTTTGGATGTGGGACCACAAATTGTTATCCCTGAGCTCAAACGATTCGATTAATTTTAGCATTTTTACTTCGCTCAACTGAAGGGTGTAGTTTTAAATTTACATTGAAAGTATTAATTATAGTAAGGAAGAAATGAAATCTTGGAAAGAAATATTTATGAGAACGATGTTAAACATATCAAAATTGTGTATTTATTTATATCACTGTGAATGGATTTCAAACGACCTAAGTATACCCAATTTTTAAAAATGAATTCTTTAATGGCAGAAATCATTGAAAATTATTTTAAAATATAAGCCTTCTTATAGAAAGATTCTTCTGTTCGACATATAAAAATAAATCTTTAATCTTTCCCCCATTTTAGTGAGAAAATCTCCCTATTTTCCCTTTTTTGAGCTCCTTTTGCGCTGTGATCCCTATAATCCTTAGTTTAAATTTAAATCGATCAAGCTTAGACACTACAACTTTGAATCTGTTTCGCTAGAAATTTTATGTCTGTGGACGAACCAAATTAAATCGTTTTAAAATTCGAAACCATTGGAGTGAACTTTTTTTTAAAAAGTCCGGAAATACGAATTTTAATTTCTCTGTGGGTCAAATTTCTAGTAAAACAAAATGTCGAATTAAATAAAAACACAAATTTGCAACCAATAATTGAATGCATTAATTTAGAGTTTAAAAAATGAACTTTCAACCGAAGAGAAAAACTAATTTTTAACCAGATTGTTAAATTTGTAACCAAAAAAGATGGGTTCTTAACGAAAAATGTAATAATTGATACTCCAACCAAAAAGATTTTAATTCTAAATGAAACATAGTTGAATCTCCGACCAAAACATAATAATTGCCAACCAAACAGTAGCAGTTTTACCAAAAAAGATTAAATATCTACCCAAAGAAATTAATTTCCAATAAGTGTTGAATTTGCAATATATTTTTTTTTTGTCAAGAAAAAAAAGAAAGAATCTTGTGCAAAACAGTTGACTTTTCATCCCGAAAAGATGAATTCTCAATAAATTTATTTTTACGAAGTTGCTTCACGTTAGCATGGATCGCTTAGCTTTAGCCACTCCAAATTAAAAAGTTTTAAGAAATTATTTGAATTATAGAAAGATTTTTATTCCATACTTACGTAATTGTCATAACCATTTATGGTAGCTTCTCTCACAAATCTATGATACAAAATTGCTGCTGTTGCAATCGTCAAAGGATGCGCTTCCAATTTGTATCCTGTAAAATATATCTCATTAAATCAGTCTTTCGAATTATTCAAATATTTTACTATGTCGTTTGAAATTTGAACAAGGCTGCCAATTAAAAACATTTTATAATACGAAATAACTTTTTTAAAAATGCACTAAGAATAATGTTACGCTGTAAACAACGCAATCAAAAGTGCACTCCGTTGCTGTAAATTGTCTAAGTTGATAAATCAACAAAATTTACTATTTTTGTTTTAAAATGACATGATTTAACATTAATAATTCATTTCCAATGATGCACCCTCTAATTTGCATAAATTTGTTCACAATATAGCAACAATCAATATTCTTGAAATGCAGAAGTTACATAACCTATAAAAAATTGATGTACTAACCGCATTCAAAGATGAACCTAGAGACGGTGAACCCGTCGGTGGCAACGCTGTAATCGATCGTGATACTCTTTTGCAAGGTGTTTCTTTTCTCCCTCTGCATAGCGAGAACGTCAATAACGTCCTTCATTTTCGAACTACAAGTGTTGTAAGAGGTTATGAATGATATAACGTACTCAAAAAACTATAAGAAGTCGGGTGCGGAAAAAAATAACTTCAGCTCAATGAAATGCAACAAAATTGCACGGAAAGCGACCTAAAACGAACGTTGCTAGTTTACAAAACAGCTAAAAAAATCGTATCTAAAATTCATGCAAAAAAATAACCCCGACGTGCAATACCTACCCCAAGCGAAACACAAATTAAAAGAGAGTGTGCGTGTCATAATGCTTTCCTACCTGAGAGTTTCTGCACTGTTTGGCTCAGTTGGATTCATTTCGACTTTTTGAAACAAGACAAATTTCAAAATTGACTTGGGCACTGTTTTGCTTAATGCATTCTTGTGTAAAAGTCACAATAAACAACGTTTTTTAGACGTACGTCAAAACCGTCAATCTGGTTTTTTCATTGATAAGTTGATAATGAGTAATGAACGCCGGTTAACACCTACGTGCGTACACATGCACACCCCACGCAGCGTGCAGCGACATCTGCATATGTGGAAGAACTTTTTGGGGAAAAATCGAGGGAAAAATGTATTTTGCGCCAGAAATAACAACAAAAGAAGTCTTACAACAAAAGAGTATTGTAAAAAGTAATTCAGGATCTTTTTTCTCGATTCAATTGTAACAAAAGACTGCTAATTATAAAAGTCATATTTTTTAAGAAAACTTTTTTTTTCAAGGAATTTGAATAATCAGCGTTTTGGCAACTGCGCAGGCCAGGCGTGCGCTCGATAAAATGGCAACACTGGCGGCGCGTGCAAGCGGAGTGTGTAAAACTTTTGTGTCCGCATGGTATTTTGGATTTTTGTTTAACAGGACTAAACATTCAGTGCAAAAGTGAACAAAAACTGGAGAAATGTTATTACTGTTCGAAACCCCTGCGGGGTACGCTATATTTAAGGTGAGTAACTTAATTTTATTGTGTAATTTACTGGTATACTGATGTGCAAGATAACCTCAATAACCACAAAATTTAGGAACACGTGGTCATTATAACAAAATGATAATAAATAGACTTAATTTGTGGCTATTTTTTGATAGATAGATGTAATTTTAGTTGAAAAATGTTATCTCTTGTAACCGATGTTTGTTTTTACAGGTATTGAACGAAAACAAACTAGCTGAAGTTGATGACCTGTACCATGAGTTCGAAACGCCCGAAGCTGCAAGCAGAATGTAAGTGTAGATTTCATTGTTTCTGTCTGAAAGTTTCATTCTTAGCATTTTTTTGACACTTGGCTAGTCTCAATTTATTATTTTTGCGATTGTGATTTGTTGAAGATGAACCATTTGTTTTTAAAAACAATTTTTTGTTATTTGTAAATATTAAGAGACTTGGTAGTTATTTAAAAAAATATATTTATAGGCTTTAGGTTTTGTAATATATTTGATAAATTGTCGTCCTTATATATTTGACAAATTGTCCTTTTCTGCCATATTTTAATTCAAAATCGTCTCTTGAAATAAGTCAATTATGTCATATTTGACATCAAATATGTAAATTGATGAAATTCAGAAAAAAACAAAAGTGATTTAATAAATAATGGAATTTTACAATATATAGAAGCAATTCACTAATTTATCAAGGTCAAAAAGTTACAGGAACAAGATGTATTTTATCTAATCCAAACAATCTAAGATTCATCATTTTAGTTGAAAATTAATTTCTTTTGTAGAAAATATAACTATTTTCTTGAAAATTAGTTTCTCGGTTGATCATCCTTTTGGATTAAAAATGCAATTTTTTTGGTCTAAATTAATCTGGTTTGTTCGAGGATTCAACAATTTCGTATAAAATTAAACTATTCGGTTGAAAATTATTATTATTTTTTTAATGAGCTATGTTTATGAAAGTTTAACTTTGATGAACATTTTGCTTAGTTTGAAAATCATATTTTCGATTTAAAGTTCAACCGTTTTGTAGATAACTCGTTTATGTCTTTAAAATTCCACAGTTTTATTGAAAAAGAATGTGCTTCGTTAAAAATTCGTGTTTTTTAGTATAACGTTTATTTTCTTGCCGACAAATTCATCTTTTTTGTTGAAAATTCAACTGCTTGGTTAAAATGTCATATTTTTTAAGATTCATCTCCTTGGTTGAAATGAACTCTTATGTTGAAAACTCATTTTTTTTAAGATTCATCATTTTAGTTGAAAATTTATCTATATTGGAAATGTAACTATTTTGCTGAGAATGCATTTTTTTTCATTCATGGTTGAAATTTAATATTTTTTATTGAAAATTGATGTATTTGTTGATCATTCCTCTTTTTTAGTCAAAAATTTATCTAATCCAAGTAATCAAATTTTTTGGTCTTTACAGTCTTATAAAAAACAACACATTTCAATTATGGTGTCAACATTTTAATATGACCAACGTTTCGGCTCGGCTTTGAGCCATTCTCAAGATCTGAAGTCAAGTAATTGTCGGGAAAACATTAATAATAAACTAATGTAACGTCAATTTTTTCGTACTCATAAAGATAAAATTTCCAGTAAAGACATTCCAGTTTTAAAAAAAATCAATATATATATATATATATATATTTACATCTCTAGTGAGGTATTAAAGATCCACACATGTTTACTACATTTTTAAAAATAAGTCGAAACAGTCTAAGAACGGAGTTTTCGTTTTGGTTACCACCAAACCAATATTATTGATTGAAAATTTATCTTCTTGGATTTAGTAGAAAATTACATTATTCGGTTGAAAATTCAAGCCTTTTGTAGATTACTCGTATTTTTGGCTTTAAAATTCAACAAGTTTGTTGAAAGTCAATGTACTTTGTTGAAAATCGTGTTTTTTTTTGTCGTTGCAAAAAATTCCTCTTTTCCTGAAAAAGTCTCATTTTTGGACGAAAATTGAACTTCATGTTCGAAGAAAAAGTACAGCAACGTGCACTCATGGCTTCAAAAGCTTCAATACGATAATGTTTGTTTTGAAATTTCTTACTTTTTTGAGGTTTCGAATTTCAAATTTCACAATGTTGTAGTTTCAAATTCCAATATCCCGATTGGAATCATATTATAGCATTCTTGTTTTGTATACTTTTTTTTTAATTTTCAATATAGTATCTTACAATTTTTCGATTTTTAGTTGAAGATTTAAACAAATAAAATATTTCAAAATGAGAAATATTTGATTGGAAAATTTTAGGAATGAATAATAATTCCAAAGGAAGTATTAAGAATTAAAATATTTTAAACTAAAAAGTTAAAAATTGTGTCGTTTGAAATTGCTACCTCACTATTTGAATAATTTATATAATATATAATATAATAATTTTTCTCTTTCACAGGGTTTTAATTTTGCAGTCAAAATTGAATTGGTAGAATTTTGAACTATAATTAACATTTTAAAAATTATTATTTTTCAATCGATTACAATTTTCCTAAAAGAATTGAAATTTTGTAGGGATTGAGTATAAGAAGTTTTAATATCACAATTTTTGATGAATAAAATTTTTTTCATTTTGGATTCGTATAAGTTTCAACGTTCCGGTGTAGAAATCTTTTCATTTCCAATATTTCCTATTTAAAGTTACCATTTATTTTGAACTTTTTTTGTTTTTTGTTTTTTTTTTGTTTTTTTTTTTTTGATAATTCAATTAATTTTTTGATTTTAGAGAAATTTTTTTGCTCAGTTTAAATATTGAACTGTAATATTTTCACTTAAAAAAATTTAAGATTCTAGAATTTCAGAAGCTTTGATTACAAATTATTTAAATATAAAAGTTTTTATTTTTTAATTATTTCACAATGAAAAATGAAAACAGAAATATAGTTATAATACTTGCTCAGAGTCTGATTTTTAATTACCCTGCCATAATTTATCATTAAAAATAATAAAAATGTATAATTTTCAACAACAAAAAACAACGGATGTTCAGGGAAAATATAATATCTCCCTTCATTCCTACACAAAAAATTAACAAAAGTTGTCTTATGTAGGAAAAATTCAAATAAAAAAACCAGATAACACAATTAAAAATTGGAGTTTTCTAAAACGATTTCAGTTTCTTCAAAAATAATTGACAAAAGCAATACATTATTATAGTAACGTCTTTCTACAAATAATAAGAGATAATCTTTATGCTGTAACAAAAAAAGCAGTTGATAACTAAGTTATTTTTCATTCCAAGTTTCTCTTTATCACAATAATCGCGTTATCACACTACCCCTATCGACCCTACACCTAAAAAACAAGAAACGGTCGTCGGGAAGCAAAAAATGTCTGCTTGAAACACCTAAGAAAAGTGAGTGTGGCATGCTCTTTCTGGTACCTGGGAGTGCTCGAAAATCCTTGAGACGAAATCTGAACAGATCCTGTTTGCAAGAAAATCACTTTTTTGTCCAGTCAAAAGTAGCAATAATCGTTTTTTTTTTTTTTTTAGAATATCTCCTCAGGGATGTATTTTATCACAACAGTTGTTGTCATGTGATCTGTAAAGAATTGAATTACCTTTCGAACGAGCCCTATAACTTAAAAAAATATTCACTGTTTACAGAGATAGAGCGCATATTCAGTAGGCCATAAATACCGACAATCGATTTTCGGAAATATCTCCCAAAGGATGTATCTTATCACTAAAGTACTTTTCATATGATTTGTAGAAAATTTTATTAACTTCAAAATGAACCCTACAACTTTAAAAAATATTCAATGGTTACCGAGGTAGAGCGCATATTAGTGAAGTCAATCAGTGAAAAAATCGGGGTTTCCAAGATACCTCCTCAGGAATGTATTTCATCCATAATATGATTATCGGTGGCGGTAGAGAACTCAATTACCTTCAAAGTGAGCCCTTGCACATTCGAAAATGTTCAATAGCCACTAAGATAGAGCATCTCACGTGGACCCTTTTTGATCATTTTCACGAAAATCGTTGAAAATCGGTTTTTCAAAAATTCCTCATGCATATAATTTTTTCGGATTTTGATTCTACTTTTTTCAGCATTTTTAGACACGAGAAATTTTTGAAAAAATGATTTTCAACGATTTTCGTGAAAAATGATCAGAAAGGGTCCACGTGAGATGCTCTATCTTGGTGGCTATTGAACATTTTCGAATGTTCAAGGACTCATTTTGAAGGTAATTGAGTCCTCTGCCAGCACCGATAATCATATTATGGATAAAATACATTCCTGAGGAGGCATCTCGGAAAACCGATTTTTTTCACTGATTGCTTTCACTAATATGCGCTCTACCTCCGTAAAAAATGAATATTTTTTGAAGTTATAGGGCTCTTTCGAAAGGTAATTCAATTCTTTACAGATGACAGGACAACAACTGTTGTGATAAAATACATCCCTGAGGAGATATTCACAAAAAAAAAAAAACGATTATTGGTACTTTTGACTGAACAAAAAAGCGATTTTCTCGCGAACAGGATCTGTTCAGATTTTTTCTCAAGGATTTTTGACCACTCCATACTTTTTTTGCTTCCCGACCACCGTGAAGAGTACTGACAGATTCAAACTTTAATATTTAAATTTCTCAATTTTTCAGAGTCAAGTTAAAACACTTTGAGAAGTTTGCTGACACTACCGAAGCCTTAGCAGCAACAACCGCCGCAGTCGAGGGAAAACTCAGTAAATCCCTCAAGAAGCTTTTAAAAAAGCACTGCTCCGAAGTCCATGAGCAACTTGCCGTTGCAGATGCGAAGCTAGGAAACGCTATAAAAGACAAATTGAGTCTATCATGCATCAGCAACACATCAATCCAGGAACTGATGCGATGCATCAGAAGCCAAATGGACAGTCTCTTGGCTGGTTTCCCCAAGAAGGAAATGACCGCCATGGCTCTTGGTTTAGCCCATAGTCTCTCCAGGTATAAACTCAAGTTTTCCCCTGACAAAATCGACACCATGATTATCCAGGCTGTATGTCTTCTCGACGACCTGGATAAGGAATTGAACAACTATGTAATGCGTTGCCGAGAATGGTATGGATGGCACTTCCCCGAGTTGGGAAAGCTTATCAGCGACAATATCTCCTTCGTTAAAACTGTCAAGATCATCGGCACAAGGGAAAACACATCTTCCTGTGATTTGTCCGACATTTTGCCCGAAGAAGTTGAGGAGAAAGTCAAGGAAGCTGCGGAGATTTCCATGGGAACAGAAATCTCTAACGATGATATCATCAACATCCAACACTTGTGCGATCAAGTGATAGAGATCTCACAATACAGGACGCAATTGTACGATTATTTGAATGCAAGAATGACGGCTATGGCTCCAAATCTAACTGTTCTTGTTGGAGAATTAGTTGGAGCAAGATTGATTTCCCACGCAGGGTCACTGATCAATCTTGCGAAGCATCCAGCTTCGACTGTTCAGATTCTTGGAGCAGAAAAGGCACTTTTCAGAGCCTTGAAGACAAAGAGAGACACTCCAAAGTATGGTTTGATTTACCACGCAGCACTGGTGGGCCAGTGTTCGACGAAAAATAAGGGAAAGATGTCCAGGATGTTGGCGGCTAAGTCTTCCCTCGCGATTAGGGTTGATGCTTTAGGAGAAGATGTTAGCTTCGAATTTGGAGCGGAGCACAAGGCAAAGCTCGAAGCTAGATTGAGGATTTTGGAGGAAGGAAACTTGAGGAGGATTAGTGGAACTGGCAAGGCTAAAGCGAAGTTTGAGAAGTATCACACCAAGAGTGAAGTTCTTCAGTATCCGGTGGCTACTGATTCTACAGTGCCGGTTAAGAGAAGACATTCGGAGATAGAAGAGCAGAAAATCTTGATTGAGGAGGTGAAGAGCGAAGATGTTCCGAAGAAGAAGAAGAAAAAGAAGGAGGAGGGTGAGGCTGAGCAGGTGGAAGAGGCAGAACAGGAGGGAGTCACGCCTAAGAAGAAGAAGAAGAAGAAGTTTAAGCAAGAACCTGAAGAAGACGCTGATGTCTCCGTCAAGGTGGAGGAGGAACCAGAGTGCTCAGGTTTGATTTTACATTCTTTTTATTTCCTGAATTTACGTTTCATGTAGGACCTGTTAAAATTGTAACAAACCCTTTCAAACACTCGCTGTATAAAATATCATTGACAAATTATTAACCACTAATAAATTCGCCTATCGTTTCAGAGCCCAAAAAGAAGAAAAAGAAGAAGAAGGCGAAAGAGGAACCAGAGGAATCAGCAATTCCAGACGAATATATGCAAACGATGGAGACCAGCACAACCGAAAAGAAAAAGAAGAAGAAAAAGAAGTCCCAGTCAAATGAAGATCCCGATACATAAATAGTACCTAGTTACTATTTAAATAATTCTATTTTCAATTGAAGCGAATCGTGAAAGAATTGACATTCTTTGTAAATCACACGTTA
Source organism: Andricus quercusramuli (assembly GCA_932178445.1). NCBI lineage: Eukaryota > Metazoa > Arthropoda > Insecta > Hymenoptera > Cynipidae > Andricus > Andricus quercusramuli. Next base: position 247,412 of record CAKNXH010000152.1, on the reverse strand, counting down.
TTCGTGAACACTTGTATAAATAACAACACATTAATTAGTTTTATACTTTAGTCTGAAAAATCGTATAATGAACAAAATCGCACGATTTTTCTCTCAATTTTTTTCTTAAATTGATAGTTTTATGAAAATTAGAAAGAAGAAAATTCTTTTATTGCAGTTCGAGTTAAAATGTTATTCTTTCTTGAAAATCCAAAAGTTCTTATACTTAAATATATTTTTGTAACTGATGTTTGCAATTCATTGTTAAAATATCAAAATAATTTTTATATTCTAACACTTGTAACAGTTTTTTTTACAAACTATAGGCAAGAACTTTGTTATACAACACAATATGTAAAGAAAAATAAAAACTGGAGATTTATTCTAAGTCCGTGGATATCTACTTTTTAGTGACTGAAATATTTCTTAAATACTGGATAAGTACTTTTTTTATACGATTTATTTACACTGCTATACAAAAAGATGTCAAAGTCGCAGAATTTGCATTATAAAAAAAAAAATCGCGTTTAAAAAGGTACAGCTCAAAATTTTCACCTCGTTGGGAATGAGAACATAGATAAAAAAGAGCAAGATTTCTTTATTAGATTTATTGTTTGCGAAGAGAAAATATGCTTCGATATATCTGTATAAATCAAATACATAAAAAATATATACTACTAGGATTGCATCACGCTAGTTTAAATTATTCGCCTAGTATTATAGTCTGCTAAGTCGTCAGTACAGACTTACAATTAGTGGTATGTCGTTAGCCCAGTTATTTTTTACTCATCTGCTTTTCATGTTAAATATTCGACACAGAATATTTAAAATTTGCCGAAGCTGAATTGGTGTCCGTGCTTTCTAAACTTCTACACAAAATCTCAGTAGGCCAAAGTTTTGCAACAAAAATCCATTCCAAAAAGCATTTACAAAATAAAATATGATTTTAAACCTTTACAAAAATAGGACCTTGAAATCCTATGAAGAAAATTATAAATATCTTGTTGCAAATCTTGCTCCACTTATACCAATCGAGGTTTTATGTTTGGAAAAAAGGTTATCCTTTGTACATTGACTTCGCAGCGCGATGAAGTACAAAAATTAGAAAAAATGCAAACGATAGAAACTAGATAAATTTACTACACGCATTGTTTCTCTACACATATTTTCGGTGTCCAAACGTTTCGAATTTACGACTCCTAAACGAAAAATATACAAATTTGATTGAAATACAGACGTATTTCAGGATTATGGGATTGCACAAAATTCGAAAAAGCTACACATTGTACAAGAAATAGAAATTAAGAGAGTAAATCTAATTCTGAACGAAAAGCACTTTCGAATTTAAAGAAACTAAACTTAAAAGAATATACTCATTTTTTGCACACAACACATGGAAATCACCGATTTACATCTACTTATGTCGTCTAACAACTTGAAATTGGTTTCACTGTTTTCTTTTTATTGTTATTTTTACTGTCATTTCAAGACGATAATTAATATAACTCTCGAGTACATGAATCGAAACGTTTCACGTTTTTATTCATCAAAATAATTCCGAGACTTCAGAAACCCCCAATGAAATTTATGGAGTATCGAAATCATTTTGGTTCGGTACAAGTTTATAACATTGTAAATTATACTATATATTTCAACAAGCAACCTATGACCAGAGAAGTTTAAAATCACAAATTAAACCTACGCCTAGGTTTAATTGCCAAAGTAGAGATAGAGAAAGCGCACAATGAAAAGGAATTGTAAAAAAAAAGGAAGTTAGTAATAATACGACGGGATTTTGCGTGATAGCTTCTTTTTAAATAATAATATAAAACCGATTTTTCAATAGTACAATAATTGTTAATAGTCTTGCTCTTTCTTTTAATACAAAACTTATCAGCCTTCACATAAACCTACAAATGCTCGAAAGCATTATCGTAAAACCGATCTTGCGAGATTTCGAAGCGTTAGACGATTCGAAATCTAGTCACAAAACCAGTTATAATCTAAATGACTTCAACTCTTTGCCTGTCCCTTGTTTGTACTCCGTTCTATCTTTCATTCATTTCGAACCCCTTATATATTATTTTCAATATAAATTAGTTATTTCGGTAATCCTCGTCAACTTATTTTGTACATGACTGACGTACAAGTTTTCCGTGGATTATTCGTAAACTAATTAATTATTCCGATTAGAGGTAGACGATCTCGTGACGATATTACTGACAATTTTAATTTAATCCCGACGATAGAAAGACGAACGTTTTATAATCTAGACCAAAGGGACAACCTGCGAACAATGAGCAGACACAGCAGTTTTGTATCTTAGTTTTGCGGTTCCCAGTTATGGAAAGAAAATTCAAATGAAAACAAAGCCTGCGTTGAAAAAAAAAAGAAAACAAAAAATACAGGTTTTATTTTCAAATATTTTTGAAATCTAAAGATGAAAGGTGCTGTGTTGTATTGCACAAAGGCTCGATAGTTTGCAGGCCAGTAAGCTTATTTCTAAAGTATAAACCACGTGTGGTTTTCTCTACTAAACTCGTATTCGAAAATTCTTTTAAAGAATATATAACGATCGTTAGGTTTTCGTTATTTACATCACTAAAGCAGCGAGCTTCAACCTCCTCAGAATAAATATCCCCTCGCTGAAGAAGGTTGAAGTTCGGTGCGGAATATAATTTGTTCTTTTCTTAGTTTCTCTCCTCTTTTAAAATTATTTTACCGAATACTAGTGAACAAGTTGAGTACCGATTTATTCTCCTTTTGACTCCGGGCTTTGCTGAAGACGTTCCAAAATCGGAGGGTCTCATCGCCAGCGCCGGTGACGATGGCTTCGCCGTCTGGAGACATGGCCAGGTACAAAACTCGGTAGGAGTGTCCAGTTAACTTTGCCACCTGGGTAAGCGACGGATACTTCCAGACGAGAATTTGATTCTGCGAGTAGCCATGGGTGCTGACTAACTCGGAGCTGTGCTTGCTCCAGGCGAGGTTGCAGACTTGGGAGCCGGTGTCAATACTCTGCATTGGCTGTCCGGTCAAGGTGTTCCAGAAGCGGATGTGTCTATCAGCAGTTCCCCCTCCGGAAGCGAGGAGACCATGGTGATGAGGAGACCAGGCGATGGCCTTGACGGCGGCTGTGTGTTCGGTATAGGTTTGGACGGGAGAGAGGGAGTGAAGATTCCAGACGTAGAGACGATTGTCGTTTCCACCGGAAGCTAGGTACTGGTTGTCGGGTGACCACTTTAGACCACAAACTTCCTGACGATGGGCACCGAGGCGACGCTCGCCTACGACACAAGGAGTCCGCACGTCTCGCTGAAGAATCAGTCGGTCTCGACTCCCGGAGGAGAGGACCTCGCCGTTCCAGGCTAAAGCTCCAACACGGGCGTTGTGTCCTTCAAGTTTGGCCACTTCCTTATTCACTGCCACATCCCAAACCTGGAAAAATGATTTTTTAATTAGGATTATAGGGTTGTTTATTATTTGCATAAGGCAGATGAAAAATCCTTTCGTTTATTACCTGCTAAAAGATTTAATCTGGTTCAAGATATTTTTAAACTCCTATACGGTTATAATTTATGAAATATTTCGTAAAAGGATTCTAGTTAGAAGAACATCATTCATCAAATTTTGAAACACAGAAAACCTATGTCACTGAAGTTTCCAAAGTTATTAGATTAATGCTAATAACTTATTAAAATGTCATATTTATTATTTTAATGAAATTAGCTAAATTTGATACTCTGAAATACTTTTACTGGATGTCTAATAATACAAGAAAAAGTTTCACAACGATATCTTTATCTAAAATCTGCGTTTTATCCATCCATGCACTCCGTAACAGGGAAAAATTCGTAAAAAATTATAATTTTCTTCTAAACGTCCAGTACTCAAATTTTCACTTATTAATCGATGTTCAGCAACACAAAAAGAATTTCATCCCGAAATCCTTATCGAAAGACTGCATTTTATCCACCCAAGCATTTTTTTGTAAATTTCCGAGGGCGTGTCTGGATAAACCGCAGTCTCCCGATAAGGATATTAGGATGATTTTTTTTTTCTGTTGCCTGACATCAAACACAAGTAATAAGTGAAAGAAAATCGGAGACAGGAGCATTCTGAAGAGTTAGAATTTTTTCCAAATTTTTGTTTACATTTCGGAACAGCGGGTGGGTGGATAAAACGCAGTATTCCTATAAGGATACTGGAATGACATTTTTTCTTGTGTCGTTGGATAGTACAAGTTATTGGTCAGAGAAAATTTAGAGAGCCGGGACCCTCAGAGGAAAGTTATAACTTTTTCCGATTTGTTGGATTTGAGTAATTGTTAGAAGTGTTGTATTTTCGTTTACGAAATATGCTAACTTCAGTGGCACGAAATTAAACACATTTAGCGACAACAGCCATACAGAGTTTTATAAACTTTAACTTCAGTTTATCGAAAATTCGCTGACTCAGGTTCTCCCTGACTTTCCAGATTTCTCTGACCTGTAGCAACCCTGTTTTTTTATCTTCTAAAGATATGAAAATTCTAACTGTTCTACTGCATAATATTCTTAATTTTGAAATAAAAAAATAAATACCCTCAAATTTCAAAGCCCATATGATTTCTACATATCATTATATTCATTGAATCCTTAAAATTTAAACTTTCATATACGTATATTGCAATTTAATACAAGCAAATTATAACCAAGGTAGCCAACTATCTAAACCCAAAATGCGGGACGGCTGAAGACCTTTTTTTAGGGGAAGGTTTTTGAAATAAACGGAAAAACTAGATAGTCTAGATAGTTGGCTACCTTGGTCATAGTAAGAACAAATGTATGCTACTTATGCGCGCGTATTATTAAGTTGAAATAACCTAACTAAGCGGACACGCGGACATGCGGAACGCTACCCCAATTTTCCGGAACACTTTGCAGGACAAATTTCAAAGCGGGACAGAAGGTACTAATGCGAGACGGTTGGCTACCTTGATTACAACACATTCAACTTCAGCCATTTTCTTAATTTAACGTTTTTATAGTCATTTTTTACTTTCATATTTTAGTTCTCTCTCATTAAAATACTTCACAATCCTGGAGGTTTTAAAATGTCTACTCTGAAGTTCAAATAATTGAAAATTAGAAGAAATCTAACAATTCGATCACCTTAAAAACGAAACTTATTATAAAGTAATCATTACTAAAATTCCATAGAATTACTCATAACAATTTCCCTTTTAGGATCGAACACATTTTATAAAACGTACAACTATAACAGAATAACTCGAAACATCGTCCATTAGTGACGTCACAAATATAGGGGATTAGTAGAAGGGGAGAGGAGGTTACATATGTGAAAGTCTGGCGTACAAAAGGGACAGTAAAAACCATGACTAGGGCCATCGATGGAAATACGAGTATATAGGGAGAATAGGACTGGAATTTAAATATCTAAAAATGATTCCCTTCATTCAGAGAAGAATCCTTTAAAGCTGAACTGTTCAAATTAACGGAACTATGAAATTTATATACGTGGCAAAATATATTTCTTTTTCCGGGATTATAAATTAGTTTAAATATACTTAGGATTGTTTAGCTTTAATTTGAAAATGCTTTAAAGCTGAACATTTCACGTCTAAAAACCCCTGAAATTTGAAGGAGAAAATATTTTTCAACTGATTTAAATTTCCTTTTATTAAATTCAATATTATAAGTTCTATCTAATTTTCAAAAAGTTGTAAATTTCACACAATAAACGATGTAAAATTACACGAATCGAAAATATTCTGTATTTTTTCCTAAATGTTGTGAATTTGCATTGATCTTTGAGGTAAAATTACCATGATTCTGAAAAAATTATATGTTTATCGTAAGTTTATTTATTATTATTTATTTATTTTTGTTTATCGTAAAAATCTTCCGATTTGGATGCCTTTAAATCCGCAATCGGACTTGACTTTCAATAGCATACATGTTGAGACAGGAACGAGAATGAATCATTATGTAAATTGCTTTGATAACAAAGTACAGTTTTGTTGGTTTAAGAATGCGTTTTGAACCGAAAGAAGAATTTCGAAGTTAACATAATTACTGCATTTACAATTTACAAAAGCCTTTTTACAAAACACACTTCCGTCTCGCAGTAATTTTCCATTCAGCTAGCTCCTTACTATTAGAAGCAAATCGAACAACATAAATTCATTTTAATTTTTGGAAATTAGCATTTTAGCAACCCAGACAAATATGAAATATACCTATCCGATTTCAAAATCGATATCTCCCACAGCACACCATGACTCTGCAAGTTTTTTAAAATCAGAAAAGCATAAAAAGCATATAAATTCGAAAGACAATTTTTTAAATGTCAGTTGAAAATAAATCATCCTGTAGTAAATTGTCCGAATTGAAAAGTGTTTAAAGTTAGCTGACTTAATTGCAAAAGCGGGTTTTAGAAGAATCAAACTTTTGAATAAAAAGCTACCACAGGGGCACGGGTGCTTTAAAACTTGGCATTTAAATTCAAAGCAATCGAGAATATTAATTTAATCTTTCGAATTTCAGACTCGGAAATAGTCGGTTATAACGTTTTTAATTAGGCATTATAAGAGGAGGCGATAATTGAAGTAAAACTGTGGAATAATGAAAAAATGTACAAACCTGGATATATCCGAGATGCGAGCCGACGGCGACGAGGTTTCCCCTCTCGTTCCAGGCGACGGAGGTAACTGTGTTTCCGTCACTGGATAGGTCACAGAGTCTAGTCACTTGACTTGTACAAGCTGACCAAAGATAAACGCAGCTTCCTAATCCCACGCTGAGGACATTTTGCGAGGACCAATCCACCAAATTCAAATAAAAATCGTCCTGCAGTTCTGGGGCGTCTAGGACCTTAAATGGAATCCTAGATATTTTCCTTGTCGCCTTCCTTGGCGATCTCAAGAGCTTCTGACTCTTGGCACTCAACGGTGACAGGGAATAAGGCAAACTCTGATTTAAGAGGGTTCTATCTTTCGTGGGTGTCATATACCTAAAGAGGTTTTTTCCACTCAGCGGAGACAATACTCTACGCTCATCGCATTGACCCTTAACATCCTCGATATCCGCCCCGAGGATTTCATTTTTTAAGAGGCACGAATAGACGACTCCATCCCGACTTCCCTCGCCGTTTTCTCGAGTTTTTTTCGTGACGAGGCCACTCCGGCTGTTTTCAGAGATCATGGAAAAGGAAACCTGCCAATTATTTCCAGCTCGAGTCGGAATGAAACGGTCGAAGCTGTTATTTCCGATTTTGGTAGGCGAGTAATATGCGGGTGATGCGAGACCCGTCGGGGATGGCGAGTCCGTGTGGTCATCGTTGTTCGGCTTTAAAAGTCTCTTCTCGTACTCGTGGTGATACATCTTGGCCGATTTAAAACGCAGACGCACTTATCACATACTCGAGTCACTGCGCACTATCCGAAATTACTGCACCAACGAAAAAAGGAACGATTATCGCATTTTTCAAAGAGAGTTTCTAGACAGTGTTTCACTTTTTAACCAAAGGTCTTCATCCGTCACCGATGTCGCCATTCGAGCATTCGACGTCGACGAACATGGCTTTTTGTGCATGAGAGAGATGGAGAAATCGATGTGGAAAATGCGTATGCGTTGCGTTCTAAAATCTCAAGGATCCCGATTGGCTCAACACCCCCACCCACCCTCTATACGAATGCTGATTGGCTGGAATTCTCAGGGGATGATTGTGTAGGTTATGTACGGACTAGGCTAGTCGGGATTTTGTGTGTATGTCAACGTACCAAAGATTCAAATTATCATTTGTCGGTAAGGCTGGAAACTGCTACTTTTACAATATATTTCATTTGAAAGGCTTTTTTTTCTAACATTTCTAACATTTCAAGTAAAAACAGTATGGCATTTTCGACAAAGTAGATTAATTTTTAACTGAATAATTGAATTACTAACCAAGAAGATTTTTTTCTGCGAAAACGACGAATTCTCAACCAAATAGTTGAATTTTTAATAAAAGACTTACATTTTCGACCGAAGATATTTCCAAATCTGTGGATTTAAATCAATTAAAATTTTCACGAATTTTAATCGATATCTACATTCTAGTTCTGAATTGATCATTTTCATTTACAAATTTTTTATATTAAAATATTTACTGATTCAAATTCATTCTATTTAATTCAATTTTGGGTAAGAAATTTATATTCCCGCAAAAAAAGATATTAAATCTTTACCAAAAAAGATGAATTTTTAAACCAAAAAGACAAATATTGAACAAAACAGTTGAATTTTCTACGCAGAAATATCAATTTTTACAAACATTTTAATTGAAATTTAAGAATTTTAGATTAGATCAAAATCAAATTCAAAATCCCATTCAAGGATTTGGTTGGTTGCCTTCTCATTTTTCTTTTCTCTTTTTTATTCTTTTCCTAAAAAGCAATTTTTTTTTGTTTTTATGAATTGCAATAGTATTTTGTGGTGTTTGTCCAAATTTGATCGTTAAATTCTTTTTTTATTTTCATGAATTCTATACATGAAAAATGTTAATTTTAAATTCAAGCAAATAGATTTTAATTCTCAACCAGCAAATAAATGAATTTTCTACCATAAAAGACAAATTTTCAATAAACAAGTTACATTTTCGAGCTACGAGATAAATTTTCATTTTCAAGTTATGAATCTCTAACGGGAATAGTTAAATTTTTAGTTGAAAAAATTAATTTTAAACCACAAAAACGAATGTTCAGTAAATCTGTTAAATTTTTAACCCGAGAGGTGAATTTTGAACTAAAATTCTTTTTGTTTAAATCTAATATTTGATATGTCCAAAAAGATGAATTTTCAACGAATAACGTAATAGCTGATATTTCATCCAAAAAACATATTTTAAAAAATGAAAAAAAAAACAGTTGAATTAATACAAAACTATTTTTTGATCAAATAGTTTAATCCGCAACCAAAACAGATTAATTTTCAACCAAACAGTTGCAAACAACACAGATTTGTCCATCAAATATGTAAAACCAATTCTACAAAATTGTTGAATTTTTAAGTCAAAAAGACAAAGTTCCTACAAAGAAGTTGCATTGTCAACAAAAATTTTTAATTTTCAACCAAACAGTTGAATTTTCTACTTAAATGGTTGCATTTTTCACCCAAAAAACGTAAAATTTTTACTAAAAGACATGAATTTTCCAAATAAAAGAAAACTAATATTGAAAAAATACAGTCAAATTTTCTACACAAAAATATCCCAATTTTTAATAAAATGGGAAATAAAACAAAAAATTAAAATTTAATGGAAAATACAAGCAAATAGTTGAATTTTCAACCAAATAAATGAATTTTTAGAAAAATGGTTGAATTTTCAACAAAACAATTACATTTTTAACCAGCTGATTAAATTTGCAACCAAAAGAGATGAATCTTCAGATAAAAATATAATAAACTTTTCAACCAAAAAGATTGAACTTCGACAGAAAAACAGTTGGACTTTCTTACTGGATTCTATTACTTTAATCAGTTCGTATAGGAGTGGAAAACGATGAAAAGAATAGACTGTGAAACCAGCAAGAAATAACTGAAAATTTAGATTTATTTACAATACCTTTAAGGTATTAGTTTAGAAAACTGAAAATTATGATTATAAATTAAGTTAATTTTCCACTGCAACCTTTTTCATTTCAGACTACCGCGAATTGCGGTCTATCTGTATCTTAAATTTTTAATCGGCCTCATAACTTAATGATTTCAATCGGTCAAAAGCCACCACCGTTTTGGGCAAATTCCGTTGAGTTCTGATTTTTTTGAAATCGGAACCATATTTACCGACTGAGTTTTGTCATATTTCAGACAACTCAGCCAGTAAATGTAGTTTGATTAAAGAAAAAAAGAAAGATAATTCAACGGAATTTTCCTGAATCGGCGATGGCTGATTGAAATTATTAAAATTCGCGTGAATCTGCATTCTTAAATTCTCAGATTCAAATCATTTCTATTAATCGATTTTCCCGGGCACTTTTAAACCTGGAGTGGAGAATGTATCTCTGGTGTTGACATAGAATTCAATATATATATATATATATATATATATATATAAATACAGAATTAAATATTTATATTTAATACCTAATGGCATTTTTTAAATATTTAGAATTTTCCCGCCTTAATTTTTGAAAAATTTCCTAAGCTGAGTTCCAGGAAACTTTACAACACAAGCATTATAACAATAAAAGAATTTATTATAAAATATTAGTAGGGTTTTAAGCTTGAATAATTTTTTTAAATATATAATACTAGAATAAAATACTTTTTAGATCCCAAGCGCGATACTCTTTTTGTTAAACTGAAGCTTGCTTGCGGAGAAAAACATCTTAATTTAATCATTGTTAGCGTAAAAAGAAATATACGAATGGCGTTCTTCGCTACCTGAACCGAATTTGACACTGAAATTTTATTTTAGACAAAAATTATTATTACAATTTTATTTTAACAAGGTGTACCGCTTGGCATTTAAAAAATATTTCATGCTATTCGTATTTATCGAGTGAAATGAGTCAATTTATTCTTGAGGTTAGAGCTTGAGCCCAGCAGCCTCAACGGTGTAAACTTTTTTTTAAATTATTTTTCAGGCAATAGGATGTATAATTTTTTGTAGCTTTTGCACAATCATTTTTGGGAAGACTTAATTTTTTGTTAGTCATTAAGGTTGGACATTTTCAATTATTTTTGTGAAATAAAATAATCTAATAGCAATACAAATTCTTCCGTGGTGAAAACAATTTAAATTTTGTAAATCTTGCAGTTTATCATCATTTGTGACCTCAAGATTATGAATTCTTGTACCTATTTAATATTCTTTCTATAAAGTTTGATTCTTTTTCGAAAATAGTAAATACTTGTACTAATTTCCACCGCCTTTCCGAAATACTTAAAACTCCTAAACCAAAATCACTTTCTAAAGTTTTGTGAAATAAAATTAAAACGATCCTTAAGAAATGAATTTAGAAAAAGCCATAAATATCAAACGTTAGAAAAATCCTACATCTTAATATACTTAAAAGAGGGAATTTTAGAAATGAAACAAGGAATTTAGCATTCAGTGAGGCGGTCGTTTATTCATTTAAACAGTCTCGGCTGGTCTGGAGCCTTGAATGGGGCGATGGTTCTTGCTGAGATATTCAGCAAATTCCTGGTAAGGAGCCTTTTGCAGAGGAACATCCTTCCAGAGATCTGGGGTCAAGTACGCGTACGTCTTTGCGATGGCAGCGTAGGTAGCCTTGGCGAAATTACCAAGAGTACAAGTGGATCCCCTTGCGGAGGTGTAGCAATCCTCGATACCCGCCATCTGCAGAAGCTTCTTTGGTACTGGAGCAGACACAATTCCCGTTCCTCTGGGTGCGGGAATCAAACGCACCTGGACGGATCCACACTTGCCAGTCACCTTGCAAGGTACCGTATGGGGCTTACCGATTTTGTTACCCCAGTAGCCAAGACGCACGGGAACGACAGACAATTTTGCGAGGATGATGGCACCTCGAATTGCAGTCGCTACTTCCTTGGAGCACTTCACACCTAAACCAATGTGGCCGGCGCTGTCTCCAATGGCGACGAAAGCCTACAAAATAAAGAGAAAGAGTTAATTAGAAATGGGGGAATGTTAGGCCAGATATTAGCGAGGCTTCAATTTTGGGAATCGCTGACAACCAGGGATCACAGCGCAAAAGTAGCTCAAAAATATAATAATCATAATCATTTCTCTTTTAAAAAATACCATAATTATTCATTAAATCGTGATACTTGTAAGTGCACTTAAATATTTCTTGCCATGCTTTATAATTTCGTCGTCTCTATACTGAATAATTTTGAAGCTACACTACCGGTAAGAATTTTGCTTTCATCTCCTTTTTGATCACTTATTAAGTTCTCTTAATTTAAATTCTTTCAGAGCTGAACATTTTCTTCAAAGGGGCGAATGCTTCAAAACTCTGTATAAAATGAGCCCAGGATGGAGCCAATTTGTTTATTTTCAAGTAGATATTGCAAAAATAGTGCAAATTTCAATATTTTCTTAAATTTTAGGTAATATCTTATAGGCACATTGTAAAGTTTTTCCCCCACAGTATCGCAGCAGCCTAAGAGCATAAATGAAAAAAAATCCTATCACAGTGCAAGCCCTTAAAGTTGTAACAAAAAAAATTCATTTGTGTAAATATATTAAACATATAACCATGAAGTTTCTATGAAAGTCCTTCAAAATATATATTTAATTTTTATTCCGATTTGCCTACAGATAAGCTTTTTTCAAATTTTTTGATACAACTGTTGAGTTCTTGCACTGTGATACGAAAGTTTTTAAAAGGCTTATGCTTATAAGCAGTTGCGATACTCTGAAAAAATTGCTTTAAAATGAGCCTAAGACCATTACTACAAAATATTGATTATTTCGTATATTACCTAAAACGTTGAAAAAATTTAAATTTACACTACTTTGCAATATTAAAAAAATTGACTTCATTCTGGGCTCATTTTATACAGAATTCTGAGAACATTAAACGCTTTCGAGTTTTTTTTTGCTCTTGACATAATCAAAATTCTGACCTAGTGTATTCGTTATATTTCCGTCAAGATATATATATATATATATATATATTTTTTAAATTTTGTACTCTATAAATAATTTATGGAAGTGCTTCAAGATTACACAGATGCTTTTAATGATTATAGTTACATGATAGGTGTAAGTTTTTTGGCTTTAAACATAAAAACTAATAAAACTTAAATTTAGAAAAGTTAAATGACAATTCTGCGAATTAAAAAAAATTAAAAGAGAAAATACAGATTCATTCAATATGTACCTTGAAACGAGTACGTTGACCAGCACGGGTTTGTTTCTGGACGGGCATGATTTTCAAAACCTCGTCCTTGAGAGCAGCGCCAAGGAAAAAGTCGATGATTTCGAATTCCTTGATGGGAAGGGAGAAATGGTAAATTTCCTCCAGGGTGCGAATTTTGCCGTCTCTTACGAGGCGACCCAATTTGGTAACTGGAACCCATTCCTTGGCGTCTTCCTTTCCACGTCCACGGCCACGTCCACGACCGCGACCTCTTCCTCCTCGTCCACCGCGACCTCCACGGTCACCACCTCGACCGCCAAAACCTCCACGAAAACCACCACGTGCGGCTGGAGCAGCGTCCGCCATACTAGAACAGAAATTTAAAACGTAAATTAAAAGTGAAACCAATGCAATGTTTAAGAACTTCAAACAACTGTTAGTGCAATTTTCCCTCTTGAAAAGCTTGAATTGATCAAATTTGGGCTTCATACTCGAAAATTGAAATAGTCAGAAAGATAGAAAATATACTCTCCTATGATGAAACAACTTTTAGGGTTGTTTTTATGATTATTGATGATTTTTGAATATTATAATGTAAATCGACCTGGAAGTTGCACGAGACACAGAAATACAAAAATGGAATAATTTAAACTGATGATTCTATGCTTGAAGATACTATACAATTGTAAACAATCTTTGATGAAAATCCGAATTATAGTGATCAGTTATCATTAAAAAATACCTTATCTATAAAAATCTAATGGAACAGTGTGAAAAGTCCCAAAATTTCAGTTCCCTCTTTGACACTCTTTTCTATAAAAGGCAGTTTCTGCGACTAAATCAAAATTGCACCGAATTTCAAGTTTAGAGAATTGCAATTAATTATCTTTGGAAAAATCAATAATTTATCCTAAAAAAACTTAAATGAAAGTCGAATAGACATGGAATAACATAACCTAAAACTGCACGTGGTTCAGGGAAAAAATTGTCCTGAATGTCAAAAAATCACGAAATGATATAAAACTAATATTTTCCATGATCACAAGTATTCATTAATTCATAATTAATATATTTTATATGTCAATTTTAAGTAAAAATAAGGTAAATATTGATAATATACTCACGTCAATCTTTCTTTTGGCACGGAGTACAGAAGAAAGACTAATGGTGTAGCTTCTGTTTCCGGTGAAGTTTCTGCATGGCGGCGCCACCAGCGAAAGGAGCGAAAATTTTAAATTTCAATTTTATGAATCAGAAAATATATCTAAAAATATTTGTGTTAGAAATGCGAGTAGAAATTATCGAAAGTATAATTAATTAAAATGACAGAAGCTGTTAGGTATAATTCTGAGTACATAGTTCAAAGTAAAACGTACATATAATATCGACATTCTAGAAAATTTGAAATGTAGAAAGTTTACAAAAACGGCGTAAAAAATATTGTTTAATTTATCAAAAAACATAATATGAAGGGCATGTAATATTAATTACTTAGTTTCTTACTCAAGGTGTCTAGAGTTCCTTCAAAAAAGTTCCAGGACTTTTCCAGGTTTTCCAAGGCAAAAAAATTAATTAGTCCAGGTACCTTTTTTTACAGAAAAAAAAAATACTTTTTACGAACCATAGTAGAAATTATAGGCCTAGTGGAACTAAAAAAGTGCCATATGCGAAATTTCTCTCACGCCTTTAAAACATGATTCTATGTTCAAAAAAATCTTTTTTTGGTGATTGTTAATTCTATCATGGTGAAAAGTCACGATGCTACAATCGTTAAAATTTGACTGAGTTATCGAATTTTGAGCTACTTTACATTTAATTTTCAATAAAAAAATACAATTTTTGACAAAATAGTTCAATTTTCAACCAAACTGTAGAATTTTCAACCTACAAAGATGAATTTTCAACCAAATAATCGAATTCAAACAAAAAATATTGAACTTCAACAAAAAGTTTTTTAATCCAATAGGAAGATTTTTTTGTCCAAGTAGACGAATTTTCAACAAAACAGTTGAATTTTTAATCTAAAAGCACGAGTCTTCAACTAAATACTTGAATTTTCAACAAAATAGTTGAAAACACAATACTGGAATTATCTACTACAAATATCAATTTTCAACCAAATAGTCGAATCTTGAAACAAAAAAATATGAAAGTTTAACCAAAAACAGTTGAATTTTCAACAAAAAGATGAATTCTCAACGAAAAGTTAAATAGTTGATATTTAAAAAAAAAACATATCTTCAACACAACAGAAAATTTCAAAGAAAGAGTGAATTTAAAAAAAAAGTTTCATTTTTAACAAAATAGTTGAATTTTAACCTACATAGATAAATTCTTAAGGAAAACAACGAATTTTCTAACAAGAAGATTAATTTTTTACCAGGAAAGACAATTTTCAACAAAATACATGAATTTTCAAGTAAAAATTATGAATATTCAGTGAAAAATTTGTTTAATAATATAGTTTATTTTTCAATCAGAGATGAATTTTAAACTAAAGTGATGAATCTACAATCAATAAAATGGATTTTAAACAAAGTAGGTCAGATTTTAACAAAAAAATACGAATTTTCAACCCAAAAGTTAAAATTTTCAACAAAAAGACGGATTTTTAATAGATAAATCTTTTCCAGTAATGACAGAAAAAAATTGTATCCTAATTGTTGAAATTTTAAGCCAAAAGACGATTTTTTTGTGAGCAATTGCATTTTCAACATTAAAATATGAATTTCTAACAAAGAATTTCATTTTTAACCAAATAACAGTTAAAGTTTTAAACAAAAAAGAGAAAAACTTCAACCAAACAGATTAGTTTTCTGAAGATGAATTTCTAACTAAAAAATATCAATATTTAATGAAAAATTAAAAAAATGACACTTTTTAGATAAAAAATTAATTTTAAATGAAAAACAAACTAATATTTAACAAAACAGTTAAATTTTAACCAATGAGATTTTCAGCCAGAAAAATGACTTTTTCAACAAAAATAAATAATTTTTCAACAGAATAGTTGAACTTTCAACCAGCGCGATGAATCTTTAACAAAAATAATAAATCTTCAACTAGAATAGTTGCATTTTCAATTTAAAAAATGGATTTGAAAAAATTAATTTTGCAACAAACAAAAAAATCACTTTTGAATTTGATTAAAGTGGCCCAATCTTCACCCGCAAATAATTGAATTTTCTGCCAAAGAGGATGCATTTTTAACGCGGTCCCGGCGGTCCTTATATACGCTGGCCTAAAATTTTAACAAAAATATATCTTGGCTTGGTGAGAAATCATGTAATAATAATTAACTTGCGGATGAGTGATATACGGGATATCTTTATCAGGTGCAAATATTGTTCGCAAAATATACGCTTTACTTATAATGAGTTTAGAATCTCATTTACAAAGTTAAATAATCATATAACAGTCTTAATAGCTAGGTATTTATACAAACATTTTTGCAATAACTAAGTAATTATCACTATTGAATATTAATTACAATTTTTATTATACATAGTATACATATTTCAATTATATTCCATTTCAATACCTTGTTTTTTAATTTAAAACATTTATAATATCAATTTTGTTTTTATGATTGAAAATTAAACGAAACCCATTTTATTTTAAATATCCCTACGGATATCCTAATGATATCAATTGATATATATCTTGTGATGTTTTCTTTACTCAATTTGTTCCTAAAAATGGTTAAAAAATTGTTCACCTTGCCATATAAACTAACTGGATAAGAATTAATCAGAAAAATCATTATTAGTTTTTAAATGGCATCAGATTTTATAGATGAGGAAATACAAGACGATAGTAACGATTTTGATATTATTATCATCGGTGCTGGAATAACAGGACTCACAGCAGCTCATGTTCTTCTTAAAAAAAAAGTTGGATTAGACGTCCTTGTTCTCGAAGCAAATAGTCAGTTACCAATTACTATTTTACATTTGAAAATTCAAATAAAGAATTTAAATATTATTGAATCATATTTCAAATTTAAACTAATATTGAAAGAAAATAAATCTTTCATAATTTCTTATTGTTTGATAGAAACCAGTGGTGGAAAAGTATTTCTATCAGATGAAAGTAAAGCTTTTCACGGACACCCACTTCAAAAAAATATAACACAACTTTTGGACGAGTTAAAAAATCAGGTTGTACCGAAAAAGAACATCGAAACTAGAAATATAATATTTTTAACTAACGGTGGACCTTTTCATAAGTTTTCATCCTATGTTGCTGCTCAAGCTTATAATTTTTTCATATCGGTATTGAAGTAGCAAAATTCATTAATTTGATTAATCAACTCTCTTTTATATTTAATGATTAAACCTGTATTAAAATATTTATACATTTTATTTAATTTTATATCTTTTTTCAGTTACATAGAATTGGCAGAGATTGTCAATTCAGGACTTACACGAGTCATAAAGATGCTAGAAATCTTGCAAAATTGAGTCTCGATGAATTATAATATATTTTTACATTCTGGGGAGTCGCGAATTCAATTTGTCGAAGCCTACTTTTCACTTCTTGCGGTACATCAAAAACAAACAAATTTATAATTCCGATAATTTTTTTTAAATTAACTCAAATTCATACATTTCAAGTTTTGTCATTATTTTTACTCCAGGTATCAGTAATCTTAAAAAAGCATCTGCATTGTGGTATTTGGTTATGGTTCCTGGAGCCGAAGGTTTTCTTCAGAGATTGAAAATAACTTTGGAAGATGAGAGTCGTTCCTTCATTAAGGTTTGAATTTTAACCTTAAAATTCAGTTAAATCAATTTAAAAACAAGAAGATTAAATTTTCTATCTCTCTATTTATTTGTCTCTTCTTCTTCTATACATTAAAGGATGGAATGGCGCAACTGGTAAAAAAGTTATCGAAGCAAATAAAAAGCAGTCGAGGCTTTATAAAAAGTTCCGAACCGGTTTTAAAAATTCAGTTCAATGACACAACAGCCTACGTCACTACAAATTAAAAATGTTACAAGTATAATTTGTAAAAAGTTGAAATAATTTATCTCTTTAAAAAATTTAGAAGCCCTAAATCAAGATTTTTAAAAGTATTTTTCAAAACAAGAAGGAAACTAAAAATGAAAGTAGAAAAACGAATGCAAGTTATTTTTTAAAGAATTTCATTAAAGTTTTCTCTGTGCTCTTCTTTATTTTACTTTTAGCACATTTGATAATTTTTTAGATTCAAAATTAAGCTTTAAAATAAGAAATTTCAAATAAAAAAGAAACATTTTATATCAAAATCGTATGGTCTTGAATTTAAATCGATCAAACTTCAAGAATTTTAAATTGAGCGTGGTTCAACGTTTTTGAATTGAGTAATTTCAAACTGGAATTGTAAAAATTGTGCAATTTTAATTGTAGTGTTTTAAACCGTTTGAAATAATAATTTAAAAAAACATATATCCAGGTAAGAAGATACGAAAAATTCCAAATTAAAATGTTAAAAAGTGTACAATTAAAAAATGGGAAAAATTTTGGTTACTTTTTTATGTATATATACACAAACAGTATGTAATTTCTGGGTATTTCAAACTTAGACACAGTGGCCACCTGTAAAACCTAAAACGAACGGACAGAAATAGTATCAACGAAAAAGATAAAAAACAAATAACTAAAAAAGATAACAGCTACCCTAAGGTCGCATTTAAAGAATCATTTCCCTTATCAGATGCGATTACGTAGTGATGGCAGTGCCACCCCCTGAGAGTAGTTACATAATCATCGACCCCTAGTTATCTCCCAATTTATCAAAGAGCCAGACCCTCTTCGAAAATGGGAAAAATGTATTTTTTACGGCCATATTTGAACGACAATTTCGGAGAGATAATTATAATTGCACAGGGGATGTTGTGACGACTTCAGACTGTGACTCAAACTTGAAACTGGCTTACAATGCAACACATTCCGATGACGAATCGCGACTAGTTCTGGCAGGTTTCCTCTCAGAATCAGATTCCCAGACTCTCGAGAAATTCAAGCTTTTTGACTCTCTAAGCAAATCTTTTGAAAGCAATTCAGCAGGAAATTGCACATCCTATAAAGAACGAAAGTGGATGCCTTTCAATTCTTCTGAAAGTAAAGATGCAATCAGAGGAGGAAGTCCGATGAGCTTTTTAAATCCTTGCGATTTGACGAATCGTATCAATCCACTGAATCTTCCCCATGAAAGGTTTTTATATCTGATGAAAAAAGTGTCCGAATTCAATTTTTTCAAAATTAACTTTTGAGCATTTTAATCATAAATTTATTCAAATCAAAATACCTACAAAGGATTTTGTTTGCTGCGAGTGAATATGCGACGAATTGGCCAGGAACGATTGATGGAGCGATCGAAGCTGGAAAGATTGCATCATATTCAATTTTATGGCGAACAAGACCTCAATCTCTCAACCGATCAGATTTATCTTCCTTCCCGTATGAATAAAATATAAAAATAGATAAATTTAACTTTAATGCGTCACATCTAGAATCCAAATATGAAATTCTAAAATATTTTATAGACAGCACAAACACTACAAGATTACACCAAACTCCAGTAGAATTTTCTCTCATTTACTACATGTGCCTGGCAGCCAATATTTGCATCTTCTGGTCCTTTTTCAAAAGAGTCTATTAGGCTCAGTATCATCATAATTGAAGTTTATATCGCAAGTAATACTTAAATAATTAGGCTATAACAGTTCCTGCGAGACATGCATATATAATCAGAGCCTGAAATGCTGTATTAGTTACATTTCAAAATGTCTAGACAGAATTCAAAAAGTGTGCAGTAGAATACTGAAATTTATTTCTAACAATAAGCTAAGTTTCCAGTTTTCCGAGGTAATATTTTAAACTATTAAAAATTAACACTAATGTATATTTCAACAATTCATTTGGTTTAGAAACGATCAAAATCAATATAATTCTTATTACATACATAGTGCATATATTTAATTATAAAAATAAAATTGTTCAAAATGTTCTACTGGTATTGATTTTGATAATACAATTGAGATAAAAAAGTTTTACTTATTATTAATGAGGCTATAGCTGCATTTATGTTTATATGTAATGTGTTATAAATAGTACAATATCATTGAAATATCATGCAACATTGAAATTTAAATAGCCTTATTGAAATTGCAATGTGAGGTTTGAAACTATTTTAACAGGTAGTGCATTGAATTTGTTGTGAATGTTCATGAATATCCTATGGATATTCAATGTATATCACATACAGAACTTCTAAATTTAATTTCATGAATTATTTATTAATTTTGTTCATATTTTCATTTACGTTTATTAATGCATTCAATGTATGTTTATAAAATTTACGTAAACCACAGTGAAAATTCAGCCACCAATAATATTTTATGTATAAGTAATTGCCCTACTGCAAATTCCTATATAGGTGCCTATAGGTAGTACCTATAGGATTTGGCACATGATCCTACATAGTTTTCTATATAGGTTTTGGCACAGGATTCTATGTCGGATAGTATATAGGATCCCATATAGGATCCTATTAAGGATACTATATAGGATCCTATTAAGGATACTATATAGGATCCTATGTAGGATACCATATAGGATCATACGTAGGATTTTTTTTATGAGAGAAGGTGGAAAATGTTCAAGAACACACCGTGAAGGGTCCGCACTACACGGTAGGGGGGGGGATCTTAGTCGCATTACTACAATGACTCTGACAAATATAGTATTCAATTATACATTGCGTATAATTATATATTATACAAAAATTAATTTTTTGGCATTATAATAATGCCACTAAGGGACCCACTAAAAACCACCACCCTTTCTCCTTGGCATTACTCCCCCCGGAACCACTTTCGCATTACTTCAGGGGGTGCCTTTTTTTTGCCTGCTAACCCACTAAAAAAACTGACTCAGGAGGATTGCGGTGAACTAACATGTTTAAATTCGCCCGAATTCTGCTTTCTGATTCATTGAAACGAATTGAGCCAGAGCGAATTAAATGCGTGTCAATTCGCCTTAATTCGTGGTCGAGGTCATTTCGCAAAAAAATAATAAAAACTGCATATCTTGAGACTCGAACCAGCGATCTCAAGTGTATAAATTCCAGAGGGTGACCACTGAGCTACGGGACTCTTTGATATTTATTTACAACGGATCCTTTATAGTTTATACCGAGCGCGTTGGTTATAGCTTACGAATTCGATTGAATAGGCCAGTCTTTAATTGTATTCGCGCTGGCGAATTCTGGCGAATTGGTGCTTGACTTAAAATCTCGCAAATCAAAATGAATTGGCGGGCAATAAAAATAATTCGTGCTGACGCATTCAAATGAATTAGATCCCCTACAAAATTTTCGCTGAATTCGGATGAATAGGATATTTGAAGACTTTATTACTTTTCCAGAATTTACACGAATTCACCACCATCTCCAATCCGAGATTGTCGCAAAGCAAGATTCACGGGGGCTCCTGGCGAATTCTTCTCAATTCGTTCCAATTAGTTTTTTTTTACTGGGAAGGCTTCTGCTGGTTCAATCTTCATTATTCTGGGTTTCTGCTCGGACCACCCCTTTCTCAAACACGTCCAGCCATGATTTACGCGTCGGCCTCAGTAGCGCGACTATGTCGCGCAACGGGCTCTTCGGCCTCTTCGACATCATGGCTGGGCCCGTCGTTTACTTGTGTCATTTGGAAGGCTTCCTCGACGAGGTTGCCTCCCTGAACGACAAACATTTCATTGAGCCTGGCAGATGGTCAGTCCGGGGCCTCTCACTACGTGCAGCGCAGAGGAAGCACTGGGGACTGCTGGTGCACTCCGCAGACTTGTGACCCTCCTTGCCGCACCTCCAGCATCCTTTTGCCCTATCAGGGGATTTGCAGCTTGCTGCCCTTTGGCCAAAGCCGAGGCAGCGGTAGCACCGAATGGCCTCCATTTTCTTGCGTAAGCGACAGGACACCCACCCCACCATGAGGTGTCCCGCGCTGACCAATCTCGCCGCCTTTTCTTCGGTCAGCTCAACGAAGGCCTTCAGAGTTTCTCTAAAGGCCTTTTTTGTGAGACTGACCGTTACCTCTTCTGCGTTTTCTTCGCCAAAATACCGTCTAACGACAGCCTCGACCTCCTCCGCATCCGTGGTTCTGGGTTCTGATGCATAGCCATCAGAACAGCTATGCTATGGAGAATATTGATCTGCCCTCCGCTGCAGGCTCGACCTCAACTTTTCTTGTTTCCCTCACACCCCTCACGTCAACACCAAGGGTGTCGGGTTTCACCTTTTATTTGTGGTCCTTTAGAACCTCTGCGTAGCTTGAACCCTCGGCCAATTTTATAATAACCGCCTTGGGTCTAGCTCGCCTCTTTTTCTCCTTCTTCTGTGAAGTTATGCTCTTAGTTTCACCCTTCGTCCTCCTTTCTTCTGATTTAGGGGTTGAAGTCTTCGGAACGTTGTTCCGGGACTTCAACCTCTTCGTCCTGGGCCTTGGCGTAGCAGACTCAGGGGGGCTCAATGTTGGGTCTCTCAGCCTCTTCCCAGGTATAGGAGCAAGTGTTTCCCCGGCTTCTACTACCGTTTGAACCACTTTGCAGGTCATTACTCCGCGCCTTGCTCGTTTTTTACCTCCTGCGCCCTTTCGACAATTGTGTCCTGGTAGCAGCTTTCAATCATTTGAAATTCGATCTTTACACCATCTATTCCAAACTTCGTAAAGTTGAGCAGCTTTGCCGCGTCTCCGATTCCCTTACGCACTCGAAGCCATATATTGCTCTTAGAATCGCTGAAACTCTTGAGCTCTCCGATAACTTTCTGTAACTCCTCTAGGCATTTCTCCAATTTCTGAGTCTTCGACTCAAAGCCCTCCCACATATATCAAAGGAGAGACTGGTCACGCCGATCCTCCTCTTCTGTGACGTCCACGGGACCTCTAAGCTCCTCACACACGCTCTTCTTCAAGTATGTTTGGTTCCCCCTAAAATCCATGAGACCAGCACTGACCACCGGGGCTGGAACCCGATCGGAATCAGTGGGGAGATTGCTACTCCCTTGGGGTATATTGTTTTGGACATACCTACTCATTTCTGATTTTAATTCGGGCTTCCTTCCCCTAGCTGGTTTTCGTCCACCCCGGGTATTTGATTTCCCCGATACCACCCATATCTGGGAGGCGTTCCCCTATCCGCAACCTGGGAAGGCGCCCGATGGGGGACCAGCAACCTCACACGGGATCCTATGTAGGATACCATATGGGATCATGTGTAGGATACTATACAGGATCCTATGTAAAATCCTATACAAGATGGTAGAGAGATCCCACATAGATTCCTACTTAGAAACCTTCAACTTGTCCCTACACAAAATCCTACGTAGAAACCTACAACTTGAACCTGCAAAAAAAATCCTAAGTTCAAACCTACGACTTGCGCCTACATTAGATCCTACGTAGGAACATAGGAACATAGGATCCTTGCCAAAACCTATATAGGAAACTATGTAGGATCCTGTGCCAAATCCTATAGGTACAACCTATAGGCACCTAGAAGGAAACGCCCAAGTAAGATACAAGGACGCTTTATAGGATCCTTTATAGGGACCTATATAGGAATTTCAGAGTCAATTTGATGAAATTTCAATAACTTTTGCATCAAACTTAAGTTTTGTGTCACTGAAAACTAATGAATATGGTCTTAAATTAATTTTCAAGGCCAAATTTATGAAATTTCAGTGACATAAGTCATTGAAAACTGACTGAAATTTCAGGAAATTTCTAACAGTGTGAATGAAACTAACCTCCTCACTAATAATTCTGATTTTTCCCATCTGTATTATAATGTATGAATCATAATTATTTAAATAATTCAGAAAATTTTATTCTTAAGAACAATAGATTTTCTAACGATAGAATATACAGGTAAAGGGAACAATCATTGAGTACGCTCCTATTGTCCATTTCGAAGATTAAATTCGTCCTATGTTCACTAATTTGTTATTTAGTTTTAATTTTTGTTTGTTTCAGTGTCCTGATTACCATATGCTTAATGCCTTTTACTCAGAAGAATACATATTAATTATTCAGGTCAAAATATATCAATTTTTTTTCTCGACATATGGTTCACAGTCAGTAGTTTGTTCCTTTACCTTATTTTCACCTGGAAAACTGATCATTTCAGTGGATTCAGTCTTTTTTCTGTTCATTTATTGCTTCCAGTACCTTAAAAAATGTGTTATGCATGGTTTTAGCATTTTGAGGACTCGAGGAATATGAGTATTGACTCTTGGTTAAAAAAATCTATCCCATTACACTTTCGTTTTAAAAATGTTGTAACTTTCAAAATATATAAATTAAAATCTGTATTTTTTATACTAATGTGTTTAATTATAATAGATAACCAGCTAGATAGTTTAATTTACATGATCCTATTTGAAATTTTCTTTTATCTATGGTGTTTCTGAAATAGAGCAATTTTCTAATTATTAAGGAATCATCTTGCAGCAATTGAAGATCTCAGTCAAAATAAAGACATAATATTACCCGCAGACAAAGGCACCACAACTGTAATGATGAATAAAGAAGACTATAACAGCAAACTCATGGACCTTCTTACTGACGATACATATAAAAAACTTTAAGAAGAGCCCACAAAAACAATAGTCAGCAAAACAAAAACCTTTTCTGAAAGTAACGCACCAGCTGCGTCAGCAGCCTTGAGGAAAGTCGAGGGACATCTTTGGTACGTAAGTGAGGAGTTGATTGCTTTGGCGCTCTTCGATGACGCGTTGACAGATGAAGAAAGAGACGCTCTTATGGCATTAATCAAAAGCAATTCAGGAAATGAAAACTATAGGAAGAACAGAGAAATTACAATATTGAGGATTTTCATCACACAGCACTCGCAGATTTAGGTATGAATTTTATATTGATTACATTTAAATATTTTTTTATCTCTTGAACGGCAGTCTATTATATGTGGTAGTTTTGACTTGAGGAACTGTTAACTCAAAGAATTTCTTCAAAATATTGCAGTTAAGCAGTGACTTCATGGACTTAAACGCTTGCCACTGGTCTCAGCAACCATCGCATACATCCAGGCAAAAGCTGCCATTGCTATTTTAGCAATTGTTAACGACCACTCGAAGCGATCTATCAAGCTAATGCAAGATTTTAATAGACACCTCACAAAAAAGGAGAATATTTTTCAAGACTTGATGTGTATTATTGCGAGGCATCAACGTATAGACATCAATGATGTGCTCGATGTTCTCATAGGGATCTCCACAATGGCGGCATCTGTCAATAACTGCCGCCATACTAAGGATGTGTTTTTGGTAATTCCTCGTCTTGGTTACCCTGTCCTGGATGGCAATAACAAGTCCTTCCATCACCAGAAAGAGTTCTCCTGCCCTAACTAGAGTTTTGAAGCATTACTATCCACGCAACAAAGATCTAATCTTTGGGGTGTTGCTTTTGCAGCTGTTTACCTCGCCACTGAGCAGCTAGCTGTTCAGCGTTGAGATATCCGATGTTCTGGAAATCAATAGCTGCCAGATTCAAGGGGTTATACAGGTCAACTATACAGATGTAATCATAGAGTTAGATGTTAGTCCTACTTTGGAAATATTCGCGCAATTTCGTAACCTGTGAGTCACGCAATCGACGAACACCCAAGATCCCTCTGCCAACAAACTCGCGTGGCAGAAATATTCTCTCTACAGCTGTCCTTTCATGGTACATTCGGTGCTCACACACGTTCACGCGAATGATTCTGTTAAGCCTCTCAAGGTTAGTCATGGACCCGGTGACCAAACAAGAGGTGTATGTTATGAGAGGAATGGCATAGGTGTTAATTGCCTTTGTGATGTGCATTGCACTGAGGCCAGACACCAGAATCCAACTAACACGAACCGAAAAAGCAGTCTCAAGCGCCTCTTTAATTGCAGAGTGGAGCGCACCCCTCGCCTGAAAATACCAAGGTACCTGTATGATTCTTTATCAGTCATCGCCTCAATCAGAGCGTGGTCGTCCAGCATCAGTGGAACATTCATCTCTCCACGGGACTTTTTGTCATCCATGTACAGGAGGTGAGTGAGTTGAGACTAAGCTAGTAAATAATCGTGAGGTATTGAGGGAAACGCCTGTTGATAGTCAATGTAGGCCATGTGTGAATTGCGTTGGTGGTGTTTCGCATGCAACACAACCACACTGTCAATCGTGACTTGGGCTATGCAAACACAGTAACGTTCAATAGAAAACATATTTTGAATACTAAATTTGTATTATATAGTTTGCACCCTAAATTAACCATGTTACGAATTTGATAGTTATAGTCTCAGATGGCATGTCGCATCGTGGCACGTGTCATATGCGTCCTTTCGCATTTAAACAAGTAATAATTCAGTCATAATATGATTATCCGTGATAAATCACACGTAATTTAGATTAAGAAAATGGGTAAGTTATTTTTTATTCATAATGTGTCCCCTAAGGGTTTACATGACTTCCATTTCTTACAACACTTCCTTCTACATGTTCTATAAAAACTTATCCTTACTATTTACAATTATTTACACCTATATTTACATAAAATCTTATATCTAACGCCTTAAATCTATTTTTGACGATAGCGCAATTTGGGACGTGTTAGCGAACGAGTGAGCGAGTGATCAAAAGCGAGAGTGCAAGCGAGAGAGAGAGAGCGGTAACGCAAACGGATCCTAATTTACTTATGCTATTACATAATCATTACTTACAATTCTTTACGCTTAAAATTTAAACGTGTTTGGCTGCTTTTTACTGTCATTTGAAACTGTAGAGAGTTAGACTTAGTTTCTTTTCTTTTTGTTAATTGATTCATTTCCGGAAAGGGCTGCACCTGAAAATAAAACTGTAAGCTCTGCGCGTAGCTCGAAGGTCAGCGCCGAGCAGGTAGAATGGAACCTTTTCGCACGACTTCATATGCAATGGATTAAGGAATTTGTTTTGACCTTTATACTTAATGTTCTTCTTAAAAGTTTGAGTCAGTTCAAGTTAAGTCATCGTGGTGAGAGGTTCCATTTTGTGTGTGTGTGTGTGAACGAGTCTCGTGTTGGATTATTGTTGTGTGCCAATGTGTGAATTGGATTCTATCAGCTTGCCATTTACATGGATTGGATTCTATCAGTTTTGCTGTTGTGTGGATTAAAGTGTGGCAGACTGGTTGTCTTTCCAATATTTAAGTCTCATTCCAATCTTAAGGTCTGTAATTTCCTTCTTATTTTTGTGATCGCTATTTGATTCTCGGCTTTTTCCTCCACTCTTCAAGTGGAGGTTTTTTATGCCAGAAAAGAAACTCTTTCCTTTGCAATCAAAAATTTGCCTGTTGTTATTTGAACCCCAATACGCTCCACTAGAAATTAAGTGACTGAACAATGCTCAAACAAAACGAATTCCGTTTCTTTTTTCTTTCACTTCTCTTGTACCTCCATTTTGCCGTTTTTTGCATCCAATCTTTTATTCTCTCCTACATCCTTCCCATACATGCTCCCTATGTTTCCTCTTCCCATTCACATATTCTGCACTTCCTGTTATCTTTCTTTTCCCAATACATACTTGCCCTTACCTCGTTTCCCAATCTAAATCTTGCTATTCTTGTCCATCTTTTCACTCCCCAACCCTTTTCTAAATACTTTGGTACTCCTTCTTTTTTTATCATCTTATACCATATATTATATTTTGATTCCTCAATCATCCCCCATCTTTCTATTAATTGTCTTTCTCTCTCCCTTTTTTCCAAC
Source organism: Andricus quercusramuli (assembly GCA_932178445.1). Taxonomy (NCBI): domain Eukaryota; kingdom Metazoa; phylum Arthropoda; class Insecta; order Hymenoptera; family Cynipidae; genus Andricus; species Andricus quercusramuli. Next base: position 219,825 of record CAKNXH010000152.1, on the reverse strand, counting down.
TCTTCATAGTTGACTCCAGTCCCGTCTTCTATTTCTCTAGCCTTAAAGAACTCCCTTCTTTCTTCCTCCCATCTCGATAATTCAGTCGCTTTCCCTCTCCTTTCTTCTACCTCCATCAAACACTTTCTCGCCAACGCCCCGCCCTTTCCCTCCCTCAGCTTCGTCTCAAAATTCCATGCCCTCTTTCCCGCTCTAGAACTTTATTTATCCCTTTGCGCCTCTTCTCTCACCATATATCCCGGCGTCCTCCAGTCTACCCCTAGCGTCCATCTTATATACCTTTCTTGTAAACTTTCAATCTCTTTCCTTTCTTTCCATCCCCATATCTCTGCTCCATAACCTAATAGCGGCCATACCAGTGTATCAAATAACCACATTCTCCTTCTCCAATTTTTTTTAAATCTTCTTTTTGCTATTCCCCATATCTGTTTCATTACCCCTGCTGCTTTTTTTATCCTTTCTCTTATATGAGCTCTATGATCTCCATTTGCTTGCAAGGTATATCCCAAATACTTAAACTCTTTTACTTCTTCTAATTTTTTCCCCTTCCATCTCCCCGTCCATTCTTTCTTTCTTCCCCCTCCTTTTCTAAACCTCAATATCTTTGTCTTTTCTACATTTAAATTCAACTTTTTTCCATCTAAGTGATTCTCTAATCCGGTAATTAAGCCCGCCATCCCTTCTTCATCCCCTGCCATCAACATTGTATCGTCTGCGTACGCCAGTGTATATATCTTTTCCTTTCCTATCCTAACTACTCCCCATCCTTTTCTCTTCAATTCTTCATCTGAGTCTGATATTAATATATTAAATAAAAGTGGGCTGTGAGGACATCCTTGCCTTACCCCTCTCACCAACCAGAAACTATCTCCCACTTGCTCTCCTACCTTTACCTTGCTTTTTGTCTCTCTAAAAATTTCCAATACTCTCTTTATTAATCCCTCTCTTATCCCCTTTTTCACCATAACTTTTTCTATCTCACCTCGGTCTAATGAGTCAAACGCCGCCTTCAAGTCCAAGAAAACTGCTATCATTGCCCCTTTCTCCCTTTTAATCCTCTTATTTACTAAGTAGTTCAGAACATATATATTGTCCATTACCCCCATGCCTTTTCTAACCCCTGTCTGATTCGGTGGCTCTATCTTTTTCTCCACAACTTCTTTTTTCAATCTCTCCGATAAAACAGTCACATATACTTTATACAGTGTTGGCATTAGTGTCACTCCTCTATAATCTTTAACCTCCTCCCCTTTGCCTTCTTCACTATTGATATCACTAATCCTTCTTTCCATAACTCTGGCCACCCCTCTCCTCTCCATACTCTATTGCACATTATCCATGCTCATTCCTTTAATTCTGTCCCCCCATATTTCCATACTTCGTTTGGAATCTCATCTATACCAGGTACCTTTCCATCTTTCATCATCCCTAATACCTTGACAATTTCCTCTCTTGTAATGTTCTCCTCCTCATCTGTTTCCTTACCATCTCTTCCTCCTTTCCTAACTTTCTTCTCTATCCCTCCTAGTAATTCCATAAAATATTTTTTCCATTCTATCATATCAATATCCTGGTTTACTCTTTTCGTTCTTCTTCTCTCCCTATTTACCACCTTCCAAACCTCTTCTTCCGTCCTAGCCTTCTCCGCTTCTTCTTCGAACCTTTTATTTTCCTCCTCGTTTTTTTTTATCACACAACTCAGTACACTCCTTCTTTTTTCTCCTATATTCTTCTCCACTACTTGTCCCTTTTCTCCATTTTCTTAATACCCTTCTGACTTCCTTCTTCTTCTTCTGTTTACAATCCTCATCCCATCCACTTCTATCCCCTCCTTCACTAACTTCTTTTTTGCTTGTACACTCTAATGCTACTTTTATTTCTCCTACCATTATTTCTATTTCCTCGTTGACATTTCGTTCCTCCATTTTTAAATTCCTGACTTTTTCTTTAAACTGTTCTTTACCTTCCATTGACCAATCCCCTCTTCCTGCTCTTTTTACTTTTGCTTTCTCTTTAGCCTTTTTGTTATTACTCATTTCTCCCTCTACCGTCACTACTATGGGGAAGTGATCCGAATCTACATAGTTCCCCACCTCTAGTTTCTTAACCTTCTCTCTCACTTCGTCGTCCACTACCACATAAGCAATTACCGTTCCCCTCTTTCCTCCTGAACGTGTATATTCCCCTTCCTCATCCCCCTCTATACTTCCGTTTAGGATAAACCATCCTATCTCCCCGAGGCTCTTTAACAACTTCTTTCCCTCCCCATTCAGTATCTTGTCTTTGGATTTTCTTTCTCGCTCTCCATCCCATTCCCTTCCTCCTCAGCTCCTTCCCCTCTAATCTTAGACTCTAGACTTCTATTCTTTGCTCTATTTTTCTCAGCCTTTCCTTCTCCTTATTCCCACTCTCCCCACCTCCAAACTCACGGTTTGAGCTTCCAATTTTTTTTATTCTACCTTCCAACTCCTCTACCTTTTTATTAGGCTCTTCCTTCTTTTCTAGTCTTTGCTCCAACATCTGCATCCTTTTCTGAAGCTTTTTCCTGACTTCTTCCCATTTCCTCATTTCCTTCCTAAGTTCAGCCATTTCCTGTCTAATTTCTTTCCTTATTTCCTCCACCCTTTTGTCCTGCTTTTCTTCATACATCCCCATTACTTCTATCATCATTTCGCGCGTTTCTTTCAATCTTTCCTTTTCCATCGGACCTTTATCCTCATTTCTGCCTCTTTCTGTCCCCTTATTTTTCTCATCCTTCTCAACAAAGCTATGTTTTTCCGGCGGCGATCTGTACATTTTTGGATTTTTCAAGCTTGCCCCTATACCTTCCTTATCTTCACTGCTTCCCCGCTCCTCTCTCTTCCTTTTAAGGAATGCCTGAATTGATCCCACGCTTTTCGCCCTCAATCTATCCTTTTCTACCCTTTTTCCTATACTTTCCCCTTGTCCTCCTTTCTTTGTTCTCCCCTTTCGGTGTACTAAAAACTTCCTGATCCAAATCCCTGCTTTCTTTACTAGTTTTCGCTCCGTTAGCCATGAATCCAATTCAAAAACCCACCTAACCTCAACTTACACAACAATCTGTCTTGATTCCCAAAAAATATCCTCACCCCCTTGTCAATCTTTCAATCTCTCAATCAATCCCTCACAAACGAACCCCTCTATACACATCCATAATCCACTCACCTCAAATTTCACCACAAGTATCAGAAAAACTCAGCACCAAATTTCACCGCTGCCACACACTTTCACGCGGGAAACGGAAGTCAGAAAATTGGTAAGTTTATATTTCTTTTCATTATATCCCTCACAGCAAGGGATATCGGTGGAATATCCCATTTATCTCCCACGATATCGCAGGCATATCCCAGGAGATTCCAGGGACATCACGAATGATATCCTACGGGGCGGAAATCTCGATATCCTTGGAATGTCCCATAGATATCTCAGAATATGCTGAGGATATCTCATTAATGTCCCAATTTTCAAAGTCCGGGATATCTCAAATTCCATAATTCGGGACATCCTAGGATATTCTTACGATGTCCCGTATTTAAAATGCAGGATATGCCAAGGATGTCCCCAAGATGTCCCAAGACACTTATGACATGTTGTTGACCGCATAATCAAAATTTGGCAAAATCATAAAAAAAGGTAAACAAATTTTACATTAGTATAGGTATATAACTCCGGTCCAACCTAAAAGTTTTCGATCCCTGCTAGTACGATATACGTATTTTATCATTTTGAATGCGAAAGCGATTTATCATTCATAATACTTTGCTGTGATCATATATTACACTTGGTATATGTAACATCGGTTCAATCCAAATATTTCGATTGCGATTTATACAATATAGGTCGCATTTACGTCTGATTGTAAAATCAGATTAAATGACTCTCCCTGCTTCAATGAATTTCAACTATGTTAGCATATAAAACTTGATGTTTAAACAATTTTGCAGTTATTTCTCGATCTTCTAAGTATGAAGTTTAGTTTGAAATGAATCGCGAAGCGCGCAAAGTATCTTACATTCTCTGCATCCTGGATTTGATTTCTTTTGGTTGGTCGAAATCTTCCTACATACGACGCGTATATAAAAACAAATAGATAGCGAATTTATACAACAAATACTATCCAGAAGGAGATTATTATAATCAAAATTTAAAAAAAATCACAACTGAAACGCTTTTTGATAAAAATATGAAATCGGAACAAACTTGTTTCTCGTACTTTCTCATGAAAATGACCTGGCTGGTCATTTCCGGATTTACCAAGAGCCCTGAGCTGTCGCACCAGAGCTCTACGATGCGCAGCGCCAACCTTGTAAAACCCATAAACGTTTTCAGATGAGCTCCCCTGACCAGGATTACAAAGTCATCCGCAGATCCCTGGATATAATACCCTTCCTTATTTAGCTAACGAAGATGCCCGTGCACTTCGCTCTATGTGGCTTCGAGTCGCCTCCAGAGCAGCATGCTTTCTATCCAGCTGCTCTGGTGCTACTCAGGTATGCCACACGTTGAAGCTTCTCGACAGATGCACAGCATACCCTCCTGAAAGGCGTCCTACCCTCTGTGCAGCGGTGAGGTTAAAAGAACCTCATCCCTGATATATCTCTTGACCAACTTCTCTAGCGCCTTCAGGTGAAGGAACGTTTTATTATTTTTATTTATTAAAGCAATTGTAACCCAGAGAGAGGGTTATTTTGCTATCGTGAAGGAACGTTTAGCTGATCGGCCGGAAATCTTTAGCAGTAGTGTCGCCCTCTTTCCCTTGTTTGAGAATGAAGGCCACTTTGCCATCCTTCCACACCAATAGCACGTTTTTTAGGGCGATGCTTGCCCTAAATAATTTTGTCAGTGGGGGGCGAACGAAATCCATGCCCTTCTGTAAGATTACTGGATAGACTCGATCCGGTCGTGGTGATTTGAAGCAGCAGAAGGTCCCAACGGCCAATTCCAACTTCTTCACATCAACAACCTTGGCGGCCAAATCCCAGTCAATTCACCATCATCGAAACTTATGAGCCAGAGGTGAGCTCCAGGAATTTTTGCCAGCATCTTGTAGAGTCTCGCTGCGTCCGGAATGTTCTTTGATTCCTCACAGAAGCTCCTCAAATCTTCTTGTTTATAAATTCTTATATTTTTATTGTATTCATACTGAGCCGTCTTACAGATGTCCCAGTCTAAAGTCAATTTAGTTCTGTTCGCCCTGTTACACAACGCTTTAGTCTTTCTACGGAGTTTCTCCAGGTTGGTGCTCCTCCACTCTGCTCCTTTCCTAGACTTAATTGTGCTAGTAGGACAATTGTTTTCATATGATGTAACCAAAGCTCTTCGCGAAAAATCCGCGGCGTGATCTAACTCATCTATGGTGCCGTAGCTTGTGGAGAACTCCACAAGCCTACCTTCAAATTTCTTTTTATATGAGTGCCAAAGTGTATTCCTGGGGTTTCTGATCTTTGAAACCGCTGGCTTTCCTAGGGCTAACCATAACAAGGTATATTTGTGGTCCGAAAGAGACTGCTCATTGGAGACTCTCTAGCCCACAATCCAGCTCCTCAGTTCTTCCGAGCATAGAGTCAAATCAAAAACCTCACTCCTGCTTTTAATGTGGAATGTGGAAGTGTCACCACGATTTAGAATCTCTAGCTCAGTGTTCGCTAGGTATGCAATGTAATTTCTTCCTTTGCCGTTGATGTTTGTGCTCTCCCATACTGTATGGTGGAGTTTTCGTCACAGTCCAACATCAGAGGAATCCTGTTCTCTTGGCAGTGCTGAATCAGAGCCTCCGCCTCTCTTGGATGTGGGAGCCCCTACCTTAGGTGCTTTTTCGCGTGGTCCCTCATATATGGAGCCACCACCGGACGCCTTTTCTGTTATGCAAATCAATCTGCATCTTCAAGATTCCCGTCTCCCTATGGAGCCCAGATGGGTCACCCGGAAGATGACCCTACCCGATTCTGGACCCAGATAGCAAAATGCCCGCCGACTGCAAGCGATCTGCCGGCCCGCGGTCCGATCGATCGGACCGGCGTTCCGGAAGATATGCACCTTAATGTGCACACCATTGATGTCTATATGCCCACCCGACAGGCGGGAGCGAGGAGGTCCGGCGAACTGCATGACCGACGGTCTGGTAAAATGCAGGCTGAGTGTGCAAGTAGACTAAAATTAAAAAAATCTTTTTTTATGTAAATAAAATAAAAATTTCCAAATAGCACGAAAGGTAATGACGAAATTATGCTTATAACAAGTCCAAGTTGAAAGAAAAATGTCAGTATTATAAAAAGATATATCTTATTATAATATTGACATTTTTCTTTCAACTTGGGCTTTATATTATTATACGCAGAATTTCATTACCTTTCGTGCTATTTGCTAAATTTGTTGATTTGAAGGACATCGACAGCAAAACATTTCTAACAAATTTAATCCAAAAAATAGAAATAGGCGGTTTTACATGTTAGGAAACTGCATGCATACTTAAAATAATTCTTATAATTTTTTTCAATTTGTTTTTTAAACTATGATCTTCGTATAGCTAACATGAACAATTGTTTGCAAATCGCACACTTTCACTCACATCCGAGCAAAAATCATGGGTGTGAACGCCACACGAGATGAAACACGACAAGAACAGCTGATCCAAAACGCGTATGCGCGTTTTCGATCTCAAACTACTCGCACTATCAGCCTGGAGCGGTCGTGCAAGTCGCAGGCTCGTCGTTCCTCGCCGTTTGCAAGCCTGATGGGCGTCTAATGTGCCGGACCGTTGTCTGCCGTTGTCCAGCCTTCGGTCGCATTCCGACTCTGCCGGTCTGCCGCATGCATTTAGCAGGCACGCTGGTCTCCAGCCCGTCGGGCCGATCACGTGCCGGCACGTATTGTTATCTCTGGATAGAGTCCGCATTCCATAGCCGCAAGGGCCTTTATTGGAATTCCGAGAAGACCAACAACTAGAATCCAGCTCATCCCCTTCGGTCTGGCTCTTTGTCTGTTGGAATGTAGCTTCCACGAATCGGTTCACAGAGTGCAGTTTTGGAAGTTCAGCCACCCCAGAACGGTCGGATTATCGGGGGTGCTAGATCTCAGTACTGTCGCTCGGCAGTACCTTTGGAGATAATCCGTCTCCTTAATCTCCAGGTTTGGTCCCTGCTTGAGCCTAAACGCTGGAGTTCTCTCCATTAGCCAGTCCCATGGCCAGATATCTGCCCGCAACCTAATGAAGATATTGTTGAATCTGGGGGCGTACCCCTGGCGGGGTAACGCGTCAATCTCTTTAGATAATTTCTCCCTTAGCCTGTTCAACTCCTCGCGAGTTAGACACGCGAGTTAGACAGATAACCCGACGCAACCGCAACTCTCACCAGGGCCTTGTTAGCTATCTACGCAAAAGTGAGACCTTGTGTTTCCAGAGGTTTCCGCCGTTTCGACTCCCTGTTCGATGGAGTGTCTTTGAAGTCCTTCCTCCTCTTTTCCGTAGAACAAGCCTAAGAAGTCGCTCCAGATGATTTTTCTGTAGCCAAGGCCCCCTGCGAGGTGCCTTGGCTGCTGTTTGAAAACCGCGCTAAGCGTGCTCTCCTTCTGTCACTACTACGGTTCTGCTTTTTTACGGAGAGCCCCGTTAACTATTATTACATCGTGGCAACAAGATTGTTGTCATTGGTCTTAGAAGTCTACCCCGCTTCTGGTAGGCTGGCCTCTAAGGAGCCGTTCATCTTTGGTTGTGGGTTAAATGTGGGTCCCGGATCAAAGCCCTCATTATTTTTATTAGTTTTGTGTGTTTGTACAGAGGGTCCAGAGAAGGTGTGGCAACATAGCCGAATGCCGCCATTTTTATTTGTGGTTATCTATAGTGTAGTGTAGTATATATATATATATATATATATATATATATATAGTATATGTATAAGAAAGCTGAGCCAATCAGCAAGAATTAACTAGGTTGCCATACTATCTCTGGACCCTCTGTACTATGGGATTCGACCTTATGTCCCAAAGTCTCCTTTAGGACATCTCTTTTATGACATCGGCATGTCGGCCTTGACTGAGGGGTGCGCGCTAGGGTGTTCGAGGTTTGTTAACCCTGATGTCATTCAGCCCTTGACACCACGATCGCATCATGGCTTGGGAGCATGAGAACTCAAACCCTCGATATTCCAGGAGGCTTTGCTATTACCCTTTGGAAAGATCGCTCCGTAGATTAGGTCCCACAGACTGGAGTCCGTCAGTTCATAAGTGCAGCCTTTTCCATATGCATACGCTATCTAAATAGTATTCTCTTTTGCCAGACATCTGGTTTTTACTAAAATTGTTCTTATTTTGTTCAATAATCGAAAATGAATGTACAATAGCAGTAGCGCTCAGTGTCTGTCTCTGTGTTTTCGCTACGTTGTCGTGGATCGTTTCCAAAACAGACCAGGCATATACCCCGTTGTGCCCGGCGCCTTTGATCACCCTGCAAAAAACGTCAGATTAAAAAGTATTGCTTCATATTCACGATATGTTCTCTGGAAATCTGTTTTGCGACAACCTCGGATTAGGACGGAAGCACAATACTTTTTAATGCGATAGTTCGCATATAACGTCTCAATCTTGAATACGTCTGAATGCGAAGTGAGAGATTTCAAGTTCAATGCTTGGTAATGCGAGAGTTCTAATACGTTTCAATGCTTTATAATGCGATTGAATTCGAAGCAAAATTTGTCTCAGCTGACAATTCCTGTATAGGAACCGCGGAGGATCTTGCACATGTTCCTGTACAGGAATTTGTCGAAGGAAACTGTACATGATCCTGCAAAGGAACCTGTATATAAGCTAACCTTTCAATGGTCCTGTACAGGTTCCTTCACAGAGATAATTGAGGTGTGGCTTCATGTACAGGAACATGTTCAGGATCCTTTAAAAGAATAAAAGAAAGGCCAGTTTATAGCTGTAAGCGACATCAGTTTTCGCAATGGCTTTCTGTAAAGGACCCTATACGTGTTTTTGTACAGGATTCCTGCACAGGAACCGTCAAGATTATATGTACAGGTTCGTTTGCAGGTTCATGTGCAGGATCGCGGTAAGAAGCCTTGCATTAAAAAGTATTAGAAATTTTGAATCGCTAAGAATGCCTTTTCTGTCCTTCGTTTTTTAACCCTCATTAGGCGGCGAAAATAATAAGATTTCAATCCCTTTCAAAGCCGATCGGAGCTGCCAAACCTAACCTCAAATAAATTAAGAACACAATTTTCATTTGAAGCATTGAAACGCGCTCCAAAAGCAAAAAATTTACAAAATCTAGTGGGGTTATTCACAAGAATACATCTCTTTATCGTAAAATATTGGCTTTGCTCAAATATTTTCAATTACAAAAATATAAAATGATGATAAAAAATGTAAAAAATTATTTTTCACCACAGCCATCTTTGTGGAAATTAATCCTGACATCGTAAAATGACCGATGCTATGTTTTAAAAAGCTTTTGAGCTCATTCCCTGGCGGACCGGCCGAACGCAAACATTACGCTACAGCGTAACGGTAAAGTAATGGTAAAGTAATGCTAAAGTAATATGGCATTATAATTAATAAAGGAAACAAAATTAATATGTAAATTGTTGCAATTATAATAAAACGTTAAAATTTACATTAAATGGTCATGCCGTAATTGCAACAAGTTGCTTTCTCAGCGTTAAAAAATAAAAAAACAAAGTGGCTGTCATGCAAGTCGGGTCCCTGCAGACTGGCAACCCACTTAAAGCCACGTTAGCAGGTTGCCAATATGCAGGGGCCAGACTGCAATGACGGTCACTATGTTTTTTTATTTTTTAATGCTGCAAAAGCTACTTGTTGCAATTGCGGCATGACCGTTGAACGTAAATTTCAACGTTTTATTATAATTGCAACAGTTTACATATTAATTTTGTTTCCTTTATTAATTATAATGCCATATTACTTTACCATTACTTTAGCATTACTTTACCGTTACGCTGTAGCGTAATGTTTGCGTTCGGCCGGTCCGCCAGGGTTATTATTCGAAAAACAGAAAATTCGAAAAAAATATTGACATTTTTATATTTCTTGGTTGCTTTGCGGTATCCAAAGTTATTCAGAAAAATATCGTCGCCGCTTGGTACAGAAAGGGTTTCAATTTAAGAGATAACTTCTACTGTTGTGGAGATTCAAAACGGGAGGACAGAAAGGGGATCCAGAAGTATTCAATATTTGTTACGTTACCACTGGGTACATGAAATTTTCCAATACTTTTTAATGCAAGCCTTCTTACCGGGATCTTTCGAGGTTTCTGTACAGGAATTTTCAGCTGGGGTCTCAATGCTATTGAATGCGAAGCAGAAAATATGTGATTGCTAAGTATTGAATCGCATTCGCGAAATGTTCTCTGGAAAGCTGCTTTTCGAAAACCTCGCATTCAATGTGAAACACTTTTCCATAAGCACTCGCGGACAATGGTCCAGGTGTGGTACCAAAGGAAAACCCCCTAAGTCAAGGCGTTAACAACCGTGCCGAAGACTGAATGGCACCAGGGTATGGTGTTGCAAACGGTGTCTCTAGGATACCAGGTCGCCTCCTACAGTATTCAGACGTTACCCCCGCATTGCGGGGTTCCAGGGGGGTGGACTCATACTTCCCTAGCTACTCGTGAGAACAAGCTGAAGTCAAACCAAGAAAATTTAAATCGAAGCGTGTGCGAGGAGTTGGGAGGTGATTTGGACGTGGTGGAGGCGCTTGACCTCGGTCAAAAGATGAATACTAAACTAGATATATTGGACACGGATAAATACATGAAGGAGTCGAAAAATCTTGAAGGATTTGAAGGGTGTGTTGACGAGCATGCAAGATTTCTGCGACACGAAGCGGAATATTTTTATGTCAATGAGGCAAGGACTGGGTGAGGCGCAGCGTACAGTGGACTCCTGGAAACTTCTATGGACCTCGCTGATTGATATTATCAAGATGCGGTAAAATATGTTGGAAAGAACGTCGGAAAGAAGAATAAGGCGAATAGGAGCAAAGACACAAGCCAAAGAGGGACTCAAACCGAAGATGATGTGGAGGCTGCCACTTCCCAAACTGGGAAGCGAGAGAGGGAGCCTTCTATGAGTCCCGTCGAGGCAAGTGCACCAAGACCGGAATCAAAGAAACCCAGGACACGCACTATTGCAGCAGCATCCTCAACTCCCAAGAGGGGCAAAGTAGGTGCGACCACTTCTGCACCCAAAATCGTTAAGAAGAAGGAACCGCAGAGATGAGCTCGACCCGAGGCGGTCTTAATAAAACCGCCTCAAGGTTCGAGCTACGCCAAGGTCCTAAAGGACCTGAATCGAAAGGTGAAACCAGACACCCTTGGTTTTAAAATCAGAGACATCCGATATACGAGAAAGGGAAAGGTCCTCATTGAGGTAAGCCCTGCAGCAAACGGCAAGTCAAAGCTGTCTTTTGCTATCAGGGAGACGGTTGGTGTTGGCAGCTCCGTGCGCTAGCTCGTCCCACGAACAGAGGTTGAGGTCCTGGACTTGGACTCGACTACAGGCGTGGAAGAGCTGACGGAGGCTGTCTGCAATCACATTGGTCGCGTCCACCCAAGCTTTGTGAAGGTGTGTCTAACGAAGAGGGCCTTCAGGGGACACCTAAAGGCCTACGTAGAGCTGAATAAGGAAATGGCTTCGAAACTCCTTCGTACAAGACATCTGAAGGTGGGCTGGATTTCCTGTAGAGTCCGAAAAAAACAGGGAGGCAACAAGATGCTACCACTGCTTAAGCTTCAGCCATATAGCAGCGGGCTTCAAAGTTCCAGATAGGACAAGAGCGTGTAGGAGATGTGGCAAAGAGGGCCATAGGGCTGCGGTGTGCGAAGTTACGCCGCAGTGCTATCTCTGCGCCACAAGAGAAGGGAATCCCCGAACCGACCATCTGCCGGGTAGCATGAGGTGTGCGACATTTAGAGAGGCAGCCTCATCGAAGAAGCTTCAAGAATGACGCAAACATCTGACGAACATCTGAGATGAAATGCCTAGCAGGCAAAACAGCAGGACCCCGAAGCACGGCGTAGAATGCCTATAACCTATGTTCCTGAAGTAATGCATTACCGACCGGTTTGCCAATTATCCTTCGTGAAGCGGAAATGTATCGGCCAATACTTATAATTTTCATAAATAAACTTTTTTCTTCCCCCAACTCAGTGCCTTGCCATAAATGGTCATTTACTATTTTTTAATATTTTCGGAAAATTTTTCCGCGATATTCAAACTTTTATTTTTAAATATGGGTGAAAAATATTTATCTCAGGACTGACTCGATCAGCTGTTATACTCATTGCATGGCCTTAATGAGGTTCTTGCTTACATCTTTATAATAACATTTCAAAGAGAAACACGTAGGGGATTTTCGATAAATTAATTTAAACAATTGTTATAAACAATTAAGTGCCGTTTTTATTTGCCAAAAAATTAAGTTTTTTTCAAATGCTTGCCAATTACAAAAAAATCAATACTTTTTCAAATCCCCTACATGTATCTCTAGCTATTCTCTTGTAAATTGAGAAAAACAAATTTTATTTTGATCCAGATTAAATTTTGCACCCTGTGTGCTGCGTGCCGCGGAGCTCCTCCAAGAAAACACACATTACGGAAATGTCTCTAGTGCTGCCATTTTGTAACATTTTTTATTGAAAATTTGTAATTTTTTATTTCAATATATAAATGATAACTTCCCAAAAGATTAGAATTGTATTCCCTTTCCTTCCATAAAACAAAAATTCTTTAAAAAACGTGTTTTTTAGCGTTTACAGTGGTGTTACCCCTTAAGTGGAGGGGAAAGTATAACCTTAAGGAGGGGGGCTCAAGCAAGTTGACGAAAAAAAAAATTATTTTATTTGCATTTTCTTATAGTAAAATATTTCAAGAATGTTGTGTCAAAATTTCAATTTATTCGGAGCTAAACTCTCCGCATCTACGACGCAGTTCAGAGAAGAAGCGTGCATATTCGGAGAAGAAGCGTGTAGTACACAGATCAGTGCTCGGCGGTCGTTTCCCTCCCTTTTTTGTTATTCGTTCAGTCGAGCAGACGCAGCGCACCTTTATGGTGCTGGAATCGACGAGTCTGTGTAAGTTTCAAAAATTAATTTTTTTGTTCACTTTTTCAGCGTTCAAAACTTTAAACGCATTTTTCTCGAAACAACTTTTTTTAAATTCCGTGCCAACTGTCATTCAAAAACTACTGCACCGATTCTTTTCAAAGGCACACACTTTTTCCATATAAAATAGGTCCCCCAACGATCTTTTTTATTATTTTTTTTTTTTAAACAAAAAAATTACAGTTATAAAATGGTCGAATTTTTCGTGAAATATCGCCATTTTTGCTTAAAATGACCATCAAAAATGTAAAAATGAAGAAAAAAAACTCATAAACATCGTTGGGGAGAGGGCAAACATGTATTTTAACTAAATATTTTTACTTTTTTGATTTCAGTTAATTCTACGATGAGATACAGCGGGCACCGCAAATCATTCATTGGCTTATTTCTGGCTTTTTTCTTATAAAAAATTAACTCAATATTTTTCAGAGGATGCCTTATAATATGCAAATTATCTGAGTAAATTTACCTTAATCATATTTCTGAAAAAAATTCACAAAGTGTTTTTTACGCTCCATATCCCCCCCCCCCCCCCCCCTCCAAGAGATCAAATCCTATTATATTAAGAATCATTAGTTAAGCCTAATTTAACCTTCGCTAAAAATACATATCTTTAACAGAATTTTTCTGATACTCAGGTGTTCGCAATTTGCTTATAATCAATGGTTATCAGCAACGGTTGAGACTATTTTTAAGGAGGATAAGACTTTTAGAGTGATAAAATCGTAAATCAAGGTTCAGAAATTCTGAAGGGGATATCAGTCGATTAGACTATCTGCAATTAGTAATGGAGCAGTTCTGAAGAAGAGAAGTGTTTTTTTTTAATCATGGATTCAAACATTTTGCCAGGCTTCGGCGAAATCAAGAAGGAACTAAAATTTGATGGGGCAAGTGTTTTAAATTGAATTAAAAAGTAAAAGGAATGTAACTAACTTTGATTAATTTGCCTGATATTATCTGTCTTATTTATTTATTTTTATTACGAAGTTTTGGGACTGGTTTGTGGCTTACAATGACGTACACACTCTGTGGAGAGCACAACCTACACATGTAATTGTGTCTACATTATTTCTCGTTGGTGGTCTTCTCACTTTTTATCACGGTAATATAAACTATAAGAGTCCAAAAAATGTTATTCCACGCTCCTCAAATTTTTCCCATGTGACATATTTTTGGCATTAAAAAGTTATATTTGAGAAACAGATCTAGAAACCTAGAAACTTTTCCCAGAAAACTTTGGCCTCAATCTGAAAAACTATCAATTTGAAGTGTCTTAAGTTTGAAAAAATTGGTATTGAAAAATTTGACAACCTGTACATTTTTTGTCATTTAAATTTAAAAGCATCCCAATCAATACACAATAGCACTTGTTTCATGAAAATAAAATTTGGAAGAGGTCTCAACTTGGAATAACTTTTTCTGGACTGTCCGAATTCTACACTCTCGAAGTCTAAAAGTCTAAAAAAAACTCCAATTACACACGTTTTAAAAACATTTGTCAATCTCTCTAAATACAAAATACACTCGCAACATTTTTTTCAGCTCTGAAATCTGGAGGTCGATTTATCCACTTATGGATTGGGATAATTTGCCACGGATTAGTTGTGGAAATCGTGAGCTACAATCTTCCTGATATAGACAGTTTCTGGCACTCACCAACCTCGATTATTTTCCTAGGGCGTCGTCTGCCACTTCACATAATATTTGTTTGTAGGCACATTTTAATCGATGAATTATTTATGTTTTTTCCGTCCTATATTTTCCCTTTTATATTTATTTCTAATTTAGAACATTCTTATGCTAATCTACTAAATTCCTGAATCAAAAAATGTCTAACCAAAAAAACTCCTCCCTATAAAATTCTAAAAATCTATACTGAATTTTTTAGATGTTGTATTTATCTACACCGCAGCGATTTTTGTCGATAAGCTCAGACTGCCCACATGGAGTGAACCTTTTGCTGTTGGATTAATAGTAGATTTAATCGATTATCCATACGATTTGATGGCTGTTAAATTTGTGCATTGGACGTGGCATGACACCGATCCTAATATTTTCGATCGGCATTATCACATACCATGGAATTCTTTTTACTTTCATGCCACTTTTGCTGCGGCTTTTATTTTCTGGTTTCATTTCGTCAGACGATTTTTAATTTCAAGCAAGGACAGATGGATTCCCGGATCGTAAATATTATTTTATCAGTCTTGAATTATTATTCACTTTGAACAATTCTCCTAGGAATTCTTTATTATTTTACTGGACAAACTATTTTCACTCTCGGAATATTGAAATAAGTCTTTAAATTCAGAAAATTATTGATCAATTTATGACTATATTTTAAATCGTGGAATCGTTTATAAATTTCAAATTTTGAAAAAATAAGAGAAAGCTCAAGATTTTAAAGACTGAAAAATGTTTCAACTGAAAACAGTTTTTTTAATGGGACGTTTTCTATAAATTTAAATAAAACGAGCCTCTACGAAAATAATTTCTTTTATCACTCGTAGGTTTTTAAAGGAATCACTCTGCACTCTAATAGCCTCGCTTTTGGGAATGCCTACTGGTGTCCTACTCTTTATACCAAACTACCATCTTTTGCACGACATATACAATTTGCATTCGGAAGTAACTTTTTATCTCCTACTGGCTACATTTGTTGTCTTGATATTAAGTGGCATCTTAAGTTTAAAAACATTACCTCAACACGCAAGGAGTTTAAAAGATTATTTGCTTCTGGCCTACTTAGCCATCTATTATTTAATATTCTTTGGTAAGTTGACACAAATACACAGGATTGAATTGAATTTTAAAAAATGCCCTATAACTTAATTAAATCATTAAAAACCAATAACTCAAATAATTTCAAATAATTTAGGAATGGCTCTGATTGGGGATCCAAATTCCGAAGTCTCGATAGGATTACACGAGCCGATTGGACCATGCGAAGAAAAAGTGGCGATAAAAACAGCCTTTGGACAAACATTGTACAAAAGAAAATATCTTTGTGTGACTGATTACGATGAATCTTACTTCAATTTTTCTTGTCTTCCGGATGGAAAACCGTCTGGAAAAATTGGAGAATATTACACGATTTGCGGAACACCATTCGAAAACAGGGTCGAGTACATAATTCTGATGCTGACAATAACTACCATCGCAGCTGGAGTTTTTCTCAATATATTTTATCGCACGACTGTCAGTAAGAACACTCTCAAGAAGAAAAACTAGAATTTAATTTTTATCTCCAGAGACTTTGTACGAGACTAAGAAAAATATATTTATAATTGTGCTCGGTATATTCAAAACGTGATTTACACCCAAATTCTACCCTTTAAAAGGGCCTGTGATATTATATTAATATTTATGTGTACCATGATTTATCACTCATATCAACTGAAGTTGGCATGAAAAATGGAGAACATAATGCTTATAAGCAATGGGAAGTATCACAGTCTTAAAAAAATCTGATCAAAAATATCAGAAAGCACAACTGACTTAAAAATTATCTGCTTGAGAATTATTGTTTTACATCTAATCAATGTAATTTGCAAAAAAATTTGTAATTTGCCTTTGAGAAAGGTAGTTTCATGATTGAAATCAGAAAATAAGAATTGGTCAGATCAGAATTTAAACATAAGTATTGAAATATGTTATTGCAAAAGCTACAATCGCCAAAATAATGGCAATTAGCGAATATTTTATCCAGTTTTTCGAACCGGATTTTGATTTATTGTTGTCGTGCGATCTATCTTTAATTTTACGGCGGGGTTTGAACTTCTTTTCGAACATTTCTATCTCCCTTTGATTGCGGAGTTCCTCCTCCTTATTTTTTTTTGCTATTTCGATCTCGCGAGCTCGTTCTAATTCTTCCTTTTTCTGACGACAGACGTCGTCACATTTCACGAGGCCTTGACCCTTGCGAATCTGAATGCACGAAAAATCCTTCTTAAGTCGCTTACACTTACACAAAATCTTGACTTTCTTGTTACACGACTCTGCATTTAAACAGGAACCTGGATGGCAAATGTCGATACAGCGGTGACCACAGAGATACTGAAATAGTCAATACGTTTTATTAATAAATGCCATTATTAATTTCATATTTTCAAATTTGTAATTTTTCTAATAAAGTGGCCACTAGATCGGGAAAACCGGGATTTTTTTAGACCAGGAATCTTGAAAATTTTTGAATATAAAAACCTTTCCAATCACTTTGAATGTCACTAACTTGATGTCGTATGAAATTATGTAATTTTTAATGAGTTAGATTTGAACTTCCTCTAAACTTCGAAAAATCAACATATGTACATTTCTAATTTTTAAAATTTCAAATTAAAAAATTCCCAAATACGGTATTGAAGGCTTGAACAATTTTATTAAAAGTTAGAAGTGTTCGAAATTCAACAGTTTCAATAGTAAAACGTTTCAATTCGATTAATTAAAATTATTTTAATGAAACTATAATATTCAACATTGATTAATAACCGACCGCAGAATACTTTCATAGTGAAAAACTCTAAAAATGTTAAAAATTAAACGATTTTCAAATTAAAACGTTAAAAATTGATACCGTTAAAAATTGTGCTGTTTAAAATTAACAGTTAAATAATTGTGAAGGTTATAATTTTAATTCTTCCACTTTGAATTTTTCATTTGTAACATAAATACGTTTTAAAGGTATAAAACGCAATTCGATGAGCATTAATTTCGAACGATTGAAATTAAAATAATTTAACTTGAAAGTATTCCAGTCTCAAAAACTTTTAAAACAATTATAAGTTTAAAAGTTTCACTTTTCAAAGCAGTTAAACTTTTGTCAAAAGAAATGAGTTGTTGCAAGAAAACCGTTGTAATTTATTTTTCAATTTTAAGATAAAATATAAAAATTCGGTTTTGTCTATAAGAAAATCAATTTTTATATAAAGTCTCTATTTTTGTATTATATTGTAGGATCTGTATATTTTTCAATATGCAAATATAGTCCCTAATTGGCAGAAACGTCGCCCCAAGAAATCGTTCAAAATTACAAGTCTGATATATCAAAATATAAATAAAAATGGATATCTAAGAGGTATAATTATTTACAACGTAATAAATGGATGGTATAGACATAACCATATTCAAACTGAAATGATAATAACAATTGTCGTAAAATTACATTTTTACTACTTCCATCAACAATTTCTGCCCACCTTTTCCTAGTTTTAATTCCTGATAATAATCTTGTAAATATTTTAAAACATTCATTTTCTTAATTCGCTTCAGAGTTTATCGTTTAGTACAAGAAAATGCTTTCATAAATTAGTGATTGTAAACTGGCGTCAAACTTGAAGTCCTCATAATACAAAAATTAAGAAGAAAGTCTTACTGGTTTTTGTTCTGATTCATTAAATACAATTTCTACTTCTTTTGAACAATAATCTAACAAAAATGCTAACTGTATCATTTTTCAGACATTTGGAGGAACAAAATTATAATTTTTTCCATTTAATGGTTCAATCAAATAATATTACAACATTTTTAAAGTAAGTCCCTCGACTTTCGCAATTTTATTCATTACCATACAAATTTTTTTTTAAATCAAAAATTGTAGTTGAAATTGAGTTATAAACATAGAAATATTAGGCATATCGTTTAGTAAAAAATTCAAAAAAATGTAATTTACAATGTTCACTGATTTTTTAATTCGATATTTAAACTAAATGATGCATTTTGACAACGCGAAACCCCTTTTATTATCAGGTCACCTTTTACAATTACAATGTGCTCATTTTTTTTTTTTAATATTAAAAGAAGATTCATTCCCTCCCGACAGCGTATACACGTTTATGCTCATGAGTGTCGATCGATCTTTGGTTTGAATGCTTGTTTATTTATTATTTTCTAACCTTTCAAAAAATATCAAAGACGTCTGGAGATTTGAATTAATCAAGTTTATTATAAAAAGTTGTGTCTTGAGTCTCGTATATTGTAGAATGAGATAGGTATTTACGTAGATGTATTTTCAATAATTAATAATTAATTGAATTATTTTACAATTTTTGATCTAAGCGCTTTTCCATTGAACTTCCAACCTCAAATTTAGTTCCCATATTTCGAGCACAATTTGCATATTTTTTCCTTATTTTATCAAGTGCCCATTTTCAGTTTTAAATGCTTAGTTTATAAAATTTCCAAGTTCAGAATTGTGCAGTTTTAAATACCTAGTTTTAAAAAGGTTTGATTACTGAAGGTCTTTAATTTAAAATTATTCAGCGTTTGAAGCTTGGATTTGAAGATGTTAGCTTTTTAATTATTGTTTTTGTAATTGTTAAAATGTGAAATCATAAATTTATGTTCAATTATTCATGTTTACCATTTTAAACTGAAGAATATTGGAGGTCTCTGATTAGATATTTTGTCATTCTGAATGTTTGATTTTGAAATGATACAGTGAACTTAAAATTGCTGAATTTTATATGTTTTGAATTCAGAAGTGTTCAACTCCAACCTGTAAAAGCCCTAGAAATGATCGGAATTTTTTTCTTACATTTCTGGGGGTAATCTTGGAATTCAAAACTTAAAAATTAAAATCGCATTTCAGGTAATATCACAGGGTTTCCCGGCCTTGAAAAGTTTGTAATTCCTTCCCTTTTATATGTAGTTTCTACTCACATTTTTCGGACACTGGTTCCCACACCTGAGCATTTCCTCCTTTTGTTTCTCCGTCGCAGAAGTGAGTTCAGCACACCTCTTATACAGGAAATTGATTCCACAATGGCATCCAACTCTAACCAGCTGCTTACAAGGAGCACAAGGAGCTGGATGACAAGCCTTAAGACAAGGATGGGTACATCCTTCTGGTCTAGGAAAAGCACAGGGCTTCTCACAATCCATACACCTATCCTCTTCACTCCCATCTTTTCCCAAATCCACTTTATGACAAAGCTTCTCACAGTAGTGATTCGTGCAAGCCAATAATCTCCCACATTCCCTCAAACAGGAACTAGAAACCGCTTTGTGACAAGGCCAGGGTAAAGTCTCATGTCCTCCTAAACAAGTCACCATTACCGAAACCTCACAAGGAGGACAAGGAAGTGTCTGCAGCTTCCATTGCTCCTTTCTATTAATGTCCCAAGGTGCAGTCGGCTGATAATTATCTCCATTAATCTTGACCTTCATCCAAACTTTGGTATGACAAGTCGCAGGACAAGTATGTCCACATCTCTTATGAGCCAATCCACAAATTTTCTTGCAAGGTGGACAATAACCCTGGTGGCATTTGTGTGACTCTCGTTTCGGGTGATGACAAACTGGTGGAATTTTGCAACGCTTGTTGCAAGTCGGAGGCTTGATTCTCTTAACAGATCCACAAGGAACTGTAATTTTGTTGCTTCCACATCTGCACTGAATCACATCGGTTCGAGTGCAAGGATAACAAGGTCCGCTGTGACAAGGAGCCGCACATTTGTGCTTCTGGCAATTCAGCTGATTGTCGCAAACTTTCTCGCAGACATTGAATGTATTTTTGATCAAGCAGTCGCAACATTTTTTATTGCAATAATGTCTTCCGCAAAGTCTCCACTGGGTGCATTTCCTATTACAATGGAATTCTTTCGTACAAGCCATCTCTTTCTGGAAGCTTCCACAGCGACATGTTTTGATCACCATTTCTAGACACTGTCCACATTTTTCCGTGTGGCATCTCATGTTGCAATAATGGCGACCACAGTCTAAAAGCTTACCGCAGGTATCACCACAAGTGGGAACAAGTTCCTGTTTACAAGAAACGGCGTACTTCTTTTTTCCACAGGGACATGTTCTATTTTTTTCAATGGGACAGCCTTTGCAGTCTCCGGGTTTGTGGCAAACACCTTCACAGATATGTACCTTGCAGGGAAATTGACGACCACAGAGTTTGTCGCAAAACCAGGTGGATTGGTTGCAAGGTCGAGGCTCGCTTTTCGAGTTGCAATTGCAGGAAGCGAGCACATTTTCGGTACATGGAGGACAATCTTCTTTGTGGCATTCTTCCTGACAGCTGTGGTTGCAGGTTTTGTAGTTTCTTCCACAGATGCTCCCGCAACTCCAGTCTTTGGCGTTGCAACGACGAGGACGAGCTGGTTCTTTGCCACAAAAGCATTTTGTAGAGACGGTTTTGGGACAAGGAGGACAGGGTCCCGGATGGCAGAGAAGAACACACTTGTGTCCGCAATTTGGTTGAAGTAATTTTCCACAAGTTTCGCCACATGAGTGTGGAATCGACCAGGGTTGGTAGGCTGGGTCCACTGAATTTCCACAGAAGCAGAGGTATTTCGTTGGCACTTCGTTTTCTTGGTAATCGGTTCGGCACTTCGGACTGAAAGAGAGAATATATACATATTTCACATAAAATCTTGATTTGCGTACGTTTTAAAAGCGTGTTACATTTTAGATTTATTATAACCAGAACATTGTGCGCGATACGCGCGTACTAATTCCCCTTTCTTTAGAATTTGAGAACGTTCCATTTGATTTACAGAAGTTTCCTTTTATAGCGAGCAAATTTCAGTAAATTCAAAATCAGTTCCGGTCATTCCCCGGGTTTTTCCCCGATTCGAAAAAATTTGTCACGGTCAATGAATTTTGAAAAATCGAACTCTGAAGCTAACAATTTTTCCATTCGAAGTAATAAAAACTGTACTGCAAATTAAAGGGCTCAAAGTGAAATTCTTGAATACTCAAATTTAAGTTTAAAAGTTGCTTAATTCAAAAATTGTTTAATCAAATGCTCAATAATGTATACGTATAACATGAATCTTTTTGATTCAAAATTCATTTCTTTGGCTTGAAAATTAGTTTTTGTTATTGGAAATTAATTTTTGTTACTGAAAATTTAACTAACTCATGTTTGATTGAACATCAATCTTCTTCAGTTGAAAATTCAACTATTTGTTTTAAAAAATCTGTATTTTGTAAAATGTATTCTTTTTCGGTAGGAAATTAGTTTGTTTTTTTTAATTGAAAATTAATTTTTTTACTTAAAAAATCAACTGCATTTTTTGTCGAATTTTTTTATAGATATTTCATTTTTTTGGTCGAAAATTCATTTGTTTAATTGAAAATTTTAATATTTCATTTAAAATTTATTTTATCTGCTTGAAAACGTATTTCTCTAACTAAAAATTAAACTATTATATTTTTTGTTAAAAATTTATTTTTTATAGTTGAAAATTCATCTATTTTATTAAAAATTCATTTTTTTTTTTGGTACAAAATTAACCTTTTTGGTTGAAAATTCTACTACACTTAACTACCGATTGGAAACCAGTTTCGGGGATGGCTCGCACTGGCCTTGGTCCTCAATCGGAGACCCCGGAACGTAAACAGTCAGGACCGTGTGAACAATTTCCTAATATTACGCAATGTCCGCGCGTGAGTACCCGCGCACTGCCCGCTTTTTTCCATACGCTCCTGTTGTTCACGAATGACTCAGCAGTTAGAATTGTGTTGTAAATTCATCTTTTTTTCGAAAATTCGACTCTATAACTTGAAAAGTCAACATTTTGGATGAGATTTTTTTTCTATATGAATTGAAAAATGTTTCTTAGTTGAAAATTCAAATTCTCTGTTGATGATTCGTTTTTTTTTGTCTAATTTAACAGTTTTTTATTGAAAATAAAAATATTTTTGATGGAAATATGAACTATTACACTTTTTCTTGAGAATTAATCTTTTTTTGCTTCCTCATAGAGAAAGCTTTGTAATGGTAACATTTTTCAAAATTTTTAAATTTATTTAATTTAAAGTAGGGAAGTTATGGTATTTTATATATTTTGAAAATCGGTTTTTTATAGTAAAACTTTTTTCACTAGCATAATTCAGAGTTGATGCAAGAATATAAAAGATTCCTTGGTTCGAAACGAATCGATTGACCTATAATAATAATGCATTTTATGAAAGAGTAGGGAAGTTATGGTAATTTATATATTTTGAAAATCGGTTTCTTATAGTAAAACTTTTTTCATTAACATAATTCAGAGTTGATGCAACAATATAAAAGATTCCTTGGTTCGAAACGAATCGATTGACCTATAATTTTAATGCATTTTATCAAATTGTAGGGCAGTTATGGTAATTTATATATTTTGAAAATCGTTTTTTTATAGTAAAACTTTTTTCATTAACATAATTCAAAGTTGATGCAAGAACAGAAAAGATGTGTTGATTCGAGACGAATCGATTGACCTATAATATCAATACATTTTATTGAAGAGTATGGAAATTGTGAAATTGCATAATATTTGAAAACACGGTTTTTCATAGTAAAACTTTTTTCAGTATCATAATTCAAAATTGATGCAAGAACGGAAAAAATCTCTTGATTCGAGGCAAATCGATTTATCTATAATGATAATAATACACTTTGTTGAAGATTAGGGAAGTTCTGCTTATTTATAATATCTGAATCATCAGTTTCAAACAGAAACACTTTTTTCATCGACATAATTTAAAGTTGATGCATGAATAGAAAAGACTTGTTGATCATAATTTTTCAAATAGAGTAATATTATGACAATTTTTGTGAAGAAATCATAAAGCTGGGAAAGGGATAGGGTGCGACCGAACTTTTCCTTTCCCTTTTCCAGCTCAAAAAATTATTATTTCGAATGCAAGATTTGATTTGTCTGATTTGTCTTTGTATTTAAAACATTTTTTGTATTATTTTGTAATTTTTCATTTCTTGTAAATTTCTATTTTTAAATTGAGCAAATTGAAGACTTTGGTTTGTCTATTATTGAAAAAAATAACTAACGCTTCCTCTATGAGGAAGCAAATACATTTGCTAACGGGAAGCAAAGTGCTCGTGAAATGAGCACCATATAATTATAAATACAAACAAAGTGGAAATACTCGAGATCGAATTCACAGCTAGTTTGTAAACGTTTTAGTTAGAGCCAGGTGATAATAATTTGACTTGATAGCAATTAATCATTTGATCGATAACAACTTGTTTATCAAAGATCCATCATTTTGGTTGACAATTTAACTATTTTGTTAAAAATTCCCTTTTTCTTTGAAAATTAATTATTTTAACTAAAAACGTAATAATAAAATTTTACATTAATAAATCTCAAATTTTTGTCAGTTCTATTATGCGCACTAATATGATATTCCTTATCATCCTTCAAATAAACAAAGCTTACGAGATTTTCGTGACACACCTATTTTTTAGAGAAAGATTACACCAAGAAAATCGGAAGTGTCTACGTGTACCGAAATTCAGGTACAAATATGGATGGGCCTACACAAAAAAATTTGGCTATTTGCACCGAAATTTGCACCAAAATTTCGGCACAAATAGCCTCTTTTCTAGCTTCCCCTAATTGTACCGAAAATCCAGCTATTTGTACCGAAATTTCGGTACATGTAGACGCAACCAAAAAAATACGTAAACTTACCAAGCCCATTGAGGAGTGATTCCCTTTTCCCGTTTGTAACTTAAACTGTCGCGTATCCAATGTTGAATGCAAGGTAAATGCATGAAAGTAAAACATTTAACGCAGTTCCATATCTGAAAGATAAATATCATTTTCAGAATAAAATCGTAAACATAAGATAATTAACAATAACCTACAATGATAATTCTTATTTATAACGGGAACCCTTATTTATTCCGACATCTTCGAGACTATTTAGAATAAATATAATCTCGAAAAAGTCGGAATAAATCCCAAGTTCTTTTTATACCTACAATGATAAATTATTTTTGAGAATTTAATTAAGCATACCGCATCCGTTTTCTTCACAGACGAAATGCAAATCAAGCAAATTGCTCCTCCAGATTGCAAAACGTCGCTTAAATACGAAAGTGTCTTCTGTGTATCGCCACCTTCGACCTGGTATGAAGACAAAACTTTGTCTACGGCTTCCCCTAAAACGCTTCCATTTTCTTCATCTTCACTGGAGGAATCCAACAAATCATTTGCAACTAAATGTTTTTGAATTGCTGCCTGATTTTCCGCCTGGGCTCGCCTGAATTTCCTCATTTTTGTTTAAGAACTGCTTCTGAAATATTAATTTTATTTTTAACATAACATTATGTATAGCAAAGATCAAAGATTATAAAACATATGTTAATTATAACACCTGAACATAAAGTTCACAATATGTTAGTCGTATCTAACATAAAAGTTATAATCTATGGTAAATGTTGACCGACTTTTAAAACCAATATCAATTTCCAGATCACGAAAAAATTGTGAACTTGTGCGTCAAAGAAAGTTTCATAAATAAACTGAATAACAAATTAAATAATTTTAGTTCAGAACAAACCTGAAATTAAGAGGAACTCTTGAAACACGTTTTTTATTAACACTATAAGACGTGAAAATTAATTTCCAGAAGTTTTACGGTTAAATGATTTCATGCGTTTAATTGTAATTTTCTGAATTTCAATCCCAAGAGTTATATAAAACAAAAATAATAAAGCAGCAAAATTAATCATCATTATACTTTTTCTATAAATTTCTGTGAATAATAGTGAAAAATGAGGTTATATTTCAAATAATTATGCGTATTTACGTGACTTACTTCTACAATTGTTCTCGAGTCTCTCTTCTTTCTTCAATGAATTGCTTGTTTATCATCATGTCTTCGCATCCCATTATTTACTCATTATCAATCTCAAATAATTGAATGAAGGCTAAGAAAATAATGATCAACAAACCAAAAACCACCAAGTGGTGCCAAATACTTCGTGCCAAAAACTCGAAGGAAGGAAAGTTTTCGGCAAAGTAAGGTTAGGTTGCATTTGTTTTCAAGTTGCCGTTGTTGCTAACCACTAACCACGTCAACAAAATCAATAATTCTTCAGGATTTAAATTATTCGGACATCAAACTTCATTTAAAAAAGCTTAATGATAAACTATTAAAGGTTAATAATATATTTATCACTAGAATTTAAAAAATAGAAATGTTAAATCTAGTTTTTAAAAATATGTCGAGGAATATAGAAGAAATTGGCAAAAAAAAATTATCATATGTAAGTTATAGAAATAAATAAGTATGAAAGTTATCTACAAAATAATAAATTTATACCGGAGTATTACACAAATAATTATATTTTTCAGGTAAACATCAACATTCGGAATCATTCTGCAAATAAAAAATCTGTACGCAAAATTTAGAGGTTATCTGAATCCAATAAAAAAACATACCATTTTTTTTATAATTAAATAAAGCACCTGACAAATACATCTGGATGAAAATAAAATTCGCTGTGTTAATGTTGAAGAAGAAACTACTTTCTGATTAGCTTACACCGTAAAACAGGTAATTTTGTCATTTTTTATCTCTATATTTGTAAGCTTCCAAACATTTTTAATTATACATATATTTATTAAGGAGTTATATTAATTACGTAAGCTTCCTCTTTCTAATTACTTGGTGAAAATATGATGATTAACACCGGTTTTGGCTGTTGAAATTACTTTTTATGCTATTTATACACATAATATTTGTTTGAATTCTTTTTTATTATGTAATATTTCATATTACATATGTCCAAGAAATATATAGAGTCTAAAATCATGTGAAAATTCTTTGAAATCCTTTGAATTCACTGGATATCGTTCATAATCTCTTGAAATCTCTTAAAGTCTGTGAAAATCCTTGGAATAGCTTAAATTCATCGATGCCTCTTATAATCCTTAAAGTTCGCTGAAATCCTTTGAAATCTTTAAAGTCTGTCCGTGGAAATTGTTTCGACTCTCTCAAAATCCGTTACAATATATTAAAATTCATTAAAATCGTTTAAAAGCCGTTAAAATTCCTTATGATCTAAAATCACCGAAACCCCTTTATATTACTTAAAATTCGTTAAAATCCTATGAAATCCTTACCAATTTTTTTAAATCTCATTACAATCCCCTGACATCCTTCAAAATCCGTGAAAATACTTTGAAATCACATAAAATCCTTTAAAACATAGTGACTTATATATTGAAATCTCTTCAAAATTCCTTATAATCCTTTAAAATCTATTAAAATACCCTAAAATTTCTAAAAAAACGGTTAAAGTCCTTTAAAATCCTGTAAAATAATTGAAACTTGTATAAATTTCTTGAAAGCTGTTAAAGTCCCTTTAAATCGAATGAAATTCTTAGAACTGTTTTGAACTATGTTGAAATCTCTTTAAATCCCTTAAAATCTTCGAAATCTCATTATATTCCCCTGATATCCTTCAAAATTTGTAAAAATACTACGGTATCATACGAAATCCTTTGGAATCCAGCGACTTATTTTGATATCTCTTAAAATCCGCTATATGCCTTTGAAATCCGTGGAAATCTCTCAAAATCGCTTGAACACAATTGAAATTTCGTGAAATATTTCCAGATCTTATGAGAACTCTTAAAATCTTTGAAATCCCTTTAAAGTTCATTAAAATCTTTAAAATTCGTAGGAATCTTACTGAAGCTATTGAAATCCCTTACAATATATTAAAATCCATTAAAATTCCTCGAAATCCCTCAAAAGCATTCATAATATTCGGAAATCCTTCTCTCTAAATTTGAATCAGTTAAAATTTGTGTTCATTTCAATGAGGGACTGAATTCTAACTGTGGATCAGTTATTTTTATTAACGAATTGATAAGTTTTCACTGATTCATCAGCACCTCCAAATGCACCTTCAGATATTTTTTGCTGAAAAAAAAATCATGAGTGATGTTGAAACAATACAAAATAGGAAAAAAATATCTCCATCTCCAAAGCCTCAGTGATAATTTGACTATTCGACAAAAAATACTTGAAAAAAACATCGTAGACAATCGGAAAAAAATCGGAAAGCCCGTGGGGTGTGAGACACCCCGTGTGACTATTAAGGGTTAAAAGGATTTCAAACATTTAGTTTCGATTGGATTATGGATATATACTTTCAAATCTTTCAAAATCTCTAAAAAGCCTTTGAAATCCCGTAGAATAATCGAAACTCCTTTGTATCTCTTAAAATCCTCTCTGAAATTATACTAGATAATTTCTTCAATCTTTTGAAATCTTTTAAAAACATTTGAAATCTGCGAAACTTCTCGTAACCCTTTAAAATCGTTTGAAATGCCCTAAAACTTTTGTAATCCCTTGAAACGTGTTGGAATGTCTTGAGATCTCATGAAATCCATTAAAAGCTTTGGATATCTCGTTGAGTTTCTTTTAAATCTTTTGAAATCCATTGAAATATCATTTACAGTGAAAATAATTGATGTATATTTCATATATTGAGTACAAAATATAAAATCTTACGTAAAAATGAGAGAAGAGGTACTAAAAATCTTACCAATCTTTACAATGGGGGGGGGGGGGGTCTAAAATTTATGAAAAATTATCCCTAATTAATAGGCGTTTTGCTTAGTGAGTGAATTTCACTTACAAAAATAAGAAGAATAAATCATTAGATAATTAGAAGATGAAATTATAAAAATATTTTTCATTTTGTGACAAATTTGAAGAAAACCGCTAGATTTTACTCACATTTTTTCTATTAAAAAAAAAACCTAAAAAAATCCGGACAAAATATAAAATCCTGTAGAACAAAAGTCGCAAAAGCACTTGCAATTTTGAATTCTTTATTTTTTAAAGTTTTGACTTTGAAATTGTTTATTCGACACGATTCAATATCAACTGTTAACCATTTCAAGTTTTGGGTGATTAGCGTATACTGCAATTATTTAAGTTTGAAGGCCTAAAAGTAGAATGCTGCAGTTGGAGTTCTGTTTTTAATAATACTTAGAACTTAAAATTGTTATGCATTCAGCATACAGGGAATAAAATGGATTAAAAGTAATATAGTTTTTTTTTTATAGGAAATGGTGTTGAATTACATCACACATTTGTACGCATGCCTCGAGTGTAAAAGCCACTCTCCGATAATGAAACGCACGACTTCCTGGCAAAAAAACCTCTACGAAAATCGCAATTTGCCGGATAATTACACCGACGAATCTTTTCTCGAAGAATTACGCAAAAATGTCAAGCCGAATAATGTGAAAACAGCACAAGCAATATCTCTAGGAGCCAGTGTTTCAATTCAACTCAGCATTGTCGTTTTATTCGTTATCATTTTTATCTGGCTAAATAACGAGTGGACAACTCCAAGAACAATTTTTGTTTCTAGCACTTTTTTCACAGTACTCGGATACTTTCTCTACACGCTAAGCGTTCCGAATTTTGGGGAGAAACTATCAAAAGATTTAAGAACAGCTTTGATATTTTTCGCTTTTGGATATATTTTGTCGCCAGTTTTAAAAACACTGACCGAAACTGTGAGCACAGACACGATTTACGCGATGACAATTATCATGTTCCTGCTTCATTTAATATTCGGAAAATATGGTTCCCCTCAAATTTCTCTCTCCGATTCGCTCTCGATCACTTCCTCAATTTTTGGATCTTTAATGCTGGCCTCGAGACTCGCAACTCCTCTTCACGCTTTCGCTCTGCTCACAGTTGCAGTCCAGTGTTTCGTTTTGCTTCCATTTATACTCTGGAAAACTAAAGACAAGGTTGTAATTTCTATCACCTTAGCCTCGACGACTCTTTATTTTCTGTCGCAAATTTCCCTCACGATATTTTACGTTTTCGTTGCTGCAACTGTTCTCATTCATTTTATTTGTCCACTCTGGTATATCAGGTGGCAAAAATACAAGGAGAATATTTATGGTCCTTGGGACGAAGCCGTAATATCTTCTTGACTAAGAGCTCAGAATTTAGATCTAAAATTAGGTGTAAACTAATTATTGTAATTTTGTACAACCTTTTGTAAGATATTTTGTGTAAGCTAGAATTTTAGGAGAGATATTAATATTGTAAGGATTTGAGAAAATCGAAGAGTTAGAAATCATAATAACGTTTAATTGTCCTAAGGATTGATAAAAAGGCTGATTTAAGGTATGTACTAACATTCTTATTGGAATAAATATTTTACAGAATTTGAACCCTGAGGGAACAGTATTTTACTTTGCTATAATAAATTGGAGCAGCCTTTTAATTCGCCTGATCAGGGCTTCAATGAAAGATCGGTCGACTGTCGTATATTCACTGTGTGTAAATAAGAGCTGCGTAACGAAACTTTCGGTGAAAACGGAGGTGAGACCTTGCTTCATATCGGAGATTAATTCGCCCGACATTCTCCACTCCGTCGTGCTTTCATCCATTCCAACTGAATGAACTGTGAATAAAATCAATCAAATTAATTATTTAAATTTAAAATTACATAGAGCTCGGACTCACGAAAATATTGACTATACACTGGAACCTGGATTTGTGCATGGTTTCGGGCATTGCCTGCAATGGCGTTGAACACAAATCCAGGGACCCCGCACGTTAACAGGCAGGGCCGCGTGAATCATTTCTATTGGGTTTGCACACTTGACGCAACCTGATGCAACTAAGGTGCTGAGAGTGAAGGTTCCAGTGTATTCGATACTTTTCTTTTTGTGATACCACTACTTATTCACGTTCCCTTCGAAAATATTTTAGAAAATCTTCGCTCATTGGCTAAAATAACTTCTTTATTTCCATTTTAGGCCTGCGATTATAAGTAAGGCATTTTCGACTTTTTTACGAAAAATCTTTCAAAATTGCATCATTACAAGTTTTAACACTTATTGGCTGAATATTTAAAAGTCGAAAACGTTTGAAATCATATAATTTCAAGTTCGATTATTAAAAAATGAATATATTTTAAGTTGAATCTTTCAATATAACAAATTGAAAGAACTATTGTAATCAGCAATTTGATTGAATAACTTTCAAGAATAAAAAATATAAAACTAAAAGCGTTCTAAATTTTAAAAACTTAGAACTAAACAAATTTAAAATATATAAGTTCCAAAATTAACAATATTTCAAGGTGAATAGCTTTAAGAATATAAACAATGGTAAATAAAAGCATTCATATTTTGTAATAACAGAAATTTTTAAGTTTTCTGTTCTAAAAGTAATTCAGATTAGAAATCATTCCCGTTTTATATAAAAATCCAAATAGAAAAGATTCGAGTTTGGAAAAGCATGAAACGACGTAACAAAAAACTGAATTGCTCGACTTTGCAAGAAGTTAAAAAAATATAACCTAAAGAGTACTTCAAATTGAAAGAATCTTTAATTAAATTAACAAAATGCTACAGGCAATATAGGCAACTCAAGTTCAAACGCATGTAAATTGTAAAATGCACATTTATCTCCTTGAAAATAATGCAAGTTGATAAGTTTGAAATTGTAGAAAGAAATATTTTAGACGCGCATCAATCCATTCATTTGAGAATAATTGAGATATGGGCGTCCGTGAAATTGGAAACTAATTTATTTTCAAATAATTCAAAGTATATATGTCGAAATTTCTTGGATTAAGAAATATTTTAAAATGAAAGTTCTCTGAGAGGAAATTTATTAATTTTATTGGAGTGAGTGAAGTATAGTTTTACTTTATGTGATTATATTTCTTTAATAATATGTTTCTCTTCTTCTGGAAGTCTAATTTTTCTGGAACGGAACTGTGAGCGTCAGGTTTAGAATTTTTTTATTTACCTGCAAAAGGCTTAGAATTTGAAAATGAAAATTCTATAACAATCCTGGTATAATAAATTAAATTAAAAAGTTTGATAAAAAAATTTCATCAAATGATAACAAAACAGCACTTTTATAAGTTAAGTTTAAAATTTGCATATCCATCTATCTGAAGTGAGTCCGAGCCGCGATCACACTGCAATAATCATCTAATATTTAGATATAAATATGTACCTTGTGATTTGTTTTGTCGTAACGATGCTTGCATCGTATAAAAGTCCAAGTGACTCCAGAGAATGTAGAGACTATGTTCGAGTAAAAGCGAACAGTATTTAACATTTTGTCTTTTATCTTTTGCCTGTTGTCCCAATCTTTGTTCCACAACCATTCTTTGTTTTCCTACTTCAAGTTCTGCTTCCTCCTCAGTTAGATACTGTAAACAATTAGATATTTTCTATAGTATCAAATAAATTATTTTACAGGAGTAGTTTAAAATATCTACTTTGACTTTTTAAAGAAAAAAATACCTTTTTAAGATCGGCTGTGCTCATTTCCCTGACCATTGCGGCTTTCTTTATGAGGGAATCAATGAAGGGTAATTCTGAATGAATGAGGGAAGTGGCTGCCATTAAATGTTCAATTACAATTCCTAATTGCATGCCACCACCTGAGTCTTGAAGTCTTCCATCTCTTCTGTCTGGTTTCTGGATCAACATTGCCTCGAAAAGAACATTTTTAATTCGTTGGTTATGTTGCATCTGGAAAAAGAGAGAAAAAAACATCACATGCGTCCTAAACTACGACCCAAACATGTAAACATCTTCGGTAAAAGTTAACTGAAATTGAAATCTTGCACAAAGCGAATAATAACCCTAGTTTTAATAATAATAAACTGTAGATTTTCTCTCAATTATTGCATAAAACTTGATAAAAGTACCCGTTTTATGGGCATAAATGAGAGCCAGTATGTGTTAATTTTATTAGTAGTTGTTTGAAAAAACGTCAAATGTTAATGTTTCCAGAAAATATTCATAAATTCGGAAATAAAACATTTGTTCTTGTTTTTGGGCTAATTTTGAAGATAATTTTCTGCAAGTCTGTTAGAATACTGTTCTATTAATTTGTTTTAATTCAGTTATGAAAACCTGACTTTATATCAATATTTATAAGCTCTTTAAATTAAGCTTAGGTTTTGATTGCATCGAAGGAAAAATTCGAGAAATATCAAGTCACTAAAATAATTCAGAAAATTATCTTTAAAACTAGTGCAAAGAGATTAAAAAATATTAATTGCTTTTTGATTTATCAACATTTTTCGGAAACATTAAAATTTGTATATTTTTTAATAACTTATACTAGAAGTAATACATTGCTTTCAATTTAAGACCATTAGGCGTATAATTTTATCAGGTTTCGTGTAGTAATTGGAAGTAAATTTAGAGTTGAATATTTTTAAAACTAGAGTGCTTTTATGAAGTATTGAAGAAGATAGGCCTAGAAACTTTTACATAGTAGTGTATTACATTCTCTTATAAACTATCCAATGTAGGTATATTTTATTTCTGTAAAACTAAAATCTATCACTTATATCGCTAAAACAATAATTTTTCACGATTTTAAGAAAAATATAATTCTTAAACAAATAATAAAAAAAGTTAAAAAAATCCAAATAATACCGTTTTTAGTATGAATTTAATAGAAAACTGCTATTTTGCAGTTTTTGGCCACTTTCCAAGCACAATAACAATGGCTCGAAAGGGGTTGGGGAGTCAAAATTAAAACTTACTGAGTGGAGATTATTCTTTGAACATACGTTGAAAGGTTTTAATACTTTAATTCACAAAAAGTTTATAACAAGTAGCTCTTTTTTCCATTTTTTTGAAAATCAAGCTTTCCCATTTCAAACCCCATGTTAATTTCAAAGACTCGGGGGCACGGGTTAACTTAAAAAAAAAAAAAAAACAAGAAAAATGTTGAGTTAATAAACTGTGAATATGAGTTAAGTATTTTTTTTTTAATTGAACTATAGTTAATATATTCTTTCTATACACACTACAGTCAGAAAAATAATTATATGTATTTTATTTTATTATTTTAAAGTTATGGGAAAAAAATGCTTAAGCAAATAAAAATTGTTTAAACAAATGGAAATTTATTAAACATTAAAAGATATGTATCAAAATTATATAACTATTTAACAAAAAGTAGCACAGGATACGAATTTGAGAAAAAACTGGACATCTCTGGGTCAATTTTTAGAAATGTTGAGAATAAACAATTAGTAATTGTTTAAATAATTATATAATGTTTTTTTAAAAAATCACTACTTCAAACAATAACAAGCTATTACATTTGAATCAGAAAATACGATTATTTTTTACATTTTTTGGGAATAAATAATTGTTTAAATAAGTTACATTTGTTTAAAAAATAAAAAATTGTTTAAAAAGTCATAGGAAATATTTAAATTGTCCATTATTAATTATTTGTATGAAAAAGACGTCGAAAATTGCTAAAAGGTAACAATAATACGTAAAAATGTAGTTTTTTTATTTTTTGATCATATTTGGGGCGCTGTGGGGGGATAAGGGTGGGTTAAAAGTAAAAGTTATTAGTATGCTTTTATTTCATAGGTACTCCTCTTCAATCGCTAAAAAGTTTGGCACGGTTCTATCAAACCCTGAAGTATGAGTTCATTTTTTCGAAAAAAAAAAAAATTCGGGATTTTTTTCTCCGGAAATGGAACTTTTTCCATTTCCATTTCGGATATTTAAATTTTCAAATTCAAACCTTCAAAACTGAACAATTCACAATAAACATTCAAAATTCAACGATTTTAAACACAAAAGTTTAATATTGGACAAACTCGAGAATTAGATAATCTCCAAATTTAACATATTTTATATTCACAATAGAAAAATAGAAACCATCATAATTAAAGATTTTTTTATTTAGACGCCTTCCATCAGAAAAAGAATTACAATTTAACATTTTCAAAACCCGATTTTATTAACCTTTAACGGCCACACGGGGTGTCTCACACCCCCAGGGGCTTTCCGATTTTTTTCCGACTGTCTACGTTTTTTTTCAAGTATTTTTTTTTAATAGTTAAATTATCACTGAGGCTTTGGAGACATTTTTTCCTATTTTGTATTGTTTCAACATCACTCATGATTTTCTTCAGCCAAAAACATCTGAAGGTGTATTTGGAGGAGTGACCGTTAAGGGTTAAAATTGTACAATTTTATATTTAGAGCAATCAAAATTCAATCAATTGAAAAAGAAGTAATGAAAATTATTATTCAACTATTACGACTTTCAATTTTAAATTGTACAAGATTTTGCGACTGAAACTGCCGCATTTATTTTTCAATCTAAAAATTCTTCAATTTTAAAATCGCACAATTTTGAACGATTTGAATTTGAACCAAAAAATGTTGACGTTTCCCAACTAGAAATTGTTTTGAGTGCATTCTATTATAATTTTTTTTCTAATTTAAAGGGAAATTCTATTATTTTGAAAGGCTCAATTCAAACTTATTTAATTTTACAAACTACTAGTTTTAAATTCTCCAATTTATAAACAATTTAACTGAAATTATTACATTCTTATCGTCTTTAATTGAAAATTAATTAAATTCCGGATGATAAAATTAAATTGAAAATGATATAACTATGAAAGATTTCAATTCGAAATTGTACAAGACGTTTAAATTAATAACTTTGAGGGTTCAGTTTCAAAATCTAGTGAATAGAATTTTTTTCATACTGAACCTTCAAGCTTAAAATTAATCAGCTATTAAAGTTTTCAATTTGAAACTGTTTTTTTTTTTTATATTTATTTAAAATTATTAAAGCAATGATTTGAATTGCGAAAATAATTAAGGCCCTGATTTCTGCATTAGACAATTTTGAGAAATTTAATGAAACGAACAAATTTTGTGGGTAGATTTCAGGCCTTAGGCCTACCTTACAGATCGAAAATAGTGTAAGTAGTGTGACAAATTTGAAAAAATAGTTTTATAATATTTTTCAAGTATTGAAAATGAACTTCAATATTTATTTAAAATATTATCCATTAGTCTATAAATTATAAAAATTCCTGTTTAATTATCGCAGGCTTATCAGTCTTTCCCCTTTTTCTCACTTTTCCATTTAAATTCGAACAGAATTAGTACAACCCCATAATAAATTCAACTATTTTTGGTTGAAAGTTCACTCTTTTCGCTTGAAAAGTATATTATTAACTTTTTGGTTAAGAATTCATTTTTTTATGGTTAAAAAGTGTATTAACTTGTTAAAAACTGAATTATTTTGTTGAAATTGCAACGATTTTTCAATATGTCACACTTCTTGTTTGAAAAACTCTTTTCTTGAAAATTCGTCTATTTGAATTAAAATTTAAAATATTTTTTTAGCAATCATCTTTTTGTTTTGAAAATTCCTCTCTTTCAGTAGAAATTTCACCTTTTATGGTGAAAAATAAAACTGTCTGGTTAAAAATGAATCCGTTTCGGATTAAAATGAACTTTGTTGTAGAAAATTCAACTGTTTTGTTGAAAATTCTTCTTTTTGGGTAGAAAATCAATTTTTGTAGTTAAAAACTATTACACTTGTCGTTGAAAATTTATCTTGTTCATTTGAAAATTTAACTCCTTGGTTCAAAGTTGAAATACTTTTTTAAAAATTTATTTTATAGGTTGAAGATTTATGGTTTTAGTTGAAAACCCGTTTTTTTGTTTGTTAAAAGTAATTTTTTAAATTAAAATTGAATTATTTTGTTGAAAATTCATCTTCACAGGTTGAAAATGCATATTCTGCATTTTGCAGAATATTTACTTGAAAATGTATGTAATTTGTTAAAAATGCGTCTTCTTTGTAAAAAATTAATCTTCTTGGTTGAAAATTCAACTACTTGAATAAAAATGTATGTATTTTGTTGAAAATTAATATTTTTTGGTAGAAAATAATTCTTCTTGGTTTAAAATTCAACTATTTGTTTAAAATGTATGAATTTTTTTGAAAATTCGTCTTTTATAGTTGAAAATTAATCTTCTTGGTTTAAAAGTCAAATATTTTGTTAAAAATGTATGTCGTTTGTTGAGAATTTACCTTTTTGGGTAGCAAATTAATCTTTTTGGCTTGAAATTCATCATTTTGATTAAAAATCTAACTTTGGTTGAACAATCAACTTCTTTGTTCACAGCTAATGTTTTTGGCTTCAAAATTCAATATTTTTAATGACTTTTTTTTTACTGACTGAATAATCCTTCTTGGTTGAAAATTCGTCTGTTTGATTTAAAAATTCATCTCTTTTGGTAGAAAGTTCATCTTTTTTATTGAAAATTGTAGTACTTGATTCAACTACTTTCTTAATTAATAGGAAATTGTAAGGTTTTATCCCCCCCCCCCCCCACACAAATCTCAAAAGTTATTTTCGAATGACCCCTAAACAAATTCACGAAAAAAATTACGTAAGATATGAGAGCAGGGATCAAAAGAGAGGTGCTTCATTCCAAATTTTAGAAATAAACTGTCCGTAATTTAAGCAGGGAACCTAATCAGTCATTAAGACAGTTTTCCGTAAAATAGTGTGCAAATAGTGTCAATAGCGTGGTGAGAACAAGGCTTGAGATTTTAATCTAAAAGTACCCATTGAATTTTGAATTCTTCTAAAAGTAAAAAAGAAACTCATTGGCAAGCTTCGAATAAATATTCAAAACTAAGCATTCTCAAATTACGAGCGTTCTGAATTAAACAATTAAAAATGTGGAAACTTCAAAATTTTGATGATCAAATTCACTGTCACTTAGCGTTTTTTCCCAGCCTAATAGCCACCCTGGTAATAAATCGAATTAATTTATCAAATATATTTTTTTATAAACGTACCTGATTACGAGCGTAGAGCATAACATTGGCAGCAATTTGAACACAGGAAAAATGTTGCTGATCAGAATCAGATTTTGGAAGATTTGATTGAGTGTCAAGTGGTTGTGGTTGGAATTTCGTGAGCAATGATAGCATTAGTTTCTGTAATCGATAAAGATGAGCTCCAAGTTCTCTCATTCCTGTTATATCCCTTCCTCTATATTCGTCATCCTTTGCCAACTCTTCATCCACTAGTGCGTACATATCTGAAATTAATTCGAATTTTAAACTCATTATTGGAAGGGCAGTGAATTAGAAAAGAAGTGAGCTTATTATATTCGTTTAAAAAATTCTCTACTTACCGATATTTGCAGACCTGGCGATAACTCCCGTAAGACACGCAACCTCTTTCAAAAAGAGAGTATTGGAATGCGGCAACGCATTTCTCAAAGCCGTTTCCACAGTGTCTCGATGGCTCTGAAGAAATCCACAAACTTGGACCGAGCAAGATTGATTTTCAGTTCCAAGGGTTGTGAGCAAAGCATCACAAAGATACAAAGCCGGCAAGAAAATCTGCTGATACCGCTGACCTATACTCGGTACAAAGGAAGAATCTCCACCTTCAAATCCAACATGAACATCCGGATGGTGGTCAAAAACACTCATGCTCGATAAACAAGACAAAACTTTGTTTTCCAGCAAATTCTCAGCTCCCAATCTCGTTGACGCCATTCTGCAAAACGCCGCCATTTTCGCCTCATAAAGATACAAAGGCCTCAAAGTCTGTGGATCTGGTTGAAGAATGCACCTCAATAAACCATCCGATTCCAACAAACTGTCAATCATATGCTTCAAGTATCCTCTACTTGTCAAATAAATCACCCAGTCGTTATCGCAATCCAGTTCTAAAATCTTATCCAAACACGAAAGCGCTAACATTTTACAAACGTCGTGTCCTCCAGAGCAATTATGGCATAAAATATCCATCAGTTTATCTCCAAAACTGTTGATAACCTGGATAGTTGCGTAACGATGTGATCGCTCTTGCATCGGCAGAGCTCTGTACAACGAATTATCCAACTGGCTAACATACATCGAGTCCATGACGTTCGCAGCTTCCGATTTTTCCAATCCGACAACGCATAAGAAGTTCAAGAAGGCTCCGTACAAATGTGTCCTAACCTTCTGCGAAGAAGCTTCTGAATTTAAAATCCACTGGAGGATGTGGTTCAGTATAATCTTCATCGTAGTTGTACTCGATGGCGAATTAAACAGACTCTCGCCTTCCGATTGAAGGACAAAACTGTTTCTTAAATTCACCAAAAGAATCAAGACTGTTCCGGAAACTAGAGTCTTGATTTCATTTAAAGCCTCACAGGACGTCATCTTCTGTAGGAGATCGTGTGACAAATTCAAGAGAAGATTTTGCCTCTGAGCAGCTGGAAGTTGTTGACTTGTTGCGATCGAAAACAGGATTTCTGTAGTTTGGCACCAGCCTTCTACAAATTTTACAGTAGCAAAGGACAAAGTTTTTGTTTGGTTTCTTTTTAAGGCGTAGGCAAGGATTGATTGTAGTTCCTGTTGCATTAATTTTCGCTGAGTGGCTGTGGCACTACTTTGTGTCACGGCGAGTTCTTCTGTTATTAGAGCGTGAAGTTTTTTGACGTCTATGAGTTGTGGTCCTCCAGTTAAAGCTACAGGGACACTGCAACGTCCTAGGACCATTTCGACTTGCGATGGGTCGAAAAATTCCCAGGATCTAGGAGGTTCTAGTTGGAGTTGGAAATCGATGTAGTGAAGAAGATCCATCAGGAGCTTCTGTGAAGGCACTACCTGGTTTCGATCTTGGCCTGGACTGCCGATTAGTCTCTGGATCAGGGAATTTTGTAGGGATCCTCCTCCTACGCGTAATTCAATGGCAGCGATTTTTAGTAACCAGGACATGCAAGCTAGTTCAGTTGCTCTGTTTGATCCCTGAAATTAAATGTAGATTTTAATATTATTTTCCGTGAATGTATCATGAAACTTTTTCGTTCATATTATATTAGAGGAATCATATCGGCACAGTAGTTCAATTTAATGTAAAATAGAATTTTCCCAAAAAGGGAATGATTTTTCTTAAAAATTTTGCATATAATAGTGGATACGATTTTCTAAAAATTACAACAACAAAAATACATTCTTTTGTACATTCAACCTGAATCATCTCAAAAACCTGACGTGATAAGGTAATTCTGCGATTAAATTTGGTTGCAATGTACAAGAAAACTATGGAAAAAACTCGATTCACAACTAATATCGACCAACGTAATAACTTTAAACTGGTTTTGATGCATTATGAAGCTTGAAAAATCAATAAAGTTGTGTTATCATTTTTTTAACATTCATTTATCTTAGAAAAGTCATTCTATTACCAAATTAAGTATTAATATTTGATTAAAAAATACAAAATAAATACTTTCATGGGCAAAATGTATTGTTTTTGAATTCCGAAATTACAAAAAATCCCAGAGTGTCAAGAAAAAATATAAGGAAAAATCGAATCGGGCAACTTTGAAAAATTGAACATTGAAAAATTTCGTGAAAATAGTATTCTGAAACATAAAATAATAAGCATGAAAACTTTATCGAAAGTTTCTTTTCATTATGTTGCTTTTTATTAATTTTTTTTTTCGTTAGCTTTAAAAACTCTGGTCAACGCCTCAGCATTTCTTACTGATAGAAAAATTAGAACAAAAATTTAAGAAGATGAAAGATTGTAAAATGGGCAAATAATAGTATTTAAGAATGCATACATGAGTTTATATATTTTTCATTCTTCTAATTTCCTGAATTCGTTAATTTATTTTCTAATGTACTCTTTTCAGTAAAAAAACCCTTGAGTTGTTCTACATAGTTTCTAAAGTAATATTTATTTCTTCAATAGTTATACTTCGTAGGAAATAAATAATTGGAATAACACACAAATAATTATTGGAAAAAACTCATGCTTTTTTCTTTGTCTTTCCTTATAATTGATTTTTCTTCTAGTATATTTTTATTATTTGAAAGCCCCCAAATGTTCTAAACATTTTTTTAATGTCAGCTAAGCAAAATTATAGTTCAATGAAGAAAAAATCACAAAAGTGAGTATCTTTTTTTAAAAATTTGCTGCATTTAGATTTTTGACTACGTAGACTTGCAAAATCTTAAACAGCAGGATGTCCTCTAATACCAGACAAAATTTCCAACACATTTTTAAGTTTTCAAATTTTTGTTCGACGAATTGCATAGTGTTTTCTGGGCAAAGGAATTTCAAATATTCCAATTTTGTGAAGTCTAGTTTTAAGGGTAGGATGTTTTCGATTTTTAACTGTACACTTCATTACTCTTTCTTCTTTGGGGTTTCGATTGAATTTCTTCACTGTCGTCGTTCTTCAAATCAACACAATTAACAAATAAATTGTGTAGAAATTACTTGAAATCGGTATCATAAAAAATAATCTTTTGAATGCATCTTCTTTTTGTACATCTTAAAATTGCTGCATATGATTCGTGAAAAATGAATAATAGAAACTTTGTGAAATTAAAACAATGGAAAAAGAGGTCAGAATTGTAGTCATTTTAGGGAAATTTTCCAATTTAACCAGGCAAAAATAAAATAGGGAATGGACTGTAATCCCTGTATTGTAAAACTCTTACCTGAAACGGTAGCTTCGAAAGATGCCTTTGCACAAAATCTTGATTAGTCGCCGTCCTTAAAAATCTCAAAACGGGAATAGAAGTCTTGTTATTCGCCGATAAAGTATGAAGAAACCAGTAACAAGCTTCCGTAATTTTATCTCTTCCCCTCTCCAAAGACAACTCTAGAATCCCCAATATAGAATGTATACAAGTCCTCGGAAAGCCAAGAATCCCAGGTTGCTGAATCACCGTTTTCCTGATATCCTTGCTGATATCAAATCCCAAAAGGAAGTGAGCTAGATTTGGTGCCGGACGAGTAATACTCTGCATCATCAGCAGCAAAATCCTCTCCTTGCAATGACCCATATGATGTTTTTCCTTACTCATTTCGTCTTCAAATTCCGTGTTATCATCCATATCCAGACACTCAACAAATCCATGTCTGATGTTCGTTGACAGAGCAGGCGTACACGTGAAAGTCGAAAGCAATTCAGAATCTGCACCAGGTTCACTCGATACTGCTTGAATAACTCCCACAGATACGTAGGCATGTCTACGAAGCCATGAATTATAGGAGACGTATTTTGCAACATTGATCATGTGATCTGGCTTTCCAGTTCGCGGATTTACCCCCAGGAGAAGACGCGAGAGTCCAGTCGAAATTTTATTGCTTGGAGTTCCTATTGATGATGAGTCGATTGTCATGTACTGATGTTGAAGACGAAGACCTTGTTCTAATATCTCCAGACAATGGAGGGTGCTTTGTTCCAGATATTTTTTCCCTACAAATAAAGGTTTAAAATTATGATTTTGATATTTCAATAAACTTATACACTTAACTATTTCTAAATTTGATTTCAGATTCTAATCTCACCTGGGAAGGAATCGTAAGTATCCAAATGATGACATCCTTCATCCAGAATATAAAGAATCACATGAAGAAGCTCTGAATTTGAATGCAGTTGCTTCAGCAAGTGATACCCAGGATTTGGATTCACGAGTGTAGATTCTCCACCCTGGAGTTCTACCTTACATCCAACAAAGTCTTCAACACTTGGTTCATACTGTTTAATCAACTTGTTGAATATCTTCAAACAAGCCTTTGCCACATCCCATTTCTCTACAGGATTTTTGTAAGAACGGGTGTTGAATCTTAGAAAGACAGTATTTATAATGAAGTACAAATACGGATCAAATCCAGGGTTTCTTTGACCGACTCCCAGGAGCCTAGGAATAGGAAAGTCGGTGAGGACATCAAGCAATTCCAGCATTGCTCTAGTTAAAGGATATTCCTCGTTTCTAGATTCAATTTCTTCAAGTTCGGTTTGAACACCTCGTGGTTGGTAACTGCTAGTACTTGGTATCGTCGACAGAATTTGAGCAGCTTCAAGACTTTGCCAGACGGTAGTTGCACTTTCGGGAGATCTTGCGAGAGCTGCTAAGGTTCGAATGAAAACTCCCTTGAGAGGAATTGGCATCGCACAACTCACTAAACCTACCAAGGAAGGCAGAACTTTCCAACCTGGATGATCACACAAAGCCACTCTAGACATTTCGTCGTTCCTTGCTACTACTTGAACGACCAAGAGAACTGATTCGAGGCCTTTCACTTCGTGAGGTGTTATTCCCCTTGTGTGAATTCTTTGACGGTAGACTGTGTCCTGGGTTGGTGGTAATTCCTGTCGAAGATTGTAGTAATAACGACCAAGAGAGGTGAAGAAATGATCCCACGAGATGGTTGATGACCCGGTTGTTCCTTGAAGAAAAAAACAAAATACATTAATGATTGATATCCTGAAAATATCTCTAAATCTACAATAAAAAACTGAGAAGTAAAACAACTTACCATTTGGTTTAAGGAAATTAAAAACTTGTCTAGCAGCTTGAGGTGAAGAAGCCAAAGAAGCCAGCATCCTCAAATACGGAACGAACAATCCAGCCGGTAAAATTTCTCCCGCCAAGCGAACAAACTTGAACAAAGCTGCTTGTCTCGAAGGCAGTCTATTACTATGAAGAGCATTTGGAACGTGTGAAGAATCGGAATGCTGGCACCAGTAATCCATAGCCAAATTCAAATTTAACGGGTCCTTTCTGTACAATTCTGCGACCATTAACATCAAGAATTCAAAGTGATCGTCCAAATTCATCGGAGGTTCAATTCCTTCCTGCTGATAGGCTTGAATTAACCTCATGGACTCATCAGCTCTACTCCTCAACTCCTTCACTTTCAATGGCATCAGGAGAATAAAATCAGAAATGAGAGTATGGAAATAGCGAACGAAGAACTCTTCGTGGTGGAAATGGTCGCTTCTGAAAATAACTTCTGCGATGAAGTGAAAAGCTTTGTTGGAAAGAGCTGCTTCCACTAGAATCTCATCTTCTTTCGTGATGTTCTGGTTCGGACACAAGTTAGGGGCTGACTTTATTGTCGTCACTGCTATCGCCAGAACAAATTGAATCAGGCCTCGGAGTCCTGCACTTTCCCAGCAGATGTTTCCTGTTGTTAGTTTCTGGACCAATTCTTCCAGCATTCCTCTTTCGGAAATTAACGGCATCGATTTCACAATTTCTGAAACAAAAAATTGGAAATTGCAGGTTTCGCAGTGATCCAAAAGA
This sequence comes from Andricus quercusramuli, assembly GCA_932178445.1. Taxonomy (NCBI): domain Eukaryota; kingdom Metazoa; phylum Arthropoda; class Insecta; order Hymenoptera; family Cynipidae; genus Andricus; species Andricus quercusramuli. The sequence continues at coordinate 176,012 of CAKNXH010000152.1, read as the reverse complement.
ATATTTTAGGGGAAAGAGGGAATTCAAAATAGAAAAATATGGAACTCTAGAAAGTACATAAATTAAAATAAATATACATATTTGTAAGAAAGTCGAGTTTAATACAACTTTGAACAATCTAGAAACCATGCATTACTGTTCTTATATTACATCTTTTATAACTGATGTAATAAAAATTGAATTGAGATGACAACATTGGTAATCGTACTTCCGTCTCTATTCTACATATTATACTTTCTCAATGAAATGACAGCATCGAGTGTTTAGCTGATGCAATAAAGAAATTTTTAGCATCCTTTTCGAAGTACAATTGATCTTTTTCAGACTCGATGAATGTTCGTCAGATTTGAAGAATTCAAAGATTTCTAAAGATTCCGGAAGAGTTAAAGAGATTTCACAGTTATTTAGAGACTTTTACAATTTTGATATTAAAAAAAAACTATATTAGAAATTGAAATACTTGAAATTATGATTTGTATTTCTGAAATATTTAGTTTGTTTATTATAATAATGGCATTTTGCAGTTTCAATTTATAAGAAAGGAGCCGTTCATCCATCACTGGAAAAGATTGATATTGTATTCATAATTTAATAAAGTCGAGAATGATTCGTGTTGACTATCGTTTTTAGTTGTCAATAATAAATTATAATTGAAGCTATCAAAACCATATTTGAAATAGAAACATAGAATTTTTGAAACGTGAATACTAGAAACATTTTTAAATAATAAAAATATCAAAAGGTTTCACCAAAATTTCAAAGGATTTCACGAGATTACACAAAAATTCCAACGACTTCAGGAAGGAATGTATACCATATTTCAAGAGTGATCAATCCTTCGAGACTTTTTTATAATTTCCATTTAAAATACAGGACTTTTAGGGGCTTTTTATACAAATGATGGGACATTTAGAAAAAAATTCTCCAAATAGGGGACTTTTAGGGATCAACAATAAAAAAAGAAACTTTCAGGAGAATTAGGGGATATGTTGTGAAGCCGAAAATTGTTCAGTTTTCTAGTCTGAAACGTTTGAAAGTAGAAACAGTTTCTCTTATACCTTCGCCATCCTCGCGACTATGAAGCGGGCTAAGATTAATAGCATTTAACACAGCCATGATCAGAGCCAACGTAACATCATCTGGTTTTCCTTCCCCAGCGTCAGACTCCGGTTGGCGATTTTGCAACAATGATAATAGTCGGAATGTAATCGTGCTCGGTAACGATGACTGCGCTGACCACATGTAGAGAATATCAGCCAAATCTTGTCGAGTGTCGTTATAAAGCTTCATCACCATGTAATGATGCTTTGCCCCTCCCAAAGCTCGATTCTGTTGCAGTAATTCTTGTTCCTTTAAACAAAAATTATTATTATAAACAACTTCTCATGGAACACTAATGAACCGCCAAAGTTAAATACTCAGGCCTCGGAGCGACTAAAAGCTCTAAAAAAATGTCGTTTTAATCGCATAAAGTTACCAAAAAAGTAGCATGGAATTTCGAAAAGTCACAAAAAAGTCTCATGGAACTTTTAAAGTAAAAAAAATATAAGGAATTGAATAGTAATGGTTGATTGTCAAAAAGTTGGCCATTTCAGATAATGAGATTTTCAAGAACAAACAAATCAATGTATTTGTAATGGATATGAATTTTACACATTGCTAAAGGTCGCGGAACAGTACATGCGAATAGGATGAAACAAAAAAAATTTTTTAATCTTTTTAAAATATATACAGAACAGATAAGAATATTTAATGGGGAAAAATGACTTTTCACGATTTATTCGATTTTTACTTCAGCGTTTCAAAACATCCTCATATTTTCAAGGCTAGCGACTAGTAAACTCAACCCAAAAGTCCTTGCACATCCAATTTTTTTTCTGTACCTGTTTCAGAGATGCCCCCTGGTTATTTTGAGTTAAAGAAGAAAAAAATCATATTACGTGTTTTTATGAAAAACAAAGACGATTTTTGGGTTCGGAACGATTAAAAATCTCATTTTTCTCGGAAACGACGCAATATATGAGTAGTAGTTCATAATTCGAAATTGTTCCACATTCTAAAATTTATAAATTAATATCCTTGCCATGTGTTTATACCTTCTGTACTTTATCGATTTTTGTAATGAAAAAAAAAAGAAAACATCGACTAAAATGGAATTTATTTTTAAGAACTTCAACATTTTATGTTTAAAAATATTTGATATTAATTCAGTATATCGTGAAGAATATGTTTTATGAGATTGTTAAGGCTCCTGTGCTTCAAAGCTGACAAAAATTGGTTTGTATTTCTGGAATTGAGGAAAAATCATTAATTTTTCCATTGATAACGTATCCAAAAAGGGCTGGGTAGTTACATTTTCTTTTTGTATTTCTTTTTAAGATGTCTTTTGGATACTTCACATAGATAATGAATGATTCAAATGTTCTAGCTGCACTAAACTGATTTTTATTATCGTGAATTTCTATTTTTAATTATTAAGTAATTAATAGTTACTCTTTAGATTCATACAGTCTTCTTTCAAGCAAATGATTTTTGTGATGCAAAACAAATGAGCAATGACTGTTCTCCACGACTTCAAGTCCATTGGGAGAAACACAAAATTTCTAAAGATCACTTAAATTATGAAGCTAAGATGCTAGGTACATACTTTTTGCCATTATAACAGTTTTCATATTTAGTCATAAATAGTTAAGAGATGAAATTTGTGAAAAAATACACTAACTTAATCTTTCAAATGATTAAATCATTAAACGAAATACTTATTTTTCTGTTTAGAATGCTTCCCAATTTCAATTTCTTTAAAATTAAAACAAGGAATTCACGATGATAAAAATCATGTTAGCACAGCTAGAACATTTAAATGATTTTTTTAGTCAATTTCTTCTATTTCTATGGAAAAAATGAAAGCAAACAAGATAAACATCTTTAAAGGGTATGGATTTCAGAATGGAAAACAATTTTTAATTATGAATTACTACTCATATCTTGTGTCGTTTTCGAAAAAAATTATATTTTTAATCGTTGAAAATGAAAAAATCTTTTTCACAAAAAAACGTTGTACCGATTTTTTACTTCATTGGCAAGAACTTCTGGGGTAAGCTTAATCTAGGCTGGCCGTGTTTTATACTATTATAAATTAATATGGAGCGTTACCGAACAATTTATGAAAAATATTTCGCAAAAAAATGTGATCATTATTAACTGTTATTTTTAATCAATGTTGACTAATCGACTTTTAATTATACTAAAATATTCGTAAGTATAAACTTCACAATTTTATCCTAAATTATGAATAGTTTGAATAATTATTTTCAAGTTTTATCCTAAAATATAAATTCAGCGTGACAAGACGAAAAACTTGTGGGACATACTTCGAAGTGCTTTTAAAATCCTCAATTATAAAATATTAACATCTACTCTTGATTTTTATCTTTTTAACTCAAAATAAGTGCTGCCGGTAAATCTAGATTATTCAAAAAATGATGTTAATATTATTTAGCGATTTTTCATTCTTTCCTTTTGGAGTCGCAAAAATCCATTAAAGTAAGTAAAAATCATTAGAAAATCCCTTGAATATTTCAATTAAATTGTACTTATTCATTAAGGTTCTGTAAAAAGGCCGATCAAACCCCTATAAATCTTTGAAATCCCTTGAATTCTTTGGAATCCTTAGGAATCTTTTGAGATTTCACTTCATTTATCTTCCAAAGTTCTCTAGAGATACCTTCAAATCATTGGAAATCTTAGAAAATTCTTTGAAATCCGGAAAAATATGCTGGATTTTAATTTTCTCGTCTGGCATATTTTGTCGGATTTTAATTTTCTCTTCCGGCATATTTTATCGTGTACTAATTTGGACTCCAAAGAATTTATTATGAATTCTAAACGATTTATTATTATTTCCAAAGAATTCTATATTGATTGCAACCAAGAGAGACGAATTTTCAACAAAGTAAATGAAATTTCAACAAAAAAGTTGAACTTTCAACAACAACAAAAATCAATTTTCAACCAAATATTAAATATTAAATAAAATATTAAAATTAATAAAATTTCTAACTGAAAAAAAAATTGTAACTAAAAATAGAATAGTTCAATTGTCAGTTTAAAAAATGTATTTTAAACCAAGCATGAAACATATTTTCATCAAAATAGTTAAATTTTCAACCAGAGATGACCTTTCAACTAAAAAAATGAATTTTTAACAAAGTAGTTGAATTTTTGATAAAAAGATGGCTTTTCAACAATACAGTTGCATTTTCAACAAAGTAATTAAATTTGCAATCAAAAAATATAATTGTTAACCAGAAGAGATGAATTCCGAACCAAAAATATAGTTGGATTTTCTTATTGGGTTTACGTTCTAGATGTTATCTAAGTTTGTAACGTTATTTCCAATTTTAACCCCACCCCCCTGTTAATAACCTTACTTTTTCATCCCCCACCCCATCAATCATTGGCCTAAATAATTGAAAAGTTCAGTTTTTCTCACCTTCGTGGGATCCATTTCTTCAAGCAAAGAAACAATTCTATCCAATAAACCATCTTCCTGAAGTCTGTTCGTATACTCTGTAATTTGCTTTGTGAGCAAAAGTGGAATATCTAACATCCAACTGTGTCCAGCTCTCGCCTGAACCAAAGTTCTCAAGGCAGTTGTTAGAGCCTTTCTCCCATCGTAGTATAAAAGAACAGCTGTTAATCCTCTCGTCAATCCAGGATGATAAGGCATTTGCAATTGTGCTGTGTACAAAAGGTCCAATGCCATGAATTCGTTTATTTTATACATTTCTGATATTATTAAGGTTTCATCTATCAATTCCTTCGATAATAGTTGATGCCCCAACCCCGGAGATGTTATTCCCTCCACGTCCCCTTTGAGAATTTCTTCTCGACTCTTGGAATTTTTTGGCTGAAATTTGAAGATGGAAAATTCTTACAAAAGTGGGTAAATCAGTGACTCAGTAATTATTTCTATAATATGTGGAAATAAAAATGAAAATCTAGTCGAATCGGGAATACTTACCGGGTTTTTCAAGAGCGTCAGGAAGTTCTGTCTGTGATTTCTCAAGGCTTCTGAAAATTCATGGAATTGTGGGTCGTGTGTGCTCGAAAAGGATGTAACATATCTTTCCACGAGATTTTGTAACTCCTTGTAAGGAGTCCACATATCCTCGGTAGTTATTCGTTCTGGAAATGATAAATTATACTCGCTTTTATCTGCTCGAATCTGACTAAAAATGTTTGAAAGTAGTTACAAAGTATTTCGTTTGTACTTCTAATATTGAACAAAAAGTGTTTTGACTTATTCTAGAATATAAATAGGATCTTTTGAATATTTTTAACTTCCTAGAAATGGAGAAATATATCATTGAGAGTTGTGAAAAACGGAATACAAATGATACAAAGTATGCAAACATGCAACAAACCAGTATCAAATTCAGTTTTAAAAAAGTAAAATTTTTAATCTAAAACTTTTTGCAGAGTGTCATAACAATAATTGAACACTCAATCTATGATCAAAAATTGATTTTTTGTTTTGAAAAGTTCTAAAACATCAATATTGTCGCATGGAGTATAATGGATTCACGCCGAAAAGGTTAGAAAATTTGGAGGACTTTCAAAATGTCTTATACATAAAAAATTGAGCAAAATCTTACCTTCCGTCATTTTCGAAATTTATTTAGTCTCCAACAACACAAAAAACTCGACACTAGAGCACTTTTTCTATGCGCGAAATGCATAAAAGCCGGTTTTCGTTTTTTGAGGTTATGAATATGGCGGGAGCATCAACGGATCAACGGTGTGAAGTAAGTTATCAATCGATATTCGGAACAATCGATTCTAAATTCGACTTACTGCAGACTTCAATTGTTTTCCACTCACATTCGCGACAAGAAATGAAATATTTTTGTTTGTTTTACATTTTAGAGCAAATTTCGGCATATTTATGGACTTTTGAATAATTGATGAAATTGGAAACTTCTATTTATTACGTTTTCGGTCGATTGTGAAAGTTCCCATTCAAATTTGTGGTAATTTCATTTTCTTTCGTAACCTCTGAAAAAGTAAACTGCAAAATTTCAAAGTAAATTTTTGACAAATTGAGTTTGTTTCTGTCGTTTTGACATTTCTACAAAGATTGTTGACAAACCAAAAAGAATTCCTAATGTCAAAAAATCAGAGAGGGAAAAATCCGAAGATGAAGATCGAAAGTAAGGTTACATTTTTTTTTTTCTTTTATAACTTTATCCCTTTGTTGTCAAATTTTTTATTGTTATTGCTTTTGAATATTTAATCCTTTAAGAAACTTCGGATTTTAGGTTGATGACAAAATTTAAGGAGAAGCTTTTAAGATGCGAGACCAATTCATGGACAAAATGGTAAACGTAAAAATTTTCATGAAAAATCCAGCACGATTGATTTCTAGTACCTTCAGCTTCTTAATATGAAAATTACTTTAAGGATGAAAATATTGCGAGTGTTTTACTCAAGGAGGGTATTGGAAAATCTGATTCTGGCTTCATGGAGGACATTTGCTCGGCCACTTTTGAAAAGGCGCTATTATCGATCGGGAATCATGAAATGGACTTCTCTGATGAAATGGTGATTTTCTTCATCCTTTATCTATTTATATTCAAAGAATGCAAAATCTCCAGCCAAGTTCGCTCCGAAATTGCTCAGAAACTTGTTTAAAATCCCATAAATGTTATTATTTTATTGTGTACAGGTTAAATTGGAGCTGGAAGGAGAGGCGAGTACTCATCAAAACTGGGTGACTCAAATCACAAACGTGAATCTCTGCGATAAGGAAGATGGATCACTCCAGAGATGTCTAATAAACGTCGGTTTTGGCTCCGTAATCCAAGAAGACATCCTCGAAAAACCACAATTTCTCCAAGCCAGTCCCCAACAACAAAAATTCTGCAAAGTCCAATGTGCCATCTGTAAAAAATGGTTTCTGAACAACGACTCGATGGTAACTCATCTGAAACTCCACTGTAGTGGAAATCGTTGCGAAGTCTGTGAAGAAAATTTCCTCGATACTTCGACTCTCTATTCTCACATGCTAACCCACATGGGGATGAATCTCTTCGAGTGCAACATCTGTCAACAAAAATTTCCCTACAAATTAAGTCTCCGCAATCATATGCAGGCTCATTCCCTCGAGAAGGAATTTGAAAACGAACTTGGGAAAAAATTTGACTCAGAAATCCAAGAAGAAATCTACCAGGAGGAGTTGAATTCTACCATGAGCCAAAATACCATCGAAGAAAGGCCTTTTTCCTGTGATCTTTGCGAGGCTTCCTTCAGGGAAAAGGGGAATTTAAATCGCCACATGCTGATCCACACTAAAGAAAAGAACTACAAATGCGACGTTTGTTTCGCTTCTTTCAGACAAAAGGGGAAGCTAAATCTCCACATGACTTCTCACACTGGGAGCAAACAATTCAAATGTTCGATGTGTCACAGAGCTTTCGCCCAGAAGAATGCTTTGAATAATCACATGCTCGCTCACAGTGAAGAAAAACCTCATGCTTGTAATATTTGCGACAAGACTTACAAAAGAAAATCTGAATTGATAAGGCACTCAATGGTTCATACAGGGGAGAGACCTTACGAATGCAAAGAATGTCTAATGACCTTTAGAGAAAAGGCGAAACTGAATTCTCACATGCTGGTACACACGGGTGAAAAACCTCACGAGTGTCAAATTTGCCACAAAGCTTGTGCGAGAAAATCTGATTTAAATAGTCATATGCTTTCTCACACTGGGGGACAGTATGACTGTACAATTTGCGAAAAGATTTTTACCAGGAAGTCGGATTTAAACAGACATACACTGATTCACACGGGAGAGAAACCTTTTGCTTGTGAACATTGCAATATGGCTTTTAGAGAAAAGACAAGACTGAATTCCCATATGCTTATTCACACTGGAGACAAGAGACACGCTTGTCATATTTGCCAAAAGTCGTTTAAGGAGAAGGCGATGCTGAAGAAGCACATGCTGACTCACATGGGTGATCGACCTTTCGAGTGCTACGTGTGCGAAAAAACTTTTACACAGAAGACGACATTGAACAGTCATATTTTAATACATGAGGGCGAGTCTTCGTATACATGTAGCACCTGTAATAAGGTGTTTAGAGATAGATTTGCGTTGAAAAAGCATTTACTGACACATGCTGGGGATACATTCAATGACTGTCCGATATGCTTGAAGAAATTCACGCACAGGTCGGCTTTGAACAATCATATTACTAATTTGCATAGTTCCTGAAATGCTGCTTCCGTAAATATTGAAGGGAGAATTGAATGTTTAGATTTGAGTCTCGAGGTTAGAATTTAGATATCGATGTAGCTTTGCAGAGCTGATTTTCTATTTTTGTGTAATCTATTTTGTATGTTATTTACAACCAGAGAAAGATATGAAATACAAACACAAACGTCCAGAGAATTATTTGAGGCTTAAGAGGTTTATAAATTATAGATTCAAGCTTTGTACTAAAAGTTATTATATGATCAGATGAATTGGGATCTGAATTACCGTTTTTCAAGTTGTGTTTTAGAATTCAATCTAATTGGAAGTAGATAAATTTCATTTTTGAATGATTGAGTTGAGTATTTTTAATGATCAATTTGTTCAGCTTTAATTCGACATGAAATGTCTTGCCAAATTCGTGAATTTGTGAGTGATAAATGTACTGTATTAATAAGAGTCTAATCTATCATTAAACGTTCTAGGTTTTCTGTTTAAATGAAATGTCTACCGTCTAGGTGAAACGACTTATGAGAAGGTGTAACTTTTTTACCTGAGCGTACAACTGTCGATGTAAATAAAATATTAATCGAGTCTTTAATCAGTGTTTGAATTTTGTCAACTAGAATAAGATTCTATATAATTCTGATTAGAAAACAAAATTATAAAAGTTTTGAACTTTTAAGTGAAGCACTTATTTTGGTGTTCAGGCTTGTCTAATTTATATTTGAATTTCGCGGTAATGGGAGCGTCGGTCGCGCTCCTTGCAGAAAGAATTCGAACTACTGTGTATCAACTACTTTTGTGTTTGTGGCTGTCAAAAGTGAAAAGAATTAGAAATTTAACGGAAAATCGTTGTCTCTCGTAGGAAAAGCGAAATTTGTTTAAAGTGTTGCTTTTGCTGAATTTCTAGAACATGGCAACAGTAGGAGAACCTCTCACATTAGCAAGAGGTAAGCTGAAAATGAATGTTTTTGGTACGCCCAAAAATGTCATTTTGTTACCCTTTACTGATCGATTAATCTATTTTTCTATTAAAAGTTTTTTATTTTTAGCACATAATCTACCATAAAAACAAATACTCTTAAACGTAGAACTCGATATAATGATATTGGGTCATAAATTAAACAAAGATAAATAATCTACATGTAGTTTTCTAACTTTAATTTAGATTTTTGTTAATGCCTTACGCCCTATTTCTTTACCGAAAAGAATATATTAGATTTTGAACTCGAATAGGACCTTTTAAAAGTTTCAGTATCTCTCAAAAATATATTACATGTTGGCCAAAAATCACATAGTAAAATAAACAATACTCAGAACGTGAATGTATTATTTTTTGCAGACGTCAAAAGATCGATTGAACTACTGGATAAATTGCAGAAAGGTAAAAATAACATTTTATTACTTTTAGCCTCTCTTCATAAACAGAGCCGACCTAGAAAATTTTCCGGAGGGGGCGATAAATTCCAGTTTATTTATATTTTTAAAATTATAAACCTGGCTAGTCGTCTCGGATTTTTGTTTTTTTAAATTAGAGTGTGTTTACATTCGTGAAAAATCAGAAAGTATAAATGGGACCGTGCATAAATTGTGTTTATAAGGGTTTGGGTGGGGGGGGGGGGGGCAACGATTTTTCTATGCTATCTTACATGAGATACAATTTTGTTTAAAAATTCATCTTCTTAGTTTGAAAATTCAACTCCTTAGTTGAAAGTTGACTACTTTATTCAAAATTAATTTTGTTGTTGTTGAAGATGCATGATATTAGTAGAAAATTCAACTGTTTGGTTGAAAATTAATCTTCTTGGTTGAAAATTCATTAATTTGGTTAAAAATGTTCGCATTTTGTTGAAAATTCATCATTTTAGGTTGAAAGGTAACTACTTAAAAATGATTTTTTTTCTGAAGATTCATAATTTTAGTAGAAAATTTATCTCTTTGGTTGAAAATTGAACTATTTCGTTGAAACGTCCATTTTTTAGGGTAAATATTACATTTTTTAACTTAAAATTTAAGTGATTGATTGAAAATTTAACTTTTTTGTATAGAAAAATTGTCTTTTTGTCTCAACAATTTGGTAGAAAATCTACTGTTTTTTAGAAGATTCGTTCCCTTTTGTGATAGAAAATTAATTTTTTCAAATGGAAATTTATTTATTCCAATTTTGGTTAACAATTGTTTTTTGTTTTGTTTAGTAATTGAACTATTTAGTTAAAAATGTATGCATTTGGTTGAAAAATCGTATTTTTTTGGTAGAAAATTAATTTTTTGGTATTTTTATAACTATTTTTATGAAAATTCGTCTTCATTGGTTAAATTCAATTGTGTTTTATTTTGAATTGAAAATTTTTTTTTTGTAACATCACCTATCGTATTGTTTATTGAAAATTCATATTTTGAGGTTGAAAATTCAACTGCTTAGTTAAAAATTGAACTACTTAAAAATTATTTTTTTTTTTGAAGATTCATCATTTTGTTAGAAATTTTTTTTTTGGTTGCTAATTATACTACATCGTTGAAACTTCCCTTTTTTAGGGCAAAAATTAATTGTTTAAACTTCAAAGTTAACTGATTGGCTAAAACTGATTTTTTTTAATTTCATATTGTCGGGTTGAAAAATCATCTGTTTTCTAGAAGATTCGGTTTTTTTGTTATTGAACATTAATTTTTTCAAATGAAAATTTCATTATTCAATTTTTGTTTACAAATTGTTTTTTTTCCGTCTTGTTTAGAAATTGAACTTTTTGTTAGTTAAAAATATATGCATTTTGTTGAAAATTCATCTTTTTTGATAGAAAATTATTTTTGTGTGTTAAAAATGCAATTCTTTGGTTGAAAATGAATCTGTCTCAGTTGAGGATTCAACTATTTTGACGAAAATTCGTATTTTTTTGTTAAATTCGATTGTGTTTCATTTTAAATTAAAATATTGTTTGTTGAGATATCATCTATTATAATGTCTATTGAAAATTCATATTTTGAGGTTGAAAATTCAACTTCTTAGTTAAAAATTCTTTTTTTTTTAATATTCATAATTTTGTTAGAAATTTTATCACTTTGGTTGATAATTATACTACACCGTTGAAACTTCCCGTTTTAGGGTAAAAATTAATTTTTGAAACTTCAAAGTTAACTGATTTGTTAAAACTGAATTTTTTTTTTAATTTCATATTGTCGGGTTGAAAAATCAACTTTTTTTTAGAAGATTCGGTTTTTTTTGTAATTGAAAATTAATTTTTTCAAATGAAAATTTCATTATTCCATTTTTGTTTACAAATGGTTTTTTTTTCGTTTTGTTTAGAAATTGAACTTTTTGTTAGTTAAAAATATATGCATTTTATTGAAAATTCATCTTTTTTGATAGAAAATTATTTTTGTGTGTTAAAAATGCAATTCTTTGGTTGAAAATGAATCTGTCTCAGTTGAGGATTCAACTATCTTGACGAAAATTCGTATTTTTTTGTTAAATTCAATTGTGTTTCATTTTAAATAAAAATATTTTTTGTTGAGATATCATCTATTATAATGTTTATTGAGAATTCATATTAGCTGAAAATTATATAGGTTACATATTAGGTTGAAAATTGAACACCTTGCTTAAAAGTTGACCTACGTAAAATTTGTTTGTTTTTTTTTGTTTTGAAGAATCATAATTTTAGTATAAAGTTTATCTCTTTGGTTAACAATTGATCTGCTTCGTTGAAACTTCCTCTTTCCAGGGTAATAATTAATTGTTTAAACTTGGAATTTAAATGATTGGTTAAAAATTAATTTTGTTGTTGAAATTTAATATTTTCGGGTTGAAAATTCAACTGTTTTTTTATAGAAAAATTGTCTTTTTGTCTCAACAATTTGGTAGAAAATTCAGTTGTTTTCTAAAAGATTCGTTTCTTTTTGTTATTGAAACTTGTTCGAAATGAAAATTCCGTTATTCCATTTTTGGTTAAAAATTGATTTTTTTAGTTTAGAAATTCAACTATTTTGTTAAAAATTCATGCAGTTTGTTGAAAATTTGTATTTTTTGGTGGAAAATTAATCTTATTGGTTGAGAATTCAACTATTTGGTTAAATGTACTTTTTGGGTTAAAGTCTAGTTCTATTACCTTAAAATTTAACTATTTCGTAGAAAATTGAACTGTTCTGTAGAATATTTGTTTTTTTATTGAAACTTAATTTTTTGTAAATGAAAATTTAACTATTTTCTTGAATGAAAATTCAACTATTTGGTTAGAAATGTATGTTTTTTGTTAAATCGTATTTTTTGGTGAAAAAATCTTGTTGGTTGAAAATGCAACTCTTTGGTTAAAAATGTGTGTACTTTGTTAGGATTTCGTCTTTTTTATTAGAAAATTAATCGCCTTAGTTAAAAATTAATCTCTTTTGTTGAAAATGTAATTATTTGATTGAAAATTTAACTGTCTAATGTCCAAAAATGAATGGAAATTAGCATATATTTACAGGAAAACTTTACACAAAATGAACATATTCTTTTCAGGTGGCGAAATACCTGCTACAAAATTGGCAGCATTGCAAAAAGTACTTCAAAGTGATTTTCTGAACGCAGTTCGCGAGGTTTACGAACATGTATATGAAACTGTAGATATTCAGGTATTTATCAATTTTTATATTTTTATCTAACATTATGGATTTAATTTTCAGATAACAATAAATGATTTTTAGTTTTTTTAATTTGGAAGTGTACATTTTGTAATAACTATTTTGTTTAAAGGGATCTCAAGATGTACGAGCATCGGCTACAGCAAAAGCTACAGTCGCAGCTTTTGCAGCTAGTGAAGGTCATGCTCATCCTCGTGTAGTAGAATTACCAAAAACAGAAGAAGGTCTTGGATTCAATGTAATGGGAGGAAAAGAACAAAACTCTCCCATTTATATATCTAGAATTATTCCTGGAGGCGTTGCTGATCGTCATGGAGGTTTGAAACGAGGAGATCAGTTACTTTCGGTCAATGGAGTGGTCAGTTTTTATTTATATTATACTATTATTGAGATTATTTTTAAGGATGTTAAATTTGTAATTATTTACGAAAAACTGAATTATAATTTGCAGTGCGTCGAGGGTGAGAACCACGAAAAAGCAGTCGAACTTTTAAAGCAAGCTCAAAACTCTGTAAAGCTGGTAGTTCGCTACACTCCACGAGTTTTAGAAGAAATGGAACTGCGTTTTGACAAACAGAGAGCTGCTCGCAGACGTCAGCACATGCAGTAAGCCTTAGATGAATTTTTCTAGCTCATTAAAAAAAAAAAAAACCACGGCATTTACAGTAGCACTCGTCTCGAGATCCAGGAATTGCATAATAATTATTTATAAATTTCTTCGTGTATTGTTACAATAAATCATTTACTACCAGATGCGGTTTCGATTTACCTTAAATCATTTCAGTTCAGTAATCTTAATTAAAATCCTTTCCTCAGGGATCGCCCATCAACTATGTTACCAATTTGTATGGGGGGGGGGGGGGGGGTTATCCAGTGAAAGTAACTTACCGAACTTGATAACGTTTAGTACGTTTCTAGGTGATAAATTTTAAGAAAAGTTGCGACTTTTCCGAAAGATGTTCCTGCAACGTTCGATAATAACCTGGTAAAATTAATTTCAGATTTCATCCTCTCTTCCATATTCCCATTTTTTAAATATCTGTTTTCTCAGGTCTTCAAGAAATTTTGCCTTTTTCTAGAATTTTCGTTTAAATTTTTGTTTTGGTAAAAAATTCTACTATTTGATTAAAAGTTTCAATATTTTGTTGAAACTTTTCACTTTTGGTCAAAAATTAAACAACTTAGTTGAAAGTTTATCTTTTTTAGTTAAAAATGTATATTTTTTTTAGTTGAAAATCCGTGTTTTTAGTCAAAAAAATTAATCTTCTCAGTTAAACATTCATCTCTTTCATTGCAAATTCATCCCCTTGGTTCAAACTTTGAATATTTTATTGAATATTAGTATGTTTTTATTACATTCAACTTTTTTCGATTTTCATTAAAATCTTTTGTGGTTAAAATATCTATTAAACTTTTCTTTGAAAATTCACCTTTTTTGTTTCAAAATTCATCTTTAGAGTGGAAAATTTAACCAGTTTTTTAAAACTGAAAATATAATTATTCAATTATTGCTTAAAAATTTATCTTTTCTATTTGAAAGATTCAACTATTTGATTGAAAATACATGTATGTTGCTCAGGATTAAAGTAATTCTATTGAAATTCGTGTACTTTGATTGAATTCAACTACTTTTTATTTACAATTAAAATCTTTGTTCGTTGAAATATCTATATTGTTCGTTGAGAATTCATCTTTTTGGTAGAAAATTTAAGTATATAGTTGAAAATGAACCTTTTTGTTAAAAATTCTTATTTTCGGATTCAAAATTCAATTGTACAATGTACGTCTTTTTTGTTTGAAAATTCAACTATTTTCTCAAAACATGTATATGGTTAAGAATTAAACTATTTATTTGAAAAATTCAACTGTTTTGTGGGAAATTCATCCATTTTGTTGAAAATTCGTATTCTTTGGATCAATTTAACTGGTAGCAAGTTCGTTTTTTTTGCTGAAAATTAATTTCTTAAGCTAAAATGCAACTATTTCATTTTTGGTTTGACAACTTTTTTTTTTTTTAATTCAGCTATTCATGTTGGGTGAAAAATACAACTGTTTTGTAGAAAATTCATGTATGAAAATTCGTCTTTTGGGGTAGAAAATTAATCTTCTTTTTTGAAAATTAATCTGCTGGCCGTGGATTCATCAATTTTGTTAATAATTCGTCTTTTTTATTTCATTCAACTGGTAGAAAGTTCACTTTTTTGTTGAAAATGTAACTGATCCATTTTGGTTTAAATTTTGTTTAATGCAACTACTTGGTAGAAAATTCAATTTTTTTTTCAAAATTCATGTTTTTACTTGAATTCAACCAGTTTTAAATTAGTTTTTTATCGTTGAAAATTAATGTTTGTATATTTAAAATCCAACTATTTTGTTGAGTCGTCTTTTTTAGTCGAAAATTTAACCGTTTTGTTGAAAATGCGTTCCTTTGAATTGAAAATGTATACATTAATACATGAAATAAGAAATAATAAATCTTTCCTTGACGGAGGGGGGGGGGGGACATTAAGAGCCAAAAATGGGTAAATTAGTTTATGGATGACCCCTTACAATTTAATAGAGATTTTTTTCGGAATTTTAATCATGTATACATCAAGGCGAATAAAAACAAAACTTAATTTCTTTTATGTAATTTTCATTAATTAAAGTTCTGTTGTGTTACAACCTAAAATATTACACTTAAATTTTATAAGCAAGGCCACAAACTTAACAAACATTTTACATGTGATTCATTTAAAATTAGTCATAGTAATGGTTGTTAGTCATCATAATAAAACATCAGGCTTCGGACGTAAATCGTCACTTATCAAACAAATCCAACAATTCGCACTCATTGTCAATTAAAAAAAATCGAATTTAGTTCAAACGCACAACCAAAAAGACAATAATTTAAGACGCCTTCCAGGCAATAATTACTGATTTCATCAAATAACAATTTCATAGTTCTATACAACTACAGGAAGTACAAAGGTACCACTGAAAATAATATCGCTTTCTCGCCATATAAAATTACAATATGTACATTGTACACTCGTAGATAGTAACGCTCCAAAGCCCATCGATAATATTATGTTACTTGAATATAATAACAATATTTCTATAAGACTACGATATACATATGTTACAAATTATAGCATTAACTCAATATCGACGCAACAGAACTTGAAGTTTGGCACGACATTCTCTGTAACATTATAATATGCAGCGGAAAGAAAACAAACGAGTGAATTAGAATCGCAACACTTGCTTGGAAACGTAAAGTCTTAAAATA
Organism: Andricus quercusramuli; assembly: GCA_932178445.1. NCBI lineage: Eukaryota > Metazoa > Arthropoda > Insecta > Hymenoptera > Cynipidae > Andricus > Andricus quercusramuli. The sequence continues at coordinate 159,861 of CAKNXH010000152.1, read as the reverse complement.
TAAAGAGATAAATTAATTTAGCCAGTTCATTCGTTTCGAAAATTATAATTATCAGCAAGTGTTGCGTTTCTAATCCACCGAAACGCGAACTTTATTTTGATTGTCTGTGGCTAATTACATTTTTTTTTTCGAGAGCCTTCAAAATGTTAGGTTTCTTGGGCTTAACCGTTTTCATTTTTCAGCCAATTATGTACAGTTTTTTTACTACAAGATTTTTTTCTCATTTGGATCAAAAGTTCTATTCTCGTTTTTCAACTCATATATTGAACATTAAAAACAATTAAAAAATGTATATCAATCAAAATCTTTTGTGAAAGTGTTAAAAATATGTAAAGCTTTCGAATTAGTCAGTTTCAACCTTTTAAATAAACCAATCCTAGAAATTGAAAAACTCACTGGATTAAAATACTTTTGATTCTGATACGAGGACGAGATATGTAACAACTTTAGAAATTGATTAAAACGAGATAAAATCTGTAAATTAGAATTTAAATCATAAATTTCATCAGCATAAATTGCGGTGTTTACATTCTGAATACAAAAAGGCAAAAAAGGCGAAGATCAAGTTTGTAAAAACCAGCTGACTGGAGTATTATCCTGGTATCAGGTTTTACTGGTGTATTTCTTTACTATATTTTCGTCGCTAATATTTTTACTATCATTAACTTACCAATTAGCTACTACTAGTGTGACAATAAATGGCTTTCAACCCCTAGTCAATTACTTTAGAATGAGCTACATGGAAGAACAGACCTTCAGTCGTAGCAAACGGAAGCTAGTTTTAGAATTTTAAAACAATCATCAAATTGCGTGGTTTCGACAAGTTTCTTCTTTATTTAATAATCTACGGTGCGAGTACGGCTTTTAATTAATTGTTATTATTTTCTTTACGGTGGAAAAAAGCGGACAAGAATGCACTGTGTTGCCAGAGTCGTACTACGAAACTAGAAAATTAAATCTATAACGACGCGATAACTTTAACAATATACTCATTTTTACGATATCACAGTTAATACACGTAAATCTTGTTAATGTTACGTCGAAACAATAGAAATTTCGAAAAAAATACTTCCACTAACGCAACGACGCTTTGCCCATCAATCCCTAATTAAAAACTAATTTTGTTTTGTACTTAAAAGTAGAAAAATTTTTCCAAAACGCACTCAATATAAATAATGCAAACTCGGGAAACACATTTTTAGATTGTATAAATAAAAAATTTATTGGTAAAATTGACCATAAAATAAATGCTTCATAGTCTTTTCTGGGACATAAACCTCTCCCAAAGTAAATTACATTCCCTTTAAAAATATTCTGGTCTCAAAAGGAATAAAAAGAATTTGACTTATGGTACGTTTTGGAAAAAATTAGGATACCAAGCGCGGAGAAAACTTACAATATTTTTACAAGAAAAACTCTTTTCCTTTTATTAACAGACTTTCAAAAGTACTTATAAAACTTAAAATTTACGATTTTCGAGAATTCAAAGATTTCTGATGTAAAAAATTCAGGAAATTAAAAAAAAAGTATTTTTAATATGAATGCAGGAAGTAAAAGAGAATATCGTACAGGAAATTCCCCCAGTCCTTTTCGAAAATGTTATACACTTTGAGTCAAAATCTTCTCAGAGATAATTGCTTACTTATTTTCAATTCAAAATTCACCAAAACGTGCTTCCCAAAAATTGAAGCTCGTTGTGTTCTTTTAATGTATGGCATTATTCTCTTGCACTTCGGTCTACAATGAAGACTAGCTAGTTCGCTAGACTAGCTACGATCACATAAAAGGGTCTTTGTAGCACATCGTTTCAAGTGTAGAAGAAATCAATTTTTCAAATTTTAAAGAATACATTTTGAACTTCAATTATCCCAATTTGGAAGAGCAAGAAATTTAAATTTGAAGCATTATGAATTCCAAAGTTCCAATTATTTTAAAGCCAGATTGGCAACATTTCTCATAAAATAAATAATTAAAAATTCCTCAGTTAAAAAACATGAAGAATTCTCTGGGAAATAAAAAAAATTGATAAAAAAAACGTGCTGCGGTGTATATTAAAATCCGAGTGCACTACCTTTATAATTGGTGAATGGTGTAAGCTAATAAATTTTATACCAGAAAATCGTTAGGAAGAGCTTGTATCACGCGGGCGGAGCCCTGTAAAAATATACCTTTCTCTCTATATAATATAGTATTCTACACAAGAAAACCTACAAGGCTTGCAGTTCGAGACTCGCCTCTACCTTTTAATTTCCATTTTCTATTTTTTAACCTCATTACCATGCATTTATTACAAAAATAAGCCGAAATCCCGGCCTGCAATTCTTTGTGAAAAATAAGAGATCTAGAAGCGAGTCCGAATTCAGTGCCTGCACTCGCCTCTCGGGGACTATGTAAGTATATACAGCTTAATTGAAAAAGATCTCAAAAGCCACAAAGAGTAGAAAAGGGCGAAAACGATACATCTATTAATTTAAATCTCGACTTCGAATGAGCGTCTCACCATGGTGTTTTAATCGTCATTTTGTTAATAATAATAACTATAGTGATGATATAACCTGCCACATGCACACTGTCATGTCAATCTTTATCCAGAATCAAAACTGAATTCACCTCCTCTTTGGTAAAACAAACAAAAATTAGTCCTAAAATTAAAACAGTTCTCGTACAAGAGTACTTTGGTGTCTAATAATATTTCGCATCGAATACAAACAAGGATTGAAATAATCCTCGTCTCCGTATAAAATTTCTCAAGAATTGAGAGCCAGATTCAGTAATCATCCCGGATAAATTCGCGTGTACGCGGTACGTTAAATATATTCTCTTTAAATATATTATCAATTTCTCTAATGAATAGTTATCAATTGTATCTCTATACATATCTACAGAAGGAATCTAATATAGATCTATTATCAATAATTAAACTCTCTATGAATTAATATTTATATAATAATCGCTCGCAACAGTTGTAAAGATTGCCAAACCTTCCCCTACGCGATTGCGTTTATCTTTTCTGTACATTTAACTCGAACCACGCGGATTCAAGTTCATTCATAATTTAATTTGATATATGTTTAATATATCTATATATAATATTTATAATATTTATAGGTTGATATACAGATATTAATCTTTAAATGTTACATATCTAATATTGCTTCAAGTTTAGTGCTACTTTTTTCATTTTGGCATTTAGCGAGTTTCAAAACCTGAGCAACCGCTAATACCGAAGAATCGCGATTTTCTCGTGATGTATATAGTGCGGTTGTGAGACGAGAAACGTTATCTTTAAATTTAATAGTACGTTCACTTGGGTCCCTAGAGACGAACTTTTGCGAGACTGGCAACGACAAAGTGCCTATTTTCAAAAACGGTTTCTTTTCTACTGAAGAGGTGTCTTTCGGACCTCTTTTTGAAAATCAACCCAGGTCTTGAAGCAGATTGCTTTGTGATAGTTCCGTTGCTATTTCGGTGCTCCGCTCGAAATTTGTTCGCGTAATCACCAAGAACTCGACGATTGGCTGACGCGGCTGCGAACAGACATCGCCCTGTGATGTATTACCCCTTGACCTGTTTAAGATAACGGTTGCCCTCACCCCACTCTCGCCAACGTCGACGTCGCTTGTCACTGTTTGAAAAGTCGTTGCTGGTGGATCTCCTTTTGGCCTTGGGTGGACCCTCGGATTTTGAGCCTCCACTGAATCCCTGCGAATTATGCGCTCGACTCTGGTTTATAACTGTGCTAACTCCAGCGAGATTCAGAAGCGCGTCCGCACCCTCGGCGATCTTCCGCTGCTCGTCGAAATCAGCCCCTGAACTCTCCACATTCGGACATCGCTTGCTACTGGAAAGATTCATATTTTATTTATATATTCAGTTTGTAGGTTTAGAATTAAAATCGTCGTCATCCAAATATAAAATACTATATACTAGGGTGGGCCAAAAAAAACTTGTAATTTTTTTTTCCTTAGATAACATGAAAATATTGTCAGAAATTACGAAAAAAAAATTCTGGTGAAGCTTGAGCTCTGAATATTAATATTAAGAGGTGGCGATTTGTGATTTTTGATTTCCCATTTAAATAACACAGGAAATTAAAAAAAAAAAAATTCGATTCTTAATGCGTTTGAACGAATAATTGAGCTGCCGGATCGAATAAGGGCACATAACATTATTTCGCGGAGAGTGGGGAGACCCCTGGAGGCTTCCTGGAACATTTCCGAATTTTAATTTTTAAAGATTATATCTAGATGTAGAATTTCATTGCGCATCTTTTTTTCCTCAGGCAAAAAGTTGTAGCTTTTTTAGTTTTCCAATTAAAGCCAAAAAACTAACTGTTTGGGAAAAATCGATTTTAATTCGTTTTGCATTTCAACTTGTGCTCAGTCAGTCACTTTTTGGAATTTTTCAATGAAAATTTCAGAGAATGTAGATCAAAATGTCCTTTGACTGGCACAATAAAAGGAATTAAGGAATTTATTTCAAAAAAATTGTTGATAATTTTTTTCTGATGCTTGCCGCACATTGGACTTCTCTAACTTCCAGCGTTTCGTTTATCGATCGAATTTTCAGCAACAAAAAACTTCCAGCGTGAAAGTTGTTAACAACAGTACAAAGAAGTTTTCTGGAAAATTTTAGCCCAATCGAACTGATATTTAAGAAATTATTAACGTGTCAAGCGGCTAGCACCTGTACGCCTCGCGCGCGGACTGTTGCGAGAGTCTTAGATCCGATTCTTAATACAGTTCACCGGCGCCAAAAATAAAAACTAATCAAGAAATCAGGTAATATAAAAGTATTATGAATGAATAAATAAATAAATTTGAATAATGTAAAATATTCTATTCATTTCATGTTGGTTCTATTTTTGAGATGAACTGTGCAAAAGTAAAACAAAATATAAACATCTAATAGTTGAGATTCACCCTAATTCCTCGAATTTTTCAATGCTTTAAATTCGTGGAATTGAAAAAAGTGAGAGATCGAGAGAGTGCACTTGTTTTTGGTTCGTTTTGTAATATTAATAATCTAAAGAAATTTTTTTTGAATTTGAATCAGTGAAAATCAGTAATAATCAGTAAGTGAACGATTCGTCACTATTTTATCAGCGAAATTTCCTTTTTTTCTTTCAGGGTAAAGAATATATATCTGTTTCAAATAAAGTCCAGAATGCAGACGTTTTTGAGCCAGTTAAACTCTGCTGCAAACGTTTGAAGTCTTATGAACAAGGATCTCATTAGAAATCAAAAGTTCAGAAAGCCTAATATTTATATAAAAGAAGTCTATAAATTTGTAAATTAATGTTAATTATATAACAGAAAAAGACTTTAAATTAAAATAAATTATTTTAATAAAATGTTAACTATATTTATTTAATGATTCATAATAATTTGATATTACCTGATTTCTTAATTAGTTTTTATTTTTGGCGCCGGTGAACTGTATTAAGAATCGGATCTGAGATTCTCGCTACAGTCCGCGCGCGAGTCGCATAGCCGCTAGCGACTTGACACATTAATAATTTCTTAAATATCATTTCGATTAGGCTAAAATTTTCCAGAAAACTTCTTTGTACTGTTGCTAACAACTTTCTCGCTTGAAGTTTTCTGTTGCTGAAAATTCGCTCGATAAACGAAACGCTGGAAGTTAGAGAAGTCCAATGTGCGCCAAGCGTCAGAAAACAATTATTAACAATTTTTTAGAAATAAATCCCTTAATCCCTTTTATTGTACCAGTCAAAGGACATTTTGATCTACATTCTCTGAAATTTTTATCGAAAAAATCCAAAAACTGACTGACTGAGCACAAGTTGAAGTGAAAAACGAATTAAAATCGATTTTTCCCAAACAGCTAGTTTTTTGGCTTTAATTGGAAAACTAAAAAAGCTACAACTTTTTGCCTAAGGAAAAAAAGATGCGCAATGAAATTCTACATCTAGATATAGTGTTTAAAAATTAAAAATCGAAAATGTTTCAGAAAGCCTCCAGGGGCCTTCCCACTCTCGGCGAAATAATTTTATGTGCTCTTATTCGATCCGGCAGCTCAATTGTCTAGTGAAAACAAAATCTTATTCTTGTAGAGAATTCAACGATCTACAAAAAATGTCTGATTTGATTTTTTTCTAAGTCGACTCATTGAAAAGTTATGGCAGATTGAAAATTAAAAAAATACTTTTTCAATAAACTTCCATCAGACTTTTGATCTCAAAGAGCTCAAAAGCATTGAACAGCTTTATTTTTGAGCTCAGAGAGCTCAAAATAACATAAAAATTGAATTTTTGAGAAATTATTCAGGTAAAGTAAAGTTCAGATTTTTTTTTAAATTAAGTTTCATAAAATTTGTTTTTCTTACGATATTTTGTAAAAATGTTATTGTTTTACCAAAAACATTCGATTAGTTTTACGAAAAATAAGATATTTCATGTTTTTGAGCCATTATTTTGTGATAGAATATAAAAAATTGTAAAAATTATCTTTTACGATTTAGAGTTGGACTTTAACCTCGAATAACTTTTGAAAGAGTCGACTTAGCAAAAAATCATATCCGACATTTTTCGTAGATCGTTAAATTCTCTACAAGAATAAGTTTTCGTTTTCACTAGACAATTGTTCGTTCAAACGCATTAAAAATCGAAAAAATATATAAAAAATTCCTGGGTTATTTAAATGAGAAATCAAAAATCACAAATCGTCACCTCTTAATGTTAATATTAAGAGCTCAAGCTTCACCAGAATTTTTTTTTCGTCATTTCTGACAATATTTTCATGGTATCTACAGAGTTCAATGGTTTTGAGCTCTTTGAGATCAAAAGTCTGATGGAAGTTTAATGAAAAAGTATTTTTTTAATTTTCAATCTGCCATAACTTTTGAATGAGTCGACTTAGGAAAAAATCATATCAGACATTGTTTGTAGATCGTTAAATTCTCTACAAGAATAAGTTTTTGTTTTCACTAGACAATTATTCATTCAAACGCATTGAAAATCGAAAAAAAATTTGACAAAATTCCTGTGTTATTTAAATGGGAAATCAAAAATCACAAATCGCTACCTCTTAATATTAATATTCAGAGCTCAAGCTTCACCAGAATTTTTTTTTCGTCATTTCTGAAAATATTTTCATGGTATCTAAGGAAAAAAAATTAAAATTTTTTTTTGGCCCACCCTACTATATACATTAATACAAGACAGCCAACATTTTTGATTTTTTGAAGAATTTGCAATTGTAAACCTTCAAAATTTAATTATTTTGAAAAAACGTTGCAAATAACATAATTTTAAACTGTAAACCTTCCGAACTGAACGATTCTAAACTTCCTAATAGGGTTTAATTTTTCAAATTTTAAACTGAAATAGGGTTATTCCTAAATTCAGATATCACGTTTCCAGTGCTTGCTTTTTAGTTTAATAAAACACCTTAATAAAGTATTTCTTACATTTTTGTACTATTTAAAATTAATTAATGAAATGTCAATTTTTATAAATGATGCTGATTGTAGGGCAGGCTTGGCGTCAATCAAGTCGGATTTTTCACCAATTACAATTTATGTGTCAGTAGTTCTTACGTAGTTCTTCTGTGTGAATGTTTTGTTTGTTTAGTTCACGTCAACGATGGGAATTGAAAAATATTATTCGACAAAATTTTAAAGGAGGTTTTTTTAATGAAATTTGCTATTTAAAATCTCACAAAACTACCTTACATTCTTTATTCTTCTATAAAAACGACAAAACAGTTTATTTAAGAAGTACTTTGAATTTGCCTAAAAATTAAATATTCAAAAACTACTTTATCTGAAATTGTGAAACAACCCTCATAGGGTTGTAAAATTAAAAAAAAAAAAAAGCATCAAAGGATTCTAGCTTGAAAATTAAGAATCCTTTAGAGCTGAAATATTTTGATTAAAAATGTTAACAATTATTAATCGTCAAATTGAGATTTATACTTTTCAAAATTCACCAATTTCCGTTCAAAATAAAAAAAAAAAATACAAAATGGAAGAATGTTATTGAATTTCTATCGTTAAAAATTGAACTTAAAAATACTATTTGGGTTGCCAATTTTAAATAGTTTAATTTTAAATTGTTTTACTTTAAACAATTCGTATAAAATTGTCCATTATTGTAATCATACAATTTGAAACGACTGCAATTTTGAATGTGTTAAACTTAAAATCGTTTAATTTTTAACAGATTTAAATTATTAATTATAAAAGTCTACCACAGTCAATTACTATTCAATATAAATTCCCTAGTTCAATTCAAATTCTTCCAGAAATTTAAATTTCAAACTTTTATTTTGCAAGCTATCGGAACTGTGTTTAAAAATGGCTGACTTTGAAAATAATCGATTAGAAATTCAGACTAGAAAAATAAAAAGGTTAAAAGTAAAAGACCTGAGAAGATGTAACATATTGAACTTTTGAAACTCATTTGAAGGGTGGAAACCAAAAAGAAGTCAAGCGCCACATTCCACTTTTTTCGGTATTACTTTCTAGACGTTTCTATGCTTCATCAAACGGAGAAAAAAGTTTGCTTACAAAAAGCTATCCAGTTTCGAGAAAATTAATGAAACCGGTAGCGTTTCGTGACCATATGGTCTTTGAACATTAAATTGCGAAGTCAAATTGCAGTTGAAAAAAAAACCCTTCATTTCAAATTTTAATCATCAAAAATGGCACATTTTCATCTGATTGTAGTAACTGGACAGGTTTTCCTACAATTTTTTTTTAATTCCCGGTAAAAAAATAAATTCACTATCATTTCTCGGTTTCAAAAAACTCTCGGTCACTTCCGGGATGTCCGGTCTAGTGGACGCCCTGCAATATTCTTTAAAATTACATTATAGTGCTCTAATTTATTATCAGGTAGTTAACGAGAGTAATTAAAATCATTACGAACTTTTCCAGTTTGATAGACGTAATGCAACTATACGTGTGATCCTCACTAGAACTCCTGGTGATCACCGGAACGAGCTTCTCCGGTTCCGGAAGCTTTCTCTTGCGATCTAGACAATGAAATAAACCTTTATTAATAAACTTTTTCAACACCCGAAGGCAATTCACCTTTGAAAAAAAATCCGCATACCTTTATTGTGATTCAAAATAATAGGTCCGTGTTTAAATGATAGCATCGCAGCTGCTGCGGCGTCAACATCGCTGTCAACTTCGGCCTCGGGACTGTCGCAGATATTGCTCGACGCAAGTCTTTTTGAGAGATAAGGAAAGAGGACTGGATCCGGGAGTCGAGTGCTGACACTCTTCCTCGGGATTTTTTCGGGGGACGAAATATTTTGAGCAGATGGGGGAGGGAAGGGAGCACGAGATAGCGCTTGTATCAAATTCGGTCGATATTGTGCATCCACCATCCACAAAGAACCCTTTCCTAAATTCTGAACATTAATTAATTTTATTATTATCAAAATTGAAAAGTCAGATGAAGATTTTCGTCAAAAGTCAGTGAAACTTACTGGTGCCTTTTCCACTTTCCGGAAGCACTTATTGAGACTCAGGTTGTGCCTCACCGAGTTTTTCCAGCCGGTCGGCGCATTCCGAAAATAGGGAAAATGGTCCAGAATCCAAGCATAAACTTCTTTCACCGGTAGAGCTTTTACTGGACTGTCCTCAATCGCCATGAAAATCAAACAGGAGAAAGAATAGGGGGGTTTGCTATTTCTATGGAGATGAGGATCGTAAGGTATATGGGTCGGGTGTTTGTTGCGATTAGAAACGGGAAGATTATTGTTGCTCAACGAAATCTTCGACTGATTACTTTGTGCTCCTTCGAATTGCATCCTTTCCTGGAAGATTTGGGAAACCTTCTGATGACTCTTGACGGAGGATTGGAAGCTTTGACTCTGAACTGAACTCGGACTTTTGCCATTACTGTCTGAAAAGTAAATGAGAACGGTGTCCTAAATTCTCTTGAATTATTATATTTGATCAGATTTGCATTCTATACAATTTTATTTTATTTATTTAGTACCTGGTGAATAGCTGTCGTCCAGACTCGATACAGAGTTCGTATTTTCCGAGAGGTCAGCACTGTCCTCGCAAATATTGTTGTTCAAGACATTCTCGTCTTTGGCGTTCTTGGAAGGATTCGAAATCTCGAGACACTTCAGCAGATTCTGCTGATGGAGCCAAGTAAGAGAAGTCAAATCGTCATCGGACTGATTACTTTTCTCGATTGACTTCTCGCTTCTAGGACTTCCTTCGGTCAGCTCGTCTGTGGAGCTGCCTTCAGTAGGGATGTCTTCTTTAATAGAATAAACAGCTTCTCCACAGTCAAGTACATGCGTAACGGTCAAACCAACATCGGTTTCCATGTTTGATGTATCCGGCCTATCTGGTGCCATTCTCTAGCGTTCCTCGATGTGTTTATTATCACTGCAAAATAAATATAAACGCATGTTTTAGAATATATAAGAGGAAATGCTTGGAAACATCAAGAAATCCTTTCAAAACTCTAATTCCTGTGCGTTCCAAATTGCAAAACGGAAATTGGGATTCCAAGGCGATCAAAGTTTCTTTGAAAAAGAGTTGAATTCGACGAGTTCCGGAATTTTCAAGATTTTAAAGCGTTTTAAAATGTAAGGAAAATGGAAAAATTTCATAAATTGAAAAGCAGTCCTAAATTAAAAACAACCCGATTTAATCTTGTTTAAAATAAAATTAAACTATTATTCTTGCTCGTTTTAAGTACGAAAATTGAAATTATATTTTGTGATTATCTGATTTATTTAAAGCTGAGTAACTACTGCTGGAAAAATTAAAAAATGTGATTACTGATAAATTTGATTTTTTTCAATAGGGAAATCACAATTATCAGTATCAAGTTTCAATAACACAGACTAAAAAAAACTTATATTATTGTATTGTGTTACAATGTGATCACAACTCAGGTATCCATGATCCAAATTTTTAAATTATGCCATAATAGCCTTCAAATATTGCTAGACTGCGCATTGTTATCAGAAAAATTAATATTTTCTTGAATTCTCAATAATGTTAATTTGGAAGCTCGTAAACTTCGAGCCTTCGAAATTTTGATTGAATTCAAGCAAAAGCATAAGACAATATTTTAATTTCAAAGAATCAAAATTCAAAGGCATTTAACTTTTAACTTCGTTTGAAGTAGAAAAAGGGTTAAACATCAAAATCGTTTGAATTTGAATGCAGATTCTCAGCTGCCAATAAATTAGTTACATAAGCGTGTCTTCAATTTTTAAAACCTATGAACCTAGATGTTTGTTTACCTCCTTTTTGGACCCACTATTTTAAAACTAGATTGTATGCCAAACGGTAACTTACGATGAGGCATCAATCACAGGAAAATATTTATTTTGATAACCTTATATAACTTACCCTGGCATTTTTTAGGCTGCTCATAACGAATCTGAAGTCAAATTTTTTAAAATCGCAATGACTGATGCAATATAGTGAACCAAGCCTAAAAAATGTTTTAATTTTCATCAAACTTAGTTTGATAACTTAAAATTACTTACTCTGTGGTCTGTCGGGCTTGGTGTCGGATTTGAAAAATTCAAAAGGGCCATTTCGAATTTTGAAAATAGTTATGTCACCCAAAACAAGCCAGGGTAAGTGACATTGAGTTATCAAAGTGGATTTAAAAATTGTGCTTTGAACTTTGATAGGCCAGATTTCTCATACCAATATTCAACTCAAGTTAAAAATTGGCTATGATTGATGTATTATCATAAGGTGTCGTTTGGCACTCAATTCAATTCCAAAATCGTGGGTCTCAAAAGAGGCTATTTTTGCGGTAAGACTTAAAAATCAATTCTGTCACTCTCTAAAAGTAATCCGTTTATCTTCAAAGTTTTAATTTTAGAGGTAACTAAGTTTGAAGAAACCCCATTTTTGAAAATGTGCTATTCAAACGTGAACATTTTATTATAAATTGTTTAAAAAATTGAAAAATTTAACACATCATTATTTGCAGAATCTTCTGTAAAAAAAAATGGTAAAAAAAATTATCAAAGCGATTTGCTCAGCTGTTATGCAACATTAAAAATACATTTTTATATTTACAATAAAAATAATGCTGCCAAGGAAAAATATTTTAATGATTAAAGGACAAAATAGTTTTCGAAAAATTAATATTCTATCAAACCCTACTTAAAAACAACATTTAAAAAAATCAAAACAAAGTCTTCCGGGCTGAAAAAATTTGTTTAAAAATTCAAACATCGCGCAAATTTTGTGAGAAATCACGTGATAAAGTTTTGTTCTCTAACTTTAAGTTTCTTCTAGTTTTGCGAAGCAACTAGTGCTCTATTGGTGGTGCAAGATCGATTCCGTTGCCAACTAACCAACCGGAGACACGTCACGCGAGAAATGAAGAGTGCTCTTGAGTCTCCCAGCGTTTGTTGGATGCGCTTGTGTTTTTTTGGTGCACATCGCGGTGCACACTGCACACTGCATACACAACACGACACAACTACACAAGAACTTGTTTATCCGATAACAATGCGCGACAAAATGGCTACCGCGAATTCGAACCAGCTGCAATGCAGGCCAAAATTTACCTTCACTAAACTTATTTTCCACAAAATAAGTTAACATTTCTACCGTAAATATTATTTACCTAGAAATCTATCCATAACACTCGATCTAGTACAAAATCACAGCCGCATCTTGGTTTTTAAAGAGATTTTAAAACATGGCGTCGCCCTTTGGAGTGCACGTTGCGAGTATTTTTGCATCGCTAATTACTCCATATCACCATGACGAAAAATAATATTTCTCCAGACAATATTTTTTCCTCTGCATTTAAAATGTCGTCTGCTAGGGCATTTAAAGTCTTATTTTTTCAAAGCATAGACATGCAACGTGTTGAAAAAAACTGTCGACAGATTTTTGTTTTCGAATTCCAGAAAAGGAGCGAGGCGCTGCATTCCTTATTGTTTATTTTTTTTCACAGAAAAATTAAATCTATATTTTTTGACTTTAAAGGAACTTTTGGATATTTAAGACCTGTGAAATTAAAGTCTTGCGAGGTACAAGATTGCATTACTTGTTGAATTCAAATATGGAGTTGATAATGGATTACGAAACTCGAGCAAGCATAAAAATGGCCACAGCATTGCTTGCATACTGCATCAACACGGTTTTTCATAAAAATACTCGCGAAGAAATAAATGCAAATTTTCGGGATAATTTGTTTTTATACACGTAACAACCAGTCCGAATTTAGACAAATTTTGTTGCTCTATTTTGGATTTTTCCTGCCAATTAAGTCCACTTTGCGACCCTCCTCAATAATGTGAACAATAAGAGAAAAACACTTTTTGCACTTGTTTTAGTTTAAAAATTGTTATAAGAGGGAAAATGTTGCAGTTTTTCTTGATGAACTGATTTTCCGAACGAAGTGGGCCATTCGACACATGATCCAGCGTTTTGCGTCTCCCGATTTATCACGGTCATTCCTTTTCCCGGATCACGATTTGATCTTTCAGTTGAATTTATATTTTCGGGAGAGTTTTGGATAAGGTTGAAATGTTTTTTTTTCGAAAACTTACGTATTCACTCACGCAGACGTTGTTCAGGAGTAGATTTTCTATAACGACGAGCATCTCAAGCACTCTACACAACACCCAGCTGATCGGAACGCCATTTTTGACGTCATTACAAATATCGAATAAAATCGAAAGGAAATAAAATTCTCGAGTTTTCTCGATACCTCGAAATTCAAATTTTCATCCATCATGCGTAAGAAATAATATATTATTACCACAGCAAATGACTTAATTTAATAGTTTCGTTTTTGAACAATATTTAAAACCCTTTAAATATTTTGTTAACACAATATTTTAATACAAAAACTGGTTTTTGTGGTTATCACGGTGCCCAGCGTAAAAGAAGCTCAAAAAAGGGGAAATAGGTCGATTTTCTCACAAAAAAAGGGGAAAATAGGGGGAAAATTAAATATTTATTTTTATATGTAGAAAAGAAAAATCTTTTTATGAGCAATGTTATATTTTTAAATAATTTTCAATGATTTTTCAATTATTTCTGCAATTATAAAGAAATTATTTTTGAAATTTTGATACACTCAGGTCGTTGGTAATCCATTCACAGTGATATAAAAAAGTCAGAGAATAAAATAAAATTAGTTAAATACACGATTTTGATATGTTTAACATCGTTCTCATAAATATTTATTTCCAGGATTGCTCATTTCTTTCTTACTCTAATTAATACTTTCAATGTAAATTTAAAACTGAACTCTTCAGTTTGTGGTCCGACATTCAAAACAAGTATAAAAATATGTTTTTAAATCGGTTAATATCTTCTGTTCTTTTAAATTTACAATTAAAAATTTTAAGAATTAAAACAAATTTGCCTTCTTTACAATTTTTTGAAAATGCACAAAAACATGTTTTTTGGACTGATTCAAACCTGAAATATCTTCGCCTTGAACCAAAGAAACATGTTATCATTTTTTATTCATGCGGGAAACATTTTTTTCGTGGTGTATATAACGTTCCAAAATCGAAAAAAAATGAAATCCCAAAAATCCTAAATCACGACAAAATTTTTCTCCGAGAGAGCAAAGTGGTAAAATGTTTCTTTGTTTCAAGCTGAATAAATTTCAGATTTGATATATTCAACTATTTTTTCAATGTGTGCATATGACTCAATAAAAAAAAATCTGCCCGCTTCGCGGGCACATTCTCATCGCGCGCTTCGCTCGCAAGTTTGAGCGCGCCTAGGGCGCGCGACTGTTGGATCTCGCGCTTCGCGCTCGATCATATATTTATCTCGCGCTTCGCGCTCGATTATGTATTCACCTCGCGCTACGCGCTCGGGCGTATTCACATCGCGCTTTACGCTCGATTCCTCTAGATCTTTGAACTTCGTGTTCGACTTCGATGAAAAGAAAAAGTTTATTTCTGAATATTAGAAAATTATCAAAACCTCTACATATGAAGTGATTGTTAAATTTGTTTTTATTTTAGACTGAAAAGGAAATTTATTTACTCAAGGTTCTATCGACCTTAAGGAACACATTCTCATCCAGATACTCGCGCTTCGCGCTCGATATTTGTTTTCAAATTCATTTGAACCTTCCGTTCCACGCTCGGTTCTGTGCACCGTATAATAGAAACAAAAAAGTTTGAGCGCACTTACGGCGCGCGATTTGGGCGTCGCGCTTCGCGATTTGTATTTGATTTCAAATCAAGAATAATTATATAAATTAAGCGACAAATTTTATTAGTTAAAATGTTATTTTAGATTTTCCGTTTTTCAAAAAAGTTATTTTTTTCATTTTGAATATATTCTTACGACGAAAATGGATTTTTCCAAAGTTTTCCAAAAATTTGATTTCTTTTACTGTCAATGTTATTTTCACGAATAAAATAAAAACTACGCGTCCTATCGAAACATGATGAATAACAAATTTGTACCTCTTCTTTGAATGAACAAATGTTGTCTTGGTCATGTTTTTCGTAGCTTGTGTTATTCGTCTAAAAATTTATTTTTTCTATTTTCAATGCTGTTTTTTATTAATAAAACAAAAACTACGCGTCATATCAAAAAGTGAATAATAACAAATTTGTAGATCTTTTTTAGGTGCATAATTTTGGTCCAGTCATCTTTTGTCGTATCTTGAATAGTTTCACAGCAAAATGGAATTTTTGATTTCTCATTATTTTGTTGTGCGATCAGAATTTAAATTTTTTATTTTTTGAAAAATTCAAAAAGTTATTATGAAAATATTGTAAGGTGTTCAAAAATCAACGTTTTTCTTCTCTTGACTTTTTTTCATAACGTGCGTTTTTCGGCTTAAAATGTTCATTTTCGTTTGTTTTTTGGAATTTTGAAAATGCTATAACTCTGGTAATTTTTTTTTTATCTGAAAAAGTCATTAGGATATTTTTTTCCTCTTTTTGCTTACTACTAACAACCGTCCATAGAATTTCCAAATCTTCAAAAAAAGTGTTCTCAAAAATTTTCAAAATGTGCTCACTTTTTGAATTTTCATCCGAAATAGCTGGTTAACGAACTTGTTCTTTCTTTTTAGGCCCTAAAAAAGTATGCCAAAGCACAACCCAATCTGATTATTTTTTCGAAAGTTATCGTGCCTACAGACAGACAGACAGACAGACTGACAGACACCTTGGTAAAAACCTTTTTTTCTGGCTCAGGGGGTCTCAAAACGTGGAGATTTGATGAAAACCGACCAAGTCAAATTTTACATAAAACCAATACCTTCTCATTAGAATGAGAATGTAAAAAAAAAAATTCTCCACATTTTCGAAAAAATGGTTACTGCTCAAAAAATTAATTTTTTCGTAATTTTGTATTATTGTTCACTAGTAAAAGCAATAAAAATAACAAATTCATCATAATTTTTGAACCAATAGGATTTTAGGATTAAAATTTGTTTTTTCATTTTTGTCGAATGCCAACCCACAAGTTTTTTTCCCCTCAGATTCAACGATTTGATTTGTTTTCGAATTTAACGCCGCCCTACCCTTTAGTGCTCTTAAACTCAAATTAAAACTTGCTTAAGTTAGAACATTTAACATTGCAGTTGATGAATTAAAAATATTCCATTTTTTAATTAGGTAGGTATGTAGTGTCCACCTTCCAATACTTATTCAAAAAGTATTCAATGTTTTTTATTGTTATTGGTACCTTACTTATTCATGAATAATTTATTGAAGTGCTATACTTGCTTTAATTGTTATTCAATCAGAGAATTTTTCGAGAAAAGGGGAAGTTTTTTGAGAATAGGGGAAAAAGGGGAAATTTCAAGAAAAAAGGGGAAACTAAGAAAAAAAGGGGAAGATTGTGCACCCTGGGTTATTCAAATTAAAGAAAGTCTTGAAAAAGGTTTACTTAATTTTTAATACTGTTAATTTTAAACGCAGGAAGTTCAACACAAAATTGTAATTACAAAAAAAGAAATGCAATCTTTTAATTATTTTATCCTACTATATTAAATAATTTATTCGATAAAATAATTCTGTAGGTACATACATATTTAATTTGATTTACTATAAAATTGCATTTATAGCGCAAATTCCGAATTTTCAATTTCAAGTGTAAAACTTTTGTTAAAAGTCTGTGACTTTCATGTCATGGCTATAAATCAAAAATTGCGAATTTATCACTTGAATATTTTATGAAAAATGATTATTCAACGAACTATAAATCTCATTTAATAATTTATTTTTCAGCTTCATATAATTGATATTATTATAAATATAATAAATTAATTGAAATTATACGTAACTTTTAATGAGGAAAGGCTCTAATACTAGTATAGATCTAGGCCACTAATATTAATAATTTATAAACCTTCAATTTTTTTATTTATCAATTTCGTTTGCAAATTCAATCACCTTTTAAAGACTAGTTAAGTTTTTAAGTTGAAATTTGTATAAAAATCAGTCATTATAAAGAATCAAATTAAAAAATCCTTGTATTTTTGCTTTACAATGTTCAATATCGTTAGGAATCGAAGACATACTCATCTCTTTTTTCTAAAAAATGTACGTAAAATACGAAAGCTTAAAATTAAAAGAAAAATTGCCAAATTTAGAGCAATTCTTTTATTTATCTGAAATTTCGGATCTCACAGAGACGAATAATCGGAATGTCATTAACCGTTAAATTAATTGATCGACTCTATTATGAAAGACATGGCCTCTTACGAAATGCATTTTTGGAAATCTAAATTGTCACAGCCGACTTAACGTTCAGATACATATATATTTGTAATAGATAAATAGAACTCGTTGGATATATTATCATCAGATAAAGTGTACAGTCAGGACGTTTAGCAAGTAGATACACATTAAAACGACCTTACTGTATAATGTTTATATTAAATTTCTACAATAAAACTCTCATGAGTTCGAAGATCCAGGGGGACCAAGCTGACTGAAGATATTTTACATAAATGCGATTTTTGTTACATTTATGTATAATATCTTTTAGCTTACAAACGAGTCATAAACAAATATAATGGGAAGTCTATGAGAGTTAATTACTGCACAACAATCCCTACAAATGCTTAGATTTTGTCTTCGACATTTACTCTAAACAGCATTCAATCTCTAAACTGTAATTTCTTTCAAATTCGAATAGAATAACACGCATCTCTCCCAAGTTACATAAACCAATATGTAAACTACTTCCTTATAACATTCCCTACAAAACATCCTAATTACGCATTTCGTAATTGCACATTTCATATTTAAAAAGAATATTAATCTACTGATACAATTGATAACTATCGTAAGTTACAACTTTCACAACTTTCAAATGTTTTAACTTACAACTTTCCAAACTCACAACTTACAATTACTTGCAACCGTTACAAACTGTCAAACGCCACTTCACAATTTATGGCACAACCCCTTTATGCCAATTTCACCAAACATTCTTTACCTCGCTGAAATCACCGCGAATGGGCTTGAAAAATGAACGTTATCAGAGCAACAAACGAGTGTTTTTGTATAAAAAATATACCTAATAGAAAAGTTATTTCGTGTAAAAAAATATCCTTATGAGATTTCGAAGAATTTGAAATGTACACGGAGGTCTTCTTTCGAATAAGCATACAGACTTCGTTAATCGTGAACTTCTCACCTTCCTTATCAACTTGTCATTCATCAAAAGCGTTCATTCTACAATTTTTTTTGTATTGTTATAGTTAATTATTTTAGTATTACTCACTCACATGAATTATCTAATCTATTTCGAATGCTAATCTATTTTAGTACAGGAATCGCAAACTCGAACTGGATTTTCCCAACCACGACGAGGAACTGGTTTGCGATGTTGAGAACAATCATGACAAACTCCCCGACCGCAGTCTCGACAATGATGCAAGGGAACCGTATCAGAGAATTTGGCCTCACAGACACAACAATGGATGACTTCCGAATCGGGAACCCAGTAGGAAGGCCTCACAGTGTCCTTTATAATCGCTGCAATCAAAAACATAACTTATTAATCTACATTTTTACCCAATAACAGGCCTCGGACTCATTTAGGAAATTCAAAATAATGTCAATAACAGCATCATTTTTTTTTAAATATCAGGAAAATAGTGTCATGAAATTTTCTAAATGACACTGAGGGGTTAACTATTTTTGTAATCTGGTGTACAATATAAAGCTTCACTAAAATCGCGTGAAATTCGTTCGAATATTTTATAATAGCCTAAAACTTTTGAAATCAATTCAGAAACTCTGAAATCTGTTCAGGTCCTCGAAGATTCCTGGGAAACTCGTCAGTCTTTTTAAATGCCTTGAAATCTTAAAAATACCTTTAAGATGCGCAGAAATTACTTGAAATCTTATAATTTCTTTTGAAATCCTTCCCTGGTAGTCTTTTGAAATTTCATATCATTTATTCTCTAAATTTCTCTAGAAATCCGGTAAAATTCATTGAAATTTTCGGAGATCTTATGAATTTCTTTGAAATCCCTTGAATCTTATGAAATACCTAGTAATCCCATCAAAATCGAGTAAGACCCCGTCAAACATATTGAAATCTGTAATATCCTTCAAAAATGATGAAATCTTTGAAATCCTCTAAAAGCCAAATAAATCTGATAAATCGCTTTAAAATCCCCTGAAATCTTTTATATTTTCTGAAATTCGTTGAAATCCACTGAAATTGATCAGAAACCTTTGAATTCTGTTGAAATCCTCTGAAATCCCTGGAACACTGTCAAATTATTTTAAATCCCTTGAAATCTATAGAAATTTCTTATAATATTATGGAATTTTTTCGTTTATTTCGAAGTCCTATGAATCTCTGAAATAAGGTGAAATTCCTTTAAAAATTTTCAATCTCTTACATTTTGCTATGATCCTACAAAATTCTTTAAAATCTCAGAAAATACCTCGGATTCTTTGTAGGTACTCTATATTCTTCAAAATTCTTTAAAAAATTTTAAAACCCTTACATCTAGTGATATTTCCAGAAATCTTTTAAAAGTCCGTACATCTTGAAATATTTAATATCTTTTAAAATTCCTTTGAAAATCAGCAACCCTTGAAATTTCATTCGACATAACTTACATCCTAAAGTTCTTTACAAACTCTTTGAAATTTCCTGAAATCCCTTGAAATCCTTTGACATCCTTTTAAAATCTCTTTAAATTTCTTACAACCGTGTAAAATACTCTAAAACCTTTCTGAAATCCACTGTAATTTTTAAAAACTTTAAGTCCTTTGAAATCCAATAGAATCGCATCGTTTTGGTAAAATCCCTACAAATATTTTGAAATATTTTAAAAATCTGATTCGAGAATAGTAGCAAAATAGTTGCATCGTTTACAAAAAGTGTCAATAGTGGCATGAGTCCGTAACCGGCAATAAGAATCTAATTTACCGGTACAACAACGAATGGTTGAAAATGCTGGTCAAATAGTATACTGAATGAAAACACCATAATGGTCAACAGAAAACTTAGAAAGGGTGCATTCACACAGTAAATTATTCTACCCGCATTTTCGGCTTTCGTTGAAGTTCTATATTTTTCTCATCTTCACACTTACATTTGGAATAGGAAAGTACAGTGCCAACAGCGCTCAAGGTCGAAACCACATGTTCAGAAACTTTCCGGACACTGACATCCTCCGAGTTTTCAACTTCCTCATTAGAATTTGAATCCCTAAGATAGCAAGAGTCACAAACTCTCACAGGTGTGTGCCAATTCCTAGCGGGCACGCATTTTGTTTTTGAAGAACACTGAGCACAAAAGCCTTCACCGCAGGATCGACAATGATGTTTTGTGTCAGTGGGTCCAAATAACATATTGCACTTGTGGCAGTATTTTATTTCATTATTTGGTCGCCAGTAAGCCGGGGCGACCTGGTCAGCGACCCAAGAAGTTATTGCTTTCGTTGGCTGAAGAGAAACGTTCGTAACCGCCTCAGTTAGGTAAGAAACCCCGTCTACCACTCGCTGTGCTGTGTTTTGAGAAGTTAGGGAAAGACTCGCCTGGAAAAATTGAAAAATAAATTTAACAAGTTAGAAAGGAAATAGACAGGAAAGCACGAAAAAAAATAGAATTTGAAGCATAAGGATCTTACCGATAGAGGCAACACACAAGTTGGCCTTACCATATTCCAAACGTGAGTGATTTCTGTGCGAACTGCAGCGTCCTCGGGGTTTTTATTTCCATACCAATACTGTCGGCTTCTATAAATTTCTCCACACTGCGGACATTCGATAACATATCCAGACCAGGCGTATTTGGCTAATCCATACCAGCTGTTCTCGTTTTGAGTCTGAGTTCGACAGGTCACGACTACTTCGCTCCCGTTTACGTGGCACTTTTTGCAAATGTAGACTACGTTCTCGTACTGATGCTGATAACGACATCTAATCAGACGGAAACATTTTAAGTCAATAGATGATTTAACTAAATATTGGATTATAGTTTACAATTATTTACCGAGTATCACTAATATGCGGTTTGTCTTCCCGAAGATGTCCCATGCTACTTTGGCACCTGCATTCGCAACTCAAACATTTCACCGGACAAGTAAAGTACTGATCAGGAAAAAGGATATTGGCAACATTCTCAATTTCCCCAGAGAACTTGTCGTTGAGAATTTTCAAGGTACTGTAAACTAGATGTGGTTTCCTGGCGGACCTGACGGTAGTGTTGTCCAATTCATTTTTGATTGCTGATCTTAAAGGATCGTAGTTAGTTGGTGGATTGAGAGTTTGAACTCCAACGTACTTGACCGAACTAAAAGCCTCGATTTCTAAGCGCATTTGAGCGAATCGAGTCCGCAGAATATCCTCCGCACTCTCAGAAGCACCTGAACAACAATAAGCATCTATTTAGATCCCCCTTCTCAAAATGTTTACGTAATACTTGAATAGCCCCTTATAGAATAAAATAAACTAAATACCATTAGTTAGAGGAGTTGTGTGTCGAGTTTCATGAAAAATTATTATACTCGGTCCTAAATTACTCAAAGAGCCCGAAACTCCTTCCCTTTGTCCAACTGCCTGCAAAGCAGATTGAAAATGGTGACTGTAGGCCCGAGAAGCAGCTCCTAAGAATGTAAATAAGTCCCTGTGCAATCTCTCGGCACGAGTTCTGTACACGACGATATCAGAGACTGCTAAAACTTTTAAGAGAAGCCTTGTACGTTCATTCTCATGTACCGTCACACCTGAAAATCATTGGTAAATGTAAATGAAACAGAACAAATAAGAATAGATTATATAATGAACCATTAAGAAGTCAATACAAAAAAAAAAAGAATTTACAAACAACATTTACCTAGAAGGCCCTCGGTATCCAAACAAATCACATTAAGCGTCGGATCAAAAGCCGCCCAAACTCCAAGAGTGCAAGAACTTTGCTCATTTGACGTCTTAAAAATCTCCTTTCCTTTAAAGAAGGTCTGATTAAGAGTGTGACTTTTGCCATCTCCTGTGTTTCCAAAAATCGAAACGACTTTGATTTTGAGACCTTTTTCGGTGCAGTTCAACCTTTCTACAAATTGTTCTGCATTCGAAACTTTGAGATACTCTCTTCCGTCTATGAGAAGAAAACTTCGAAGTTCTTCGAAAGAAGGAATCGAGGATTTCATGTTGATTCCTTGAAGCGAGGGCATTCCGTGTAAGGACAGGTTTCCCTGGTTTGAAGGCATGAGCAGCGATTGATTTCCATCACGGTTGTTTATGGAGAGACTGTCCAAACTTTCCATAATTGCTGGACTTGTCGCTTCAACTCTGTGGCCATGCCACATCGAGTGTGTCTTGCTTCGATAGTCTAAAGCACTCATTTTGCCTTAGCACATAGTGAACTGACGAAAATATAAATAAAAAATATCTGGTTATAAATAGACTATAATTTTTAAAATTCTACGATTTCAAATTCGCAAATTTTGAAATTGTACCCTACTGAAACAATCCTTGAGAAAAGCCAGGTTTTATGCACGGACGAGGAAAACTCTACGAATTCCGCGAAGATTTTCAAATTAAAATTAATTTTCAAAATTGGGTGAATCGCGGATTTTCTTGTCTGAAAATAGAATGAGAATTATTAACCTTTCATTTCCATTCGATGACTTTTAGAAGTTGGAAATGTATTTTAAGTGAATCACTAGCAAATTTTGTACACGATAACTTTGAAAATCGTACAATTTCAAATTCGCAAATTCTTTAATTGTACTCTATTGAAAGAATCCTGGAGGAAAGCCACGTTTTATTTCCAGACGAGGAAAACGCTACGAATTCCGCGAAGATATTCAAATTAAAATTAATTTTCAAAATTGTATGACTCGCGGATTTTCTTGTCCGAAAACAGCGCGAGAATTACTATTTTTTCATTTCCATTCAATGAATTTTGGAAGTTGGCAATGGAAAAATTTTCTACACGTTAACTTTAAAAATCGTACAATTTCAAATTCGCAATTTTTTAAATTGTACTCTATTGAAGCAATCCTGGAGGAAAGTCACGTTTTATTTCCGGACGAGGAAAGCTTAAAAAATTTCGCGAAGATTTTCAAATTCAAATTAATTTTCAAAAGTAGGTGACTCGCGGATTTCCTTGACCAAAAATATTGTAAATTTCGACATTTTCTTAAATTTTAGGTAATATCCGAAATAATCCACATTTTTTAATGTTCTTAGGCTCATTTTAAAGCTATTTTTTTACATTATTGCAACAGCTTATCATCATAAATCTAAAGAAAATTCCTATCACAGTGCAAGAACATAACTTGCCACCAAAAAGTTGGAAAATTTTGTAAACATCTTATCTGTAGGCAAATAAGGATAAAAATGAAATAAATATATATTTTGAGGGACTCTTACGAAAACTTTATGGTTATTTAACATATTTACAAAAATATTGTTCTTACGACAAAGAATATTGAAATTTTTCCAACTTTTTTGTTACGGCTTTCAGTTCTTGCACTGTGATAGGAATTTTCTTTATATTTATGTTAATAAGCTGTTGTTATTATTTCTGATATTACCTATAATTTAAGAAAGCTTCGAAATTTACACTATTTTTGCAATATCTACTTAAAAAATAGACAAATTGGCTTTACCCTGGACTCATTTTATACAGAATTTTGGTAGCATTCAACCCTTTGAAGACAATTTTTTAGAATTAATTGAAATTTCATTTGATACTATAAAACGCGAAAAATAAATGGATTTCAACATTAAATGGTACTTTTAAATTTTTGTTTAACAATACATTCAAATTATAACCAAGCTTCACGATTTTTGGGGCCGTCACGATTACGAAGACATCTAGTTTAAATTCAGAATTCTACAACATAAATTTTCAGATATATAGTATATCACAGTTAGAACGATTACTAAACAAAAAAAATGTTTCGAATAGAGGAATGTAAGAATGAGTAACGAACGATATAATATATATACGATAATGTAGACCTAAAGGTTATCGTAACCATAAAATCAACTATTTGCTGTTCTCAGATGCCTTTCTAACAAATTCAGAATGTATGCAAACTCTGCAAAAAGTAATAAACACAGCTACTTAACCAAAAAGAAAGACATTTTTCAAAACATAATGATATAGGAAGGAAGGAAATTCAACAACTGCGCAATTTCCATACCAAAAATGAGATCCGGATCGTGACTTACCTGATGTCGTTTTGCATGGATTATCTCTCTGTATAAATCTTCTGCCACGCTACTTAATTACGGGAATAAGTAAACACAACAGGTTCGTCACTGGGTAATTTTTGAATGAATTCATAAACAACTACGACGCAACCACAAAATCCGCCATTACCATTACCGCACGAACCACACTCTTCGAAAACATTAGCTGCATCCTAGTTTTGCTCTTTGGATGCAAAATAACTATTTTAGAAAACACGATAACTTATCTAAGGTTGTCAAATACTTCAAAATTATATTATCTTCCTTAAATTATCTAGAAATTTGTTTTGGGGATGTTTGTTTGCAGATCATCTGCGCAGTGATTCACGGCCGGAACGGGAACAGTCTTGACCAATAAGGTGATTTGTTGATCAAAATAGAAGGGCAAAAACGTATCTCATTGGCTGCGCTTGCCCTCGTCCCGTCAAGGTAACCAGGTTTTGAGGTTAAAATCACGATTAAAATTATATGAATTTATGATATGTTATACATATATTTAGAAAATAATTGATAACGATATATTGTCTTTTTCTATTTTTGCTAGCCAAAATGTTTGACAAATTGCTTAAATAAATTGCACTTTGAAGTTTGGGATGGCTGTGAGGGCTTCGATAATGGGGACATTGGAGGCCTGCTGGATATTTGCACCTGGAATTTTTTTAAACTTCAGAATATCAGAGAATATCTTTGCTTCAGTAACTCAAAAATGTGGTAAATTTTCAATGCGTGTATTTATGGTGGAAAGTGATAAAAATTACCAGGATTTTGGTTAGCTTCTGACTTTTTTAGATTTTTTAAAAATTGCAATCCATTTGGATTTCGAACTTAATTAGGTATATATTTTCACTTCCTATTTGTTTTCTCTCGTTAAAAAATCGGTTTTTTCTCCCTATCAAAAAACCACGAAGTAGTACTACTTCGTGCAAAAAACACAGATTATTTATATTTTTTGAAATTTATATAATAAAAATATGTACCAAGTTAATCTATTCAATTTTGTTTATCTGTGCAGAATACAAAAACGTGACATTAATTTAAAATTTTGGTCGCATGAATCGTTATAAAGAGAATTTGAGGTTATAGTATTACACATTTTGTAGCCTTCTAATTTAATCCTTATAAATTAACGTTGTTTTGTATCCTACAAAAATAGACCATTATATCGATTATAAAACTTGATGCATATTTTTTATTATGAAAATTATGAGAAGTATGAATAAATTATATTTGTTGCTGCACTCGCTGAGGGGAAAATAAATAACGATTCGTCGCAGAAAAAAATGTTACAACCAAGCTTTGCAGAACTTTTATTTTTATTTTTTAGTTTCCTCATTGTACAATAATGTTTATTATTAAACCAGTACAGGAAAATAAAATAGACAGAAGAAATCTATTTAATCGATGTAATGCGATGCAGGATGAGTGGTCGAAGGAGGACCATTTAAATTACATTGATTACACTTAGATTAAATTTAATAATTACATTTACGTATGCACGTCGTGTGAGTGAATGTAGATGTATGCACATTTATAGATATAATCTAAAATAATGCAAACAAATGAATATTTCCGTTTGAGACTTTCATCCGTTTCTGAAGTCTACCTCTGTGCATAATTAATAATTATTCTGCAAAAAAGCACGTCCAAAATTCACTTACAATGTACAACTGTACACTTGATCGTAACGAAAACAAACAAAATACAGATTCCTAAATTAAAATTAAAAAAAAACACCTGATTCCTTTAGCTGCCAATCGAATTTTTCGTAGTAGTATTAAAAAAAAAAAAAAAAAAAAAAAGAGGAGTCGGATCCTGTAACAAAAGTCTCAAACTACGTTAAGACGGATTCTCAAAAAGCATTAAGCTTCAAAGCCAAACAAAACTTATTCGTAATTTTTTTGATAATTAATTATTGCGTTTCACACAAGTTCAATTATACAATGTTTCAAGTGATACCGATGAATGACTTATCGAACTAAGTAGATATGACTGCACGTATAAATGTATCTTACTACACGTAACAGGTGATGGCAGCTGTTTTCGTAGTTTTTTTTTTTTCATTATTATTTCCGGTTGGCTATTGCCTTGCAACAGTCCAATCGCATCGGCAAATATTTATAAAAATAAATACTTTGAGAGAACTTTTCATTTACTACGTTAATTTAATATCGGTACATTAATAAATAATAAATCAAATAAATAAATAATTTGTATGTTTAGCATCGTTTCGCGTATTTTCAATATACGATTTATAAAATACATCGACGGCTCTCAATATTCTGCCGTCTTTATAAAAAAATATGTATATATTCGATTTCGAGCTTGCGTTTTTTCATTTCTGGATTCTCAGAACGAGAGGGTCGATCGAATTCGATATTTCGTTGACCGATTAAAATTTCTTTTTACAATCCTAAACCACCCGGGAGCACGAATCTGACTACAAAATTCATTATAAATGCCTCGCAAAAATCATCTGATAATAGGAAAAAATTCTACCTCCATGAAAAAAAAAAATCTAAACTCGTGCTCTCGAGGATTGGATATGGCGAATTATAGTGCATTCGGCTTGTGCTAATCACCGAAAAATTTAGAAGCCTCCCTCGTATTGAAAAATCGCTCAGGGTCGGTGATTAGCTTTTGGTGAATGATTTTATTATAATTATATAATTTAATGCTAATAGATATGGTTGTATCAAATCTTCGACATTAGGCGCATCGCGTATTATTCTCTCGACTACGTAATACGAGATACAAAAATATTATTGTCTCTTTAGTAAACATATGTACCGCAGAAGACACTTCTTAGGATTCTTTCCAAATTTCGAACTGAGATGAATGCCTTCTCATAGTAATATCCTCAGTATTTTGTTTTGTTTAATTCGAGAGGCGATTTTTATTTTCTGTCAGCATTCTGTTAATCAGTTTCTCGTGCCTGAGAAGGCACGTCGGTTACAGTTGTGCGTCTAGTTAGGGGCTTTCTCACCCACATCTCCTTTCTTTAGATGCATTCTTTCTCTTCTATTAAGTACTTCGATTTTCTTGCATTCCATCTTAGCAATGCGAGCTCTTTTTCAATGGCGAGGGATGAAAAACGTAGGTGTGTCGTATATATAAAGTTTTCTGTTAGGCCGTAGAATGCGAAATTAAAGATCGGATTCGCCGTAAAGGGCGGTGGAGAACGAGCGGTAGTCAAGAGCTCCTGGTGACCCTCCAGGTCCTTTGAATGGAGGCATTCGCTGAATGCAGTATTCAGCCTGATCCGGTGGCAATTCTCGTCTCAGTTCGTCGGCCAGAATGTAAGGCTGGAAGCAGAAAAAGATTTAAGTGTTGCATTAATTTCTAGAGATAAAATGTTACCACAAAACGAGTAGTTACCTACTACATACTGAATTCAAGTGTACACCTGTTTTTGAACTCTTTTGAATTCACTTGAAATCCTTTAAATTCTTTTGAATTCTTTTGAATTCATTTTAATTAATTTTTATTCTTCTGAATTATAATAAAAAATTATATTAAGCAAATTGAATAAATTCAATTGTATCAGGATTGCTGCAGAAGACTGATTTTAAATTTCCATTACTTTTCCAGGTTATCCAGGTCTACTTTTGAAAACATTTCATTTCGACATTTCAAAGAATTCAGTCAATTCTTTTTTATTAAATTTCAACACATTCTGCTGGTCGTAGACTAATTTACCAAAATTTTCTTGTACAATTATTAATCAATGCGAATGAAAAGAACATTTCAATAAATATTAAATTATAAACCATTTTTATTAATATTATTATAAAATTATAAAAAAATCCAGAATTATCATATTATTTTTTTCAGCAAAAATCAATTCAAAAATTTAAAATTCGGTGTAAAGTACTCAAATCAGGGTGTCTAATGATCAGGCAATTTGAAATTCCCGGGGGTTTCCCGGTCAAATATTTTTCCCCCGACCAAGTTTTATATGTCTTTTTGTGATTTTTTGAAGTCCATGTGTACATAGAAATAGGAATTTCAACATAATATACATAGAAAAAATCTGCTCGCTGCTCGAGCACACAATCTGAATGTTCGATTTTTTGAAGAAAACTCAAAAAGTTGTTATGATAATCTTGTAGGTACATAGAATTTTCAACTCTTAAAAAAATGGTCTCAAAAAGTTTGAAAATGCTATAACTTTTTGAATTTTGATCCAAAAAAGCTGACTGACGAACTTGTCTTTTTCTTTTAGGTCTTAAAAAAGTGTGTACAGACTGCAGACAGACTACAGACAGATTTACAGACAGATTTTACCTTCGTAAAAATCGTTTTTTTCTGAATTAGTGGGTCTTAAAACGTGGAGATTTGATGAAACCCGACTAAGACAAATTTTACCTTCTCATTAGGATGAGAATGTCAAAAATTACATAAATAGGTACTTAGGATAAGCATAAGAAGGAACCTTGCGACTGTAGATAAAGTGGAAATGGAATAAAAAGAAAATAAAGTAGAAAAAAGTCGATTTTTCGATCAACTACAAAAAATTCCCGGTCATAAGCAAAATTCCCGGGGTCTTCCCGGTTTTTTCACGGTCCAATAAAATTCCAGGGTTTTTCCCGGTTTCTCTCGGTTTCCCGGTCCGCTAGACACCCTGCAAATAATTATTAAAACCTTGAAAAAGGTGCGATTAGAAAAAATCCAGTTATTTTGCTAAAATTGGATGACCTCTCATGTGTTTCAAATTTTTTTTTCGAAATTCCATGATTTTTCCAGATCTTCCAGGTCTTGTAACAAACCTGTGTAGTATATGGACTTATCCAAGTTTCAAATCTTTCTTTGTGGCATTTTTTAAAATAATGAATAAAATTTATTTTTTAGTATGACAAAGGGGTTTTTATTGTTTCGAAATACGCAAAAAAGTATGAAGAAAGTTGAAAATTAAAAAAATGATGACCGTTTTTTTTAAACCAAAAATGTAGACATTTTAATAAAAATCGCGGGATAGGGGAAAAAGTCCAAAATAAAAATATTTATTCCTTTCAAAGAGTTACACCAAACGTTTCTTCTCCATTTTCGATATTTTATAGTGCATTTTGTAGAACTCATTACAAGGACAGTTTTCCGTATCTTGCTTGAGTTGAAAAAAAAATTACTTTCAGAAGAACGGTCGCCATTTTGTTGATTTTTAAATTCTAGGCATATTATCAAACAATGAGGTATCTGCATTTGAAAAAAACGTACTGGATTTAAAAGTCTTAATTAAAAAATATTAGTGTAAAATATCGAAAAATGTAACAGGATTGTTTTGTAGAGTTCTTCGAAAGGAACAATCTTCCTTTTGGACTTTTTTCCGTATCTCGTATATTTAGTGAAAAACAAAAATGGTTTATTTTTAGAAAAACGGTCCTTATTAATTTAAAACTTTTTAATATATCTACCTCTTTTTGCGTATTTCAAAATAATGAGAAACTTCTATCAGAATCCGATACAAAAAGTTAATTATCTTCATTCTTTGGAAGATTATCAATTTTTAAAAAAGTGCTCGTTAAAAAAAATGAAAAAATGGTTTGCCCCCGATCCTACAACTTTTTTAAATCACAAAATCCCAATATACCATACACTAAGACAATGATAGCAACGCAAGACGATTCAGAAAAAATTTAAATCATCATACATAAGCCATTTTACAGAATAGTAGCTTCTTTTCACTGTACATACATTTAGATGACCTTCCCCTTAACATGTCATTTTCACTTGATTTCTTTTTCATTTTTTTATTTCTTCAAAATCTCTAAATTCCCTTAAAGTCTTTTGATTTATCTTGAAGTCTTCGTTGAAACCTCTTGAATATGTCTTGAATTCTTGTAAATTCTCTCGAAATTCTTTTGAATTCTTTGTATACTTATGAATTCTTGAATTCAAGGGTAACTTCAAAATTCCTAGTGGCTAATCTGCTGTCAGAAAACAATAACAAAAAAAATAGAATACCTTATCTCCAGCGAGAATACGGAAGCTGTCTATAACTTGCTCAGCAGTGTCCGTATCCGTGGACTCGCGGGTCATGAAGTCTAGGAAGGCATCAAACTGAACGTAGCCAGAACTGTTGGGGTCAACAATTGCAAGGATGCGTTGGAAGTCGATATCACCTTGCCTATCTTTTCCAATCGAGTATCCCAAAGATACAAGGCACGATTTGAATTCATCCGGGGCCAATCGTCCTGTCCTGTTCTTGTCGAAGTGGTTAAAACTGCTTCGGAATTCACTGAGTTGCTCTTGCGTTATTCCCTAAAACAAGAACAAAAATACTTAGAAATGTTCGTTTTGATACATAATAGTTTTAATGTGTAATCAATGACATACCTTGGAATCTCTGGTGAGGATCTGGTTTTCGACTTCGTTGATGTTGCGGTTGATCGAAGTCAAAAGTTGTTCCCATCCAACACGAAGAGTTTCCATGGTGTATTGTGTGTATCTATTCTCGAAGATCATTCCCTCCTGAACAGCCTGGTGAATCTTCTCCAATTCTTCAAGGTGAGCCTTGTACTGATAAACTGCCTGTTCGTATTCCTTGAGTCGGTGGAGCTGATCCTCCAAAGTTCCCTGAAGCCCAAGACCAATTGCAGTCACAGCATCCAACTGACGTTCTATCCAAGGTCCAACGGCATTAGCCTTTTCTGCAAACTGTCTGCGCAACAACTCGTTATCTATGTAGGTGATTAAGGAATGTAATTCAGCAATTCGATTAAATTATGAAACATGTAAAGTATTACAAAGTATCTGTATAAAGTTATTTAGATCTTAAAAATAAAAACTCAACAGGAAAAGGATACTCTGTTGTTTGCGAAGTTCTGCAGCCAACGTGCCATCACGTTGCGGTACCAATTGCCTCACATCGCTCCATTTCTTCGTAAGGTCCTTAAAAAGGAGAGCAGAATCACATTTCAAAAGTGTTTTCTGATAAACAGATTTATTTCTCAAATCAAAGTTATATTTACGAGAGCAGTCAGCGTAGTGTAGGGATTTTCGAGACCTCCAGGGATCTGGAATTGTTTGACTATGGATTCCACTTCGCGAACCAAACCGACGATAGAATTGTACTCCTTATCCGCTTCTCCAAGAGTTGCTTTGAAAGCAGAGTGAGCATCCATCAAGCCTTGAATTTCCTCCATCGTGTGGACAATGAACATATCAACAAGGTCTTCCCTCGTTCCATCTAACCAGTTGTTGAATGGCTATAAAATATTCGCAATAAATTTTAATTAAGACTAAATTCTACATTATAGTCTAAACTCAGAATAAAATTTTATTTTAGACAAGAATCCTACCGCAGCTCGCTTAGCAAATTCCAAATGCAGGATGTCAATTTTTTCGAGAATACGTTCAGCTTCATCGAGAGCTTGACGCCTGCGTTGAGTGAGAGTTCCCAAACGATCCCACTGGTCGCAAATGCGTTGGCACCTGGCATTTACGGAAGCACTGTCGTGATATTCTAGCGTGCTATAAAGATAGGGTTCCAAACATTAGTTATCAATCATCTGATAAAAGAGAAAATCCCTTTTTGGGGTTCTTGTAAGGAAAAATATTTACTTAAGCTCCTGGGCGATAGCAGCGATCTGTTCGACCCGATCCTGATGTGCAGCCAGATCAGATTCAAAGGCCTCGTGTTTTTTCTTCAGTGCCTTGAGTTCGTTCAGTTTGCACTGACGGAAGTGCTGCGATGTCAGCATTTCCTCTTTTCCTCCGGTCCAATCTTCGTGAGCATCGGCCTTGTGCTTAAACTTCTGAGC
Source organism: Andricus quercusramuli (assembly GCA_932178445.1). Taxonomy (NCBI): domain Eukaryota; kingdom Metazoa; phylum Arthropoda; class Insecta; order Hymenoptera; family Cynipidae; genus Andricus; species Andricus quercusramuli. Next base: position 127,448 of record CAKNXH010000152.1, on the reverse strand, counting down.
TAAATGCTCTAGTCTTTCGAGACGCATCATCTCCGAAAGGAGCCACTCTTCAAAGGCCTTCTCCGCAAGTTCCAAACCTAAAAATGATAAAACAATAGAATGAATACCAGGGTTAATTTAAAGTACAGGTTGCATTCATTTCTGTAAAGAGCAGGATGAATACCTTTCCATGATTTGTTGATATCAGAAACCATTTTTCCTTCAGTAGGCATGTAAGCTGGACGATTGCTTAGCCTTAGTTTCGTCTGAAGGGTGTTGAAGTTCGTTTCGAGTTTGGCTTTCTGCTCAACACGTGGTGGTTTATGCTTGCGTCTGTATGTCCTGTACTCCTCCAGTTTCTTTTGGCAGCCCGCGAGAGAATTGTCAGTTTGCCGACTAGCGAGCCACGGCATTGTCCTCCTTATCCACTCCAAAAGGTCAGAGGCCAGTCGTTCGTACTCTTCCATTAATCGTTCGTTTTCTTGGTTCACCTTCAGGACCTTACAGATTCTGTTGGCTGCTGTCTCAGCCTAGATTCAACACATTACATATGAATTTTTGATACATTTTTTTACACAAAAAAGCCGAGGTGAATGTTAGAAATTAAAAGACGAAATCAAGGTGTTCAAAGATGTTTTTTAAACCTTTATTATTCTATTGACTTTCTATTCATTTATATTTTAAATCAGGCAGGTTTTACATTTCAAATTACAGATTTGAGTGAAAATTAGGCGACACGTATGTTTTTGAATTAGGGGGAAAATGTTGTACAAAATTATTTTAATTGTGCCGATTGATTTTCTAAAAAACACAATTTTCTCCATAAAACTTCTATAGTTTTTCACCTACTTCAGCTATTCAAATTTTCTTTCGAAATTCGCTAAACATTTGGATAAAGTTCAAAATTAAGAAAATGGCGCGGATTTGTTTGAAAACATGAAGTCCATTTACACAAAAAAATTACATTTATATTTTTTGAATTTAGATTTCATGAAATCGAATTTTTACACTTTGTTTTGAAACAACGAAAGGTAAGAATAAATGTTAAAATTGAATTTTGCACATTTAAAAAAGTTTAAATGAAATAAAGAACTGTCGCTTCTTATACTAGCTTGCATCTTTTACGAAAAAAAATCTGAAATTTAATTTTCTGAAAAAAAAAATCCTGACAACAAAAATGTATTAGCACGCATACAATTCACAGGATATCTTTCTTATAAAAGAGCAAATTAGAGAAAAGTTAGAAAAAATACGAGTATAGTTTTTTGTGAATAGATTTTTTATATTTTTAAATAAATCGCTTCCGTTTTGTTAATTTTCAACTTATTTCAAAAATTTTAGCGGATTTCAAAAAACAGCGTCCAAACCTCACCAGAATTAAACAAATTTAATTTCTGAATTAGGTAACTTGAGTAAACAAATAAGTAAATAGGCAACTTTGTAAACAAATTTGAAAATACGTTTCGACCGATTTCCTATAAAAAACAACATTTTCGTCCCCGAGAGATTCTACGATTTAGAGTGCTGAACCTGCCTGATTTTAAAAGGATCCGGTCTATTGATACCAATTTAATTAAAATGGATTTGAATGCAAGTAAAAAATAAGCAAAAAAAATTAAAAAGCTTTATAATTTATAAGGAATTTGAAGAGAATTTAAGTTTTGGTTATGAAGAGCAACATATTGGCAAGTATTCGGATTACATTTTTAAATATGGCAACAATCAATAATGACTGACAGTAAGATAATTATAAAAAATTAGACAAAAACATCTTATGTTAAAAAATAAATTAACAATATCAAAATGTAATCCCCAATAGATTGCCAATGCCTTCAAATTCTAAAACAGTGCATTTTAAAATGCACAGATCAATTTTAGTACAACCACAATTTTAAAAACAGTGAATGAAAATAAAACGTAATAGAAATTTGACAGTTTAGGAATTGAAAAGAATGGAAATTCGAAGATCTATCGATTGAAAGATGTTTTAAAGACCTTCTATTTTAAACCATAAAAATTTTTATAGATTTAAAAAATGTGCAGTAGAGTCGACGGCCTAATTATTAAATAAAAATGCAATAAATAAAAGGATGACACACCTTTTGAGCACCACTGAAGCAGTGATAATACGAGGATACATAGGTCATCACAGCCCGTTCATCAGGCATTGCTGTGTTTCGCATGTCTAAAAAACACAGTCAAAAAACTCAAACCATGCGTGGTTAGATCAAACATCTAGCATCATTTATACCATTACTCAGTTGAATTTAAAAAATAACTCTCCCTAATAGTAAGAAATAAATTATCTATTCTCTTTAAATCTTTAAATTCAATACCACAAATACATCCCCCACAAAAAATATCTCAATAAAACTTGATTACAAAACTTGCAAAGTAATTTCTCTTTACCGAACAGTATTCTTCTTAAAAAATTAATTGTTACAAAAACTTGCCACGCTTGTTAATAAAACCAGATAAAATTGTAGCTTGCTTTTGTCAGCTTTCGTTTTACTTTTGGGAAAATGAAGCTTGAAAAAGTGAGAGGGTAAGATTACAATTAGAGGATTTTTTTAAGCGTAAATTTGTAACTCGGGTGTTAGAAGATCGTGTGAGTTTACAATTTATCGGAGGGAACAAAACACGCGGTTCATTGTGCTGACCTGATGTGCACCCTGGAACGCGTGGTAGTAGCAGGACACGTAAGTCATGATTGCCCGTTCATCCGGCTTGGGAGTGTTGATCAAATCTAGTGAATATAACGCATCATAAATTCACGAAACGACTATTAGAAAACGCTTCCTTTCAAACTTGACCTAATATAAAAATTTAACTAAACATCAGCCACGTGACTGAAATGGAAAAGCTTTAAGAACCTAGAAGAACCCAAAGATGGTTAACAAATCAAGGGAGATTTCAATTTCAAGGAAGATTCAAAACCCAGATAGGAAGCTCACCGTCAGGATCCAACATTCTGGGAATGTCGAGGTACTTTTCAGCGACGTCGAAAGCAGTGTTCAAATTCTCCAGGGGGTTGTCTTTGCTAAGCTTGTTATAGTCGATGAGGTCAGGACGATGACGATGAATAAGGGCGCAGAAGGCCAGACCATCCTTGAAGGAGAGATGGAAGTTTTGAACGTTGACGTTCTTGTATGGAGCAGTTTTACGTTGGCACCAAAGGAGCAGACCTTCCTTTGCAGTCATCTCCTCAACTGAGATGTCTTGGATGGCGAACCTCAGGATTATCGTCCAGATCATACCGAGCGTCATCTTCAAGTTACCATCAACAATCTCTGTTGCAGAATTTACATTCAGATATTTGCTGTGGATGAGGAAAGAATACACAAGAGGTTATAATGCTTACCTTCAGCACCGATGGAGACGAGTTTTACACCTTTGCTGGCAATGTAGTCCAGTGCTTTGTTTACATTCGCTATTTTGTGGAAGCGCATTTTACCGCGGTCGGGTCGTGGAAGGGTTTCTCCTGAAATCACCTCAAGTAGGAGCATCAACTTCAATCCGTTCCTGAAGTCGTCTTCGATCGATTCGATGGCAGTGCCAGCTTTTCGGAGATGTGAGTTGCACCATGCTGTGAATGTCTGAAAAAATTGATTTATTAATTATTATAAGATAAAGGTGAAGACTGAAATTTATATTTCTTGTAAGTAATTAGAGCGTTGTGTTGGGAGCAAGAATTGCAATACTCAATTTAGAATCATTCCTGAATTTTAGTCAAAGAAAAGTGAGATTTAAGATTGAAGTCTCGCTATTTCTTGAATCTAGACACTTAACCTATTTTTAAAAAACAATTCGCCTAAATATAGAAAAATCCTAAATATAGAACCTTTCGATAAAATAGAAATCTATATTAAATTTGGAATCATTCCAGATTACAGGAATTCCTGTATTTTTCACTATTTAGACGACAAATTATTTTACTGTTAGAGTTCAAAATTTCAAATTTTTGAAACTGCCCCAGCCTGGTTTCCTGTACAAATTCCTTGGCCTTTACAAAATTAAATAACTCATTACGAACTGAGTAAGAAAATAAATCCCCAATCCTCATTCCAGAGAAACTACACGCCGAATGATATCTTTAGTTTTCTCAAAATAAATTCAAGGTGACTTCACAATCGTTAAAAAGCTACGTGTCCCAGTAGAAGATTTTCTGGTTCAAAATCTTACCTCTGTAAAATGTTTCTACAACAATGATCCTCCTAACTTGCACTTAAAAATAAGAATTAGAAATAATAACATTTTGTATTTCAATACAATTTTAAAAATTAGTTTCTTTTCCTCGAAAAAAATTTCAATTATGTCGGCATGTGCAGATTCTTTTACGTAAGTGTGATATGTAATCATCTCGATTCATTGACCGTGACAAGCAGTAATTTACGACATAATGATGTATCTTCTCTGTTATAATGTGAATGAACTTGCATAAACTTGAATCTGCATGTACGGCTCTTTTTCACTTTAAAAATGCAAACCAGAAGAAAGTATTAGGATGCCTTAGAAAATACTCATAACACTTTAACAATTTTATTGTCATTCTATTTCTGCCGTTTATCTAACAGCCAACATTCTTCAAACCTAGCAAAATTGGATCAGTGACTATGAACGTTTTTTTTTCAGGAATAAATACAAATCTGACAAAATAAATCAAATGTAGCAGAATAAGCTAACAAAAATAAGATGCAAATACATTTCATTACATAAATTCGAATAATAATTTACAAAATGAAATTTTCTCGAGAGAGAATACAATGGCTAGGCATTTAGAACTTGATTCATCTCGATACCTAGTGATTTAAATATAGAAACGAAATTGGAGTACTTGAAACATCTTTGGAAGTGAGATGTACCTCGAAATTGAGGACAGAATTGTGAAAACAAGAGAGAATAAAGATTGAAAAAAGAATTGGAATTTACAGAAAGGAATTGAATTTGTATCTGAATCTGCTTAGAGTATATTTTAGTAACGACCCCGATCCCTCGTGCTATATATATCTAGTGTCCTGGTTCTAAGCTCTGCTTCCTATTGCTCCGGCAATGCTTCAATACAAATCTTGCTATTATTTATTTATCGAGAGAATAAACTGCCATAAATTCAAATCTTAGTACAAATAATTCTGGATTATGTACTACTCCTCAACATTAATGACCCAAAAGTGGCACAAAGTTTAAAATGTATAGGAAAATTGTGCAAGAGGGTTGTACAACAAAAATAACTTCCAACTGTTTCAAGTTCAGTCTACAACAATCTGCAAAATTGATTCTTGTCAATAAATAATATTTTTCGACGACAATTACATTTTTTCTAGGAATTTATTATTTTTAGTTTTTACAACTCTCAGGAAATTTTCCAAAAAGTGGTTTCTACAGTAAAAATGACATTGCAATTGTTTCAAGTTCACAAAAAACTGCAAAATCGATTCTAGTAAATTAATTTTTTACTAGAAAGTATCCGATGGGATACAATTACTTTTCTGGAACAGTTTTTAATATTATATCTATATTTTTCATAAATTATACTGATATTAATCATATTAAAAAATGGAGCAAAGGTAGTTTGTAATTTTGTAATGTAGGACATTTTCATTTTAGTGTTAATGTTCAATATTTAGAAGGTATTTTATTTAATAATTTAGAGATCAACGAGTCTTTTTTCAAGAGTTGAGGGGGGGGGGGGGGGCACTTGGTAATGTGTTAAAGTTTCCGTAAGTTATTGGAGGGGGTGTTTCTGTGAGAAAAATGTGCTGAAGGAGAAAAAAATGGTCTTTTTTTTTCGAGAGAGAGAAAATTATTGAGTGAAACTTAATACGGGTAGCGTAAAGCATGGCGAGCCAAAATTGGACATGAGCCACCCTAACCTCATCTTCGTCCCTACAATCTATTTGCAAGACATCGGTTCCTCCCGCACCAGTCGCATTGGCACATATCAAAAACATTTATTCATCCCGGAATCCGCAAATTAAATTTTTTTATCCATCTGCAGTGTACAATCTTTCTCCCCTAAGAATCCAAAAATTTATTTAATTTTTGGGCACGTAACACTTACCGTATGAGTTCTATCACATTTCCCAGGGTTTCATCCACAATAATAAATAATATTATATAATTATATAATTTACAATTTAACACTGAAACTTGGAAAAATGGTAAATAACTTGAAAATGAACGTCTGAGAACTGATTTTTTTTTAATTAAAAAAAAAAAGAAGTCGGTAAGGCAGGAATGACTTTTTTTTTATTTTTCCAAGAGAGAAGAGTACGCAGACGTTTATTTTTATTTTCTTTAGCATTTCCCAGAGTTTCAACGAAAAATACTTAATATTTCGGACAAAAACCTAGAGAAACTGATGTGGAATATATGGTAAGTATGACATAGCTTTCAAATTTATATTTTACATCCAAAAGTTGAATGAATATTTGCTTGATTAACTTTCCTTACTTAAAAAATCATATTATTTATCGTTATTTTTTAGTGTGGTTAATAAGAAACAATTTGGGTCAAAATACTCTAAGTGTTTCTCAGCAATATCATAAAATCACATTTTTTTGTTAAATTCTAATCTAAAACTTGCACAAATTTTAAAATGTAAGGATCCAAAATAGAACAACAAAAATAAAACTAAAACTTAAAGGGTTTTAAAATCAAACCGGCAATTTCAAACATTGCAAATTTTCGAATTTAAAACAAATTAAAAGGTAAGAATGACAAATTTGACTATTTCAAATTGGAAACACTGGTTTAATTATTAAAAATAAAAGTTTATAAATTAAAGGTTTGAAACTGTATTCATAAATGAAAGTATTGAAGACGTAATAATGTGTTTAATCGTGAAGATTTGAAAACTTTTTTCTTGAAACTCTGAATTAATGAAAGGAAGTAATAATCTGAGTAATTACGATGGTGAATTAATAAGATAAAGAGGAATCTGATCTTGAAGGAATTCAATTTAGAAGATGATGTTAAACTTCTCTAATTGGGGCCAATCAAAAAATGACAAGTAGAGAATAGATCTCTAGGGCCAAATCACTGCATAGAATCTCTGTAAGTCAATAAAAGAAAAAATAGAACATTCCTTTACAATCAGGTCTGTGATGCATCATAAGTTTCTTATTTTTGGTATCACTACGAATGGATTTGTTTATCCACGAGGACCACGAGTGAACGAATTGAATGACAATGACACTATCGTGGGTACACTCACAACGTAAGCGCAAATAGACTAGATAACGTGCTGCTTATTTAAAATTTTAAACGACCGATGATGCATACAAGCTGAGCAAACACTACTGAAAAAAATGTTCTAGTAATTTCTCTTTCCAGCGAAATATCTTTTACTCAATCTATATCAAAGCCTTTTCTTAGACTTTTATTATTTCAAAATTATTATTTTTTTATTTTCTACATTAGTTCAATTCTTTTAATTTAATTCTTCCATTTCCCTTAGCATATATTTTGGATTTTATTATTTTATCGACTAACTTCTAATCTGCTTATCCAAATTTAATATATTTGTAACCCAATTTTTTTGTTACTTTTTAAAATCAATTTGTAATTCATATTATATATTTTAATTAATTTGAAATCAATTAACCAATTTTTGTAATGAGATAGGTAGTAAATCAGGATGAAATTGCGATACGAAATGAATGTGGAATACCAGAAGAGAATTAAAACCAATTTGTTCAATCTGAGGTTCAATCACATTCATATAGAGTCCATAAATCAACCAAAGAACTGAGGCGTGAATTTTGCTCTTATTACGCAAGAACAAACACGTCGTTAAAAAAAATAGAGCCCAACTAGGAAAGTAAGCCTAGACATTTCTGTATTTTCCTCTCTATTATTATAAATCTAAATCTAAAGTGGACTTATCATTATACAAAAATAGTTATGATTTACTAATCTACCTTCATGATATTCTAAACGTGAAATAGAGCGTGGCCTCGAATCGACAGGTAACCAGGGAGTTATAAAATATTGTTAAGACCCAGGAATTTATCAACGGTATAAAATATTAGCACCTAGAAACCCGGATTCAGATGATATATTGCTTAACGAGACCAAGATATTTCAAATATTCAAAATAAATAATAAAATATTAATAAAATTTTTTAAAGTATAAAACTACCAAATTTCGTATTATCTGTTGCTTCCCGCTGAGCTTGTTTTTTTTCCAAGCAACAGGTGTGTTTAAATTAGTGAAGAGCAGGTGATTTTGTCCGTTAAAATGCGATAGTATAGACTACGTTCGCGATAAATATTCGTTCCGCTTATATAAATGTTCCACGAACCGAAGAAAACTACACTTTTGCAATAAATATTTTTGCATCTGTAATGATTTATTCTGCTTTGGAAAATGAATAATCAAATTGCATTCTTGTTAGAGAGAAGAATATAACATTTAAAATTTAATTTCACAAACAATATATTCAGGTTAATTTCAAGGTAAATGAATGAAGTGAACAAATAAAGTCAAAAGCCAAATTTTATTTTCGATTACCGTCTCGGTTGAAAAAAAAAGTTTTGTCTTCAATATTTACAGTTACAAACTACCGACCTACTACATTCTTCGACTATAATTAATTTAATTATAGAAAAACTAGACACATTAAGACTAGATAGCGATCATTGACTTTGACCCCAGCAGGTAGTTAGGTGGTAGGTTTACGGATTTATTTCTGAAGCTCTGCAATCTCGTATAGTCGGGTCAAGGTGTAACAAATGATACTAAGTTTTGGCTTATTTTAACTTGCGGAATATCTCACTATCTTTCAAGCTCTACTTTAAATCTCCACAAGTATAGAAAATTTCGTATTTTTCCTCTACAAAATAGCAATGAATAAAAAATCAATTACAGAATCAGGGAACAAACTTCACTTATTTTATCTTATCTATCTTTCTAATCATTGATTGGTTATCTAATTCAACTTGAATCGATTCAGAGTAGCTTCTCTAAATAAAGAATATAAACTGTTAAAATAAATGATTAATTGTGGTAAAAAATGATACTAAAAATTTCATTTCGAAGGGGTAATTATTTTCAAATCTATCATTTGAAGGTACATACTTCCAGATGTCGATCACCTGTTGGAAAACTACGCGAGCTACTTTCTAAGCATATGAGCTAAGTCGACAAGAGAAAGTCTTAATGGATCATTTAACTACTAAAAGCAATTAAATAACCATCTAAATAAGAAACTAGTAAGCAGGAACAAATTATCCAGATTGTTTTCTAGACAATTTAATTACCCGATTGACGAAAATGGTCCAAGATGACTCTATTTTGAAGAAAAAAAAAAAACTGAAAGTGAATGGGCTTCAAATTTTCAGTTTCAAGTCTCGAAAGGAAATTTCTTCTTAATAATGTGGCAGAACAAATGACACGAGAAAGAAGTAAGTCCTTGCACTCTCGAAAATACGTGCGAATGACCTAAAGGTTCAGTTACCTCCTGCTGTCCATTTCACAAATCCTGTCGATCCACTTTCACGCTGAATTCCTAAACTCGTCTACTTTTCTTTCAGTGGAAAAAGTCTCGATTGCAGACTTGATTAAGAGTCAACTTCCTTTGTTTCCAATATTAATTGTGAAACTAAATTCCGTTTGAAGGGAATTTAGGAAGGGCCTATTTTTCGGAATGTAAAACAAATACAAAGGTGTATATCCAATCAAAAATCAAACGAGAGGCTTCGTCAGGGTGGCCTTAAAAAGTGACTCATTTAAACTTGCACACTTTCGGTTTTTTTTCTGGTAAAAAAAAATAAAGGAATTGAAGACCGGAATTCGGATTGAAATCAAAGTTAGTTTTTTGGGTAAGTGAATCTACGAGCTTGTCACATGGTTTCATTGAGTCACTCCTGCTTGTGAGGTTTTTGCTCCATTTAGCATTCCGAGGACTCGCAAAAAAGAGCGAAATGAATGAATTGTTCCGACTCATGTTTCTACATCCGAGAGGATATAATACTATATAATATATGACTTATGCCAGCGATGTTATTTTGAGAATAAAGTAAGGCGGCAAACTTCGCTGCAAATAGAACGGAGCATAAAATTGTACAGACTGTCAATGCACGGTGGAACGACCTCTGCTATACTTGCTGTATATCCATAGTCGGCATCCGGATAGTTTGCTAATCTCAACTGATGTCTATATACATTTATGACCAAACGATGCTTGAATTATACATCCTATTCTTGTAACTTGCAACTTGAATATCCTCTCAGCTTTCTCATTTCTCAATCTCAATGCACACATTTCTGATTTCTCCCTAAAAAAATTAATCAAGTTAGTAACTTTATTAACAAAATAATTTTTCCTCTAGAATTAAAATAAATGAAGGAAATAACGTTATTCTTTTTGTAAATCTTCTGAACTATGGTCAGCAAAATTGAACTTTAAAGAGCTTTAAAAAGATTTTGGATTAATCTCTTAAGCGATTATATTTTAAAGAAGTAAAAATAAAGTAGCTTGCTGGAGATTTTCTGATATCTTTCGAATGGCATTCGAATCGACGCTTATCATTTTTCCTTTTCGTACGTTTGTTTATGAAAGCCGCTGAGAGATCTAGCGAGATATTTTTGTGAGGCGTCGCTTTTAGACGGTCGTCGATGACGTAATGAGACGCCGGGCATCCATCCTTCTATACACATATACCATTATACCCACGCTTATTCTACCAATTTAATTTAAATTTTGAATATTATTCACGTATTGAATGCGTTATTATTCATTTAATTTTCCTCTCTTTCAGGAGTTCCAATTTTTTATCGAATTTGATCTAAAATTGGCTGACTTTTCCAGATGTACAGATCAATTTTGCTAAAATTCTAAGCTCTAGACAGTCCAGACTCTAGGCTCACTCGTGGATATTTTAGAAAAGTTAAAACTTACTTTTTAATATGTTTATTTTATCTTTAAAGTAATGCTGTATTCGAAAAATGGGATCCAAAGAACGTCAAAAGAAGTTTTATTCTTTTACTATTTCAATTTCTTTATCATTCAGAACAGTTTAAAAACTCTTAAAATTGGTGTGACTCAGTCTTAAAACTTGATCACATAGTTTCACGTCAGTGCAGTTACGATCAATTCTTATGATAACAGAATGCAACTTTCTGAATTGCTTGTAATCGATAATTTTGACACAATGATTTAAATTTTCTAAGTCAATTCCAAAATGTATTCTAATCAACAAAAGATTCAATGTTTAGACATCAATTTCTATATTAGCATTCAAATTTAACATTCATATTTGATTAGTTTTCCCAGATTGTTTAAGTGCTAAAATTCTTGATTCCTAATTCTCAACGGAAACTAACGAGATAGTCCCTATAAAAAAGTGTGAATCATGAAGACCCGCATGACTAGTGTTTACATTTTATGATCCCAAGGGAAGTCCGATTCAACTTGGTCTAATCAGAGAATTCTCGAGAATGTTAAAAAAACAAATATTAGCACGAGACGGAAATGTGCGGAATGACAATCGCATGTCTGATTATGAAGGAAGAGTCGAGCTGATAGGAACGAGAGACTTGTTATCATCGCATAACAATCGACTTACGCTGGTCAAACGATGGCATGACTGGGTCACCCGATTCCAATCTGAGATTTGGCTCGTGGCCTAAAGCTCCCAAAGGTTAACGATCTTCACGCCATCAAAAATTGAATAGATAGCGCGATAATCCTAGATGAACGAATGCTTTCACTTTACTACTGAACCGCTAATTTCAATCTAAGCAAACTGTAATCATATCAGAGATAAACACCCAGCTCATCTCAAATCCTCACTCCAGCAGCCAACTGATCATACCTCAAGCGATAAATAATTACTTGATTATACAGAAAACGATAATCCTCTCATTCTCTATTATTTCTGAATTCTATTATCGAACAATGTCGAATTAATTCCCATGGATCGATTACTAAATTACTATCTGAAATATTTATACAAGAGAAATAAATAAAATTTAGGTAATATAAACATTATTAAAAAAATTTTAGGTAATCAACTAAGGAGTTGTAATTATCTTGGAAAATATTATAGTTCGAAAGTTACGTTACCTGAAAAGATAGCCTTAGAATTGAAGTAATTATTGCGAAATTGTGGTCTCGACCTTTAGAAATTGAATAACTGACAATTAAAGTAGTCGTATAAGAAAATGCAAACGCGATTTGCTCACTGGCCTTGGGATTTAAGACATTGTTAAACGAAAGTAACGAATTGTTTGGTACACAAGTAAAATAAACTATAACACGACCCACTTGCGAATAAGAAGTGCCGTCATTGCCTGGAATGTGCAGGTCTGTAGTCGACTGATTCTGACTTTACAAGAAATTTCCTGAGCTAATTTACAGTTAACTCATCATCGTAATCCTCTTTTTTAATTAATTTAGAAAGTACACAGATTTTCTTAAAGGACTACGTCCTAGTAATTGGCAACAAGTTATTGCTCTGGAACTTTAGAAAATACAGAAGGCACTATAAAATATGTTTTTTTAGCTTGGCTTAAATAAAAAATTTGCAAAAACGCTTTAAAAAAAAGTAATATTTCTGCTTAAAAGATTTGTACAAATATATATTTAGTGAGGGGAAATTGGTTCGATGCCAGGGATAGAATTTCATATTCATATACTGAAAACATGGTTTGGTTCCAAAGTAAGCAGATTCTTAAATGAATCAAATTAAGATATTTTCTTGATTTGTAGCAAAGTGAACTTATGAATGGCAGTATTCTTCTTTGCGATCAGGATGTGGATTTCACGGATTATTGAATTATAATTTCTTGAAAGCTGAAACGTTAAAAATTGTAACTAAAAATTTCAAAGAAGCTTTTGAGAATGTATCGTTTACAAGTTTTTAAAGAAACCACTGTCATTTAGATTATTTTTTCAATTCCTCAAGCTTCGCAGCAGATAAGAAAAACTGAAGTCTCTACACGGATTCCGATCAACACTTCATTTTCGTAAAATTAAATTGCGAGCGAACCTTGTTGAAAGTGAAAAACTAATCTCCTAGAGCTCCTAGTCGGAACTCAAAAGTGTAAAATACATTCATAAATCAAAAGCAAGAACTTTGACATTTCAAATTTCGAAAAATTTTGATGAAATTGTAAACCCGATGTGAGTCACTGTCCAATTATTTTCGTCATAAAGTCCGAAAATACAATCCGAAGGGCTGCAGCAAAAAGCAACTTGAGCCTGGGGGCCTTGAGACTCTGCCAAAAATTGGGAAAACTTCACCTCCACGTACTTGAAGCACCACCACATTAATTAAATTCCATTTGACAATATCAAATCGTCTCAAATGTCACTTCAAAACACCTATTTAAATATTTCCGTTCCAAACTATAAAAAGTAATTTTATTCTAAGAAAAGAGTATTCAATTTGCAATATTCAGAAGGGCAAAGTATAGACAAATTTAAATAAATTGTAATAATAATAGAAAAAGTAATTGAAAATGAGTGTTCAATAAAAAAAAGTATCAATAAGTTAGTAAATTGGAGTAAAAAATTGTTTTTATTAGTAAATAAAACAAATATTTTTGCAACTGTCAATTTAAAATCAGAAGATTCTGATGATTCTGATTGACAGAAAAAGTGTACGTTGAACTAATTATCCTCGGCAAGTGAGAAAGAGAGGAAATCTAAACAGACACCGGAACAGCAATTCGTAATCACTAGATAAAAAATACCTTTCGTTTTTCGGAGTCAAGGCGAACAGGCTGGAATTCGCACTGTTTGAGGTTAGAATCCGCAAGTCCCGTTTTACCTCCAATGTAAATTAAACAAAAAAAAGTGCTTACACTCTCGTATCCGTAAATAAATCCTTTTTCCGCTATTGCTAAATACGGCGCACTCCCAACACAACACTGGTGCCATAACTTCTTAAAATTCACAAATAAAAGCTCGCACCATATCGCCGATTGGGGTTTCCCGATTTTTCAATTAAAAAAACCTTTAGGGAAGAACTTTCACTCACTTTTTTCTGCTGTTTCTCCCAGGCCGGGTCCAGGAGACCCTCCCTTTCCCACTCTTCCTCCGGCTCCATGTATCCGTCCCCGTAGGCCTCCATGTCGTTCATCCTTTCGCGTGTCGTGTTCCTTTAAACGTGATTAATAAACTTCCTTGTCACTTGTATACTTGAAATTTGGTCAATTGTCACTCGGATTGATTTCGCCTCTTTACGAGGGACGAAATCTTGAAAAAAAAAATGGTACGTTATGAACGCGGTGCAGCTTCTCACTGGACCCGCACGACTATAATAGTGGGTGCGGGTATACAGAAATGGAGTATGAGAAAAAAATGGATAGTGGAGAGAAAGAGTACGAGCGACAGAGAAAGAGAGGATAGAAAAGTGTCTGAGAACGATGGAGCGGTTTTAAAGCCTGTAACGTACCCGCTAAGCCCAAGAAAACAGTTCGTGTCGTTCTTTCCCTCGCGCTGACCCCTCTGCCACGAGTCTGACACGATTTTGCTTGCCGGCGCACGAGTCCCCCAGCCCCACCCTCCTCCACAGAAATGAACAGAAATAAGCCCCCCTCCCCCAGCGAGCCCCACCATTTCGAACTTTCAAAGCCCCTGATCGCACCGCACTCGCTACGAATGCAGAGGCGCCTCGCCTCGACTTTAAAATCAGAATTCGACATATAAACTATCGGGGTTCAACCCCATATCGTTATAAGTATTTTAATTGATCAAGAGATTAATCACCGCCAGATTTTAAATAGTGTGACATTATAATTTAACGAAAAAATTCGAAAGTTTTTGGCAAGCGGTACGCAACTTCGGAATTTTGATAAACACCGCGGCTGCGCACGCTTGCAAATTAAATTAAATGCCGAAGGGTTGACAACTCGTGAAGTAAACTTGTGATGAAATTTCTTGAAATATCCAAAGTCATGCGTGAATTCATTTTAAGTTAATGAATTCTCCTGTCACTTGAATTCTCTTGAAATCTCCTGAAATATATACGTCATTTGAATGAATGTGAAATAACATGTAGTCACTTGAATTCTCCGGAAGTCAGTGAATTCTTCAAAAATTTCTGAAATCACTTGAAGAGACTTGAAGTAACTTGAATTCACTTCAATTTACAAAAATTCGCTTGAAGTAGAAATCTTTTCAAATATCCTGAAATATCTGAAGTCAAGTGAATTCACATGAATTTACATGAAATCACTTGAAGTCAGTGAATTCTTCAGAAATTTTTTAAGTCACTTGAAGTGACTTGCAGTAATTTCAATTCACTTCAATTTACAAGAATTCTCTTAAAGTACCTTGAATTCACTTGAAAGCACTGAATTCTCCTGAATTCATTTGAATTAATTCACATGAAATCACTTGAAGTCAGTGAATTCTTCAGAAATGTCTGAAATCACTTGCAGTGACTTGAAGTACGTTGAATTCTCATGAAGTCACTTGAATTTATTTGAAATCTCTTGAAATATCTAAAGTCATTTGAATTTACATGAAATCACTTGAAGTGAATTCTTCCGAAATGTCTGAAATCACTTGAAGTCACTTGAAGCAAATTCAATTCACTTTAATTTACAATAATGCTCTTGAAGTGTGTTAAATTCTCCTGAAGTCACTTGAATTCTTTTGAAATCTCCTGAAATATCTGAAGTCATTTGAATTCACATGAAATCTGATGAAATCACTTGAATTCAGTGAATTCTTCAGAAATTTTTGGTCACTTGAAGTGACTGAAAAAGAAAAACTTGAATTCACTTCAATTTACAACAATTCTTTTGAAGTACGTTGAATTCACTTCAAGTCACTACATTCTCCTGAAGTCACTGAATTCTCCTGAAGTCACTTGAATTCTTTTGAAATCTCCTGAAATATCTGAATTCATTTAAATTCACATGGAATCACTTGAATAGATCTGAAGTATCTTGAATTCACTTCAATTTACTAGAATTCTCTCGAAGTACCTTGAATTCACTTGAAGAGTCACTGAATTCTTCTGAAGTCACTATAGAATTCTTTTTAAATTTTCTAAAATATCTTAAGTCATTTGAATGCATATGAATTTAAATTAAATCACTGGAAGTCAGCGAATTCTTCAGAAATTTCTAAAGTCACTGAAAGTGTCTTAAATTAACTTGAATTCACATAACTTTACAAGAATTCTTTTGAATTCACTTGATGTCACTGAATTCTCCTGAAGTTACTTAAATTCTCTTGAAATTTCCTGAAATATCCTAAATTTGAGTTCACATGAAGTCAATTGATATGTACATGGAGTGAGCAGATGAATGAGTTGAAAAAAAAAATCGAAATCAAAAATAGCCTACGACTGAAAAGTTTAATTTTGGGAAAACTGCAAGAATTACACATTTTTTAGACTCTTTTTTGCTCCGCGAAGGAACCTCAAGATGATTCATCTATTTCGCATTTTGCACAAGTTATAAGAAATCCAAAATGAAAATTTGCAGTGCTAGGCTTTTTTATTTCGAATTTTTTTTCGACTCACTCTAATCAGCAGTGAGACGAATACATTTCGTGCAATTAACTGAAGTCAGTGAATTCGCCGAAAACTTTTTGAAATCTTTTGAAATCTCCAGAAGTCACTGAAGTCTCTTGAAATATCTGTAGTCACTTTAAAACACTTGAATTCATTTGGAGTAACTTGCGTCCTCTTGAAATATCCTAAAATATCTGAATTTATTTTAATTCATATGAGTTCAAATGAATTCACTAGAAGCCACTGGAATTCTCTGGAAATCTCCTGAAGTCAGTGAAATCTTCTGAAATCATTGAAACATCCTAAAGTATCTTGTAGTCAGAAGAAGGTGCACACCTGATTGGTCAAGTTGTCAATCCCTCGTTTAATGTAAAGAATTGCATTAAGTGATTTTAGCTGATTTATAATTTAAATGTTTGAAAAACTTTAGAAGGCCCAGTACAAAATATTCAGGAAATGGCTTTTAGTCAAAATTTCTAATTATATATTTTTGCTTTGTAATTTCGAACATACATATCAAAAATTCGAAAGAAAACAATCTGAAAAATAGATAGTTTTTACTTAAGCACTTGCGAAAGTTATCATTTTTACACGTATTTAATAATAAAAATTAAGTTTTTATTGAAGTATATTCAAAATTTTACAACAATCAAAATTTTTAAACAAAAGAAAAGCTATTTAATATATAGATTATAGGCTATCAAAATTTCAAATATCAACGTACTGAAGATGTAAAGGCATCTCTCCCGCTCTTAGAAAATAGACGGAAAATACAAAATCAGTGAACGGAGACAATTTTACGAAAACGTTTGAATCCGGTTTAACTTATTCCGTTTAATTTTATAGATATATCAATAGTTTTCGATTGTTATTGGATAATTCCGGTGCGATCTACCCATTTATAAAAAAAATTGTTAATCAAGATATGAAAATGAAGATGCTGTCGAAATTCCAGAGCGTTTTTACGGAAAAATGCAGTAGGGGAGACAGCCCTACAGTAGATAATGATCCTACCCTATATAATCATTAATTATAACTACAAATATAAGTAAAATATTCCGTTCTAATTTTAGTATATTACCAAGTATCATTTCTGAACTATTAATTACATTAAATTAATTATTTTATATGCATTCAGTGGCGGACGGGGTACCTTGGGGCGCAAAGCAAAAAAAAAAAACAAAAAAAAGGCAGAAACCACCATTGTTTTTTGTGCCACTTTTATAATGATTTTTTGATTATCAATAACAAACATATTTTCCGCGGCATAGCAGTATGTAGTATATACATGCCTTAGGGGGGCGCCTGATAGGGTGGGCGCCAGCGGGGTTTCCCGCATCCCAACCTATGGCCAGTCCGCCTCTGCATGCATTAGTATTTTAAATTAATGATTATTTACTATAGATCATTATCTACTGTTGGGTGGTCTTCCCCAAGTGAAATTATAATGGGTTTCGTGGAAGTTGCTGCATTTTTCCATACAATTCGATGCCGGGAAACTCTGCGACTTCTAATAAAGAAGGCAGCAAGTGGAAGATGCTACCTTCTTGCATAGTTGTCGGCCTCGAATTCAATAGCTAGTTTCCCAGATTGTTTATAGTTACTTCCGATTCTTTGCAGCTGCCGCCTTTTCTCGCAGAAATAATTTTCGAAGCTTGTAGTTGCTACCGTTTAAGACTTTAAGGTGATGTTGCAATAATTAATTTAAACAATATAATAACAATTTGCACAAATGATTTCGACAAATCTCTTTTCAAAAATCTCAGTGATATAAAAAACTCATTTTTCGATTTTTTGTAGTTGCTGCCTTTTCCCGTAGAACGGCAGATGTAAAAGGGTTAAATAACAACATTATCGCTCTGTTACTTTGGCAAATTGAAAACAAGACACTAAACTACGTCCTTTTACTTGGCTTGAGTATAAATGTTTAAAAAACTTTACCCTCCAAAAAACGCAGTCTAATGTCTTTTTTTTTTTAGTTTCCCAAAGTTCCAGAGCAATAAATTATTTTTAAAAAAATTTTCTTAGAGAAAAAAAATTCGATAACCTAAAAAAATGTTCTTAGTATAGGACTGTAGGTAATTAACACTGTCACGTGCCCTTAGATATGAAAAGTAAAGTATAACACTTAGGTTTGAATCATTGAATCAGAAAGAGGACAAAGCTTCAGACATTTTTTAAAAGTAATTGAAAAATACACATTTTTTCGTTGAAAATATTTTCATAATTAAAAAAGGCATCAAAACTTGGCAGAAGGCAAAATTCTTTTAGCTCTCAAATTATGATAAAAGTTCTGATTAGATATGAATATGGTATTTTCTACTTTGTGAGCTAATAATATACTACAAGAAGGTAAAAATTGAAAATAAACAGCTCACTAACAAATTTTGTAGCAAATTTATAATCTTTTCAAATTTGAACATTCCAAAAGCTGTAGATATATTTTTTGCAAACTTTTGAAAATAAATTGAGGTATTACTAAAATTTAAAAACATGCAATATCGTACAGTCCTCCTAGCCTTTTACAGACAAATTGAATTTCTGATTAATTGTTTCTTAAAAATGAAAAATAATTTGTTAAATCATAAGAAACTAATTCAGCAAAAAAATATCTCAAAACAATATTGAGCATAATCAAATGAGACTTTCTTTTCATAAAATTTTTTTAGTCGCTTCAGAAAAGCTAAAAATACGAAATTGAATTAGTAGAGTGACACGTATAGATTTAAAGTCGTGGTGGAAGAATGAAGAAGCTGCTTTGAAAAATATGTCGAAAGAATCAAACATATGAAATAAGTAATGACCCATAGAAATCCATTTATAAGCAAATTTTAAAGAGTCAATACACTTTCAGTGTTGAACAACCGTCAGACTTTCATGGAATTGCAAATAAACGTCATTTTAACCAATTATCTGTAGTTATCGTAGTTATCACAGTTATCACAAATAACGAAACTAACCTCTTTCCTGCTTGAAAATCCTATACCCGGGGAACTGATTTGAAGAACGTGGATCGCGTGGTTTTATGATAAAAATAGAATCACGCTCGACCGTGGAACCTCATTCACCTACGCATGACCAAAATAGTATGATGATAAGCGCGCGATTCTTGAAAGAACCACAGCAGGTTCATGCATGTTCACACGAAAATTCGCAGTTACAAATAAGGTGCGACGACACAAAAATTCGCAAAAAAGACCGAATGGAAAAACGTTGAGGATTTACTTAAAACTAAAACCCTTTCGGAAATAATACAACAAAATTTATTAAGATATCCCTCAACATATTCTACCTGTTGACTTTAAAGAAAGTTAATAATGTAAATAACGACATTGAGATTCATTATTGTGATTATTGCGATTATTGTTTCCATTCTAACCTCAAAATGCTTTGACAGTATTTGACAGATTCAAAACCTTCCAATTCTCTTCTATAATGAGATTATATTTAAAAATGTAGGCTACTTTATCCATTTTCCAAAAAATCGATCGATATTTACTTACTTTAGTTATAATTTATAAAATTTTACAATGTTTGTGAGATAAAAAAATTTAAATTCAGTTTTTTATTTTTACTGATTTTTAGATTTTTACACAGCGCATGCGTGAGGAATTGGACAAATTTTGTTTTGCGCCACTAGCGACCAAACCACGAACTGCATAAAGCCGAACAATCTATATGAACATTTTATTTCATGTTTATAAGGTGTATTTTCTTTTCCTGTAAATACGAAAATATCTTGATCGGAAAAGTCATTTTTGTAATCGTTTTAAGTCCTTCAAAAGTGTTTTCTTGCATTCAGCTGTCTATATTTACCTATTTCCCCAAACCGACTTTTATTTTCAAGTTTTGAGCAGCGATTGGCGACATGTTCTCACCGTACGGCGTTTTCTCGGAATTAAGGTTTTAAAGGAGCTTCCAAAATTTAACTTTCACCGTTTTATCGCACTATTTTTGGAGAGAAATGGCCTCTGCTCTCTCAGGTATGTATGACCTAAATTTGAAAATAATAACCTCACTCTTTTGTATTATTTTGATGCCAGTACATAAAGATTTTTCTGCAGAAAAGGGGGACAAAAACGTGTATAAACTTCAATCTCCATTGATTTTTCCCTGCATTTTTTTATTGTGAATTTCAGTTTGTTTGTTTAGATATAGGGCACCTGTGTTTAATTTTTCTAAATTAGAATTGCTGATTACATCCCAATCATGAAGAAATAGAATAAATAGAAAATTTGAAGAGTGTAGGTTGGAAAATCTAACCATTTGTTTAGCTGGGCTGGGTTCGCAGATTCGTACCGAAAAAAATCAGACCATTTTGAGAACTAAATTTTGTTATAGTCACAGTCAAATATAAATAACTTTGATTGTAAATATTTTGTGCGACATTTATTTCATAAGGCATTTGTATTAATAGAATTTTGTAGGGTAGAAAAAAATATATAAAATATACTGTATTTTCTTCAAATTAGGGATAAATATTCGCAGATTGGTAGTAACCTAGAAAGAAGTGTTGTTCGCAAGATGTAATAAAACGTGCGAAAGTTGGGAATATGTGACGTTCCGCAAGTAACCTTTATCGGTATGGAGTTACGTAGGGAGGCATATAGCCTGATAAATTCCCGACGCACTTTTGAAGTTGGAACTTCGAATACCAGCTTTTCGAGAGAAAAAAATGCATCTAAAGTTAGCGGGTTCCTTAAGAGATGGAACATTAATTGCAGTAATATTTCACATCGTAACCCCAAAATTCATACTTTTGACGTTCACAAAAACGCAATTATCTCCTAAACTACGGCCAACAAAGCGGTCTCTTTTCTTGCGGAACGTCACATATTATACCATAAATTATATACGTATACTACCAAATGAAAGCATAGCAAATCTACTTAAAAGATCAGGCTGAAATCGAATACTGGCGCGTACTTTTATTGTTTAAATTTTTTCTTTTTACTTACCATCAGTGACTAATTGTTGTAATAAACTCACATAATTGATTTTTCTAATAATTAAACTACTGTTTTTAAACATATAAATTTATCAAAACCTTTTTTGCAGCATATTGGGTGCAATTCTTCAGGAACGCAGGATTTCCGCAGGATGTGGCTACAAAGCATGCAGTGGTATTTTCTAATAATCGAATAAAGCCAGACATGCTTCCAGACTTGGATAAGCCCAGCCTGAAGGAAATGGGAATAACGTTGATGGGCGATATGATAGCAATTCTGCGCTACGCTAAAAAAGTAGTCGAAGAAACGACTTGTGAAAAGTTTCTCGTCGACTCTGAAGACTCGCAGCCTACAACAAAATTTGTATCGAAACCTGTGATAAAAAAAGTAGTAGCAAAAGTTGCTCCAAAGAGCACAGTTCTAAGCAAAGCAAAACCCGCAGCCCCGATTAAATCTTCTTCCTCTGCACCCTCAAGTACAATTGTGAAGAAGAAAGTCGCCTCGAATGTGACGAGGCTCGTGCAAAGAGAGGAGAAAAGGCCTGTAAAGAGAAAGATAGAAAAGAAAATAGAGTTGTTGGATAGTGAATCGGATGAAGAGTGGAAAGCAGAAACACAAAAGAGATTAAAAGCTGCGAAGGACGATGTTGAATATAAAGTAATAATGCCTAAAGGAACAACCGTGAGGAGTCAGCAGATTTTGAAGAAAGCTGTTGAGCAGAAATTGACGGTTTTCGATAGACTGGGAGATAGTTCCGTAACTAGTACTACTAATTTACCTGAAACCTCTACAACTTTTAATATCACTGGACTTGGGAAGGACATGATTAAAAGGAACTCTAGTGTATTTAATAGACTGGGCGATAAAGATTTATTAAAAAAGGATGATACCCAGGTCTCTGGGATTCTTAAAAATGGATCAAGTGCAGCACCTTCCTCAGGGATTTTAAAAACTCGCTTGCCTACTAAAACCACAGTTATTTCTTTGAACAAAAACTCGAAAGGGATTTCGAAACTTGTGGGAACGATGAGAGCTGATCAGGAACTTAAGGTCAAAACTGTGTCGAACAGTGTCAAACAGCTAATTAAACATACGCAGAAAATTACAGTCAACGAGAGACGGAGTCCGATGATTGTTAAGAAAATGACACCGACTTGTAAACTAGGTACGTGCCTGGGGAAATTTAATTTGGGAAGTGGGTTTGTAATATTAGCTCGTTGAAACTTTTTACCTGTGATCAAGATTTTTATAATTATATTATCAAAGGAAAATTAATGCTTTATTCCGAGCTTTTGCTGTTATTATTTTAATACAAGGTCTTGTATGTTGCACTTTTTTTCTCCGTGAATTTTAATGAGAAATCTAGGAATCCAGTTGATATTTACTGAAATTTCGCAAAAATGTAATGAAATATGAAAGGAATTCTTTAAAAATTCTATTGGGATTCAATTTGTGCCTCTCAGAATCCAATGCAATTACATGCAAATGTACGAAAAGTTCGCAGCAATATTATCATGTTTTACATGGACAGATACAGAAATTTAACCAAAATAAAAATAAAACTTGGAAACCCTTAAATGAAGGGTAGAAATGCAAAAGGAGTCAAGAGCCAAATTTTCGAAATCGGGTTTATTAGCTCAAAAAATCAGATAAATTCTATTACACATGCCTGCCAAAGGATTTTTTTGGGGCATCATTTTTCAGAATTTGTATTCTTGTGTTCACAGTCCGAGAAGCTTTTCTAACCACAAAGTAAAAAATCAAATTTCATTTTTCTCGACACTGGCTAACTATTTTTAATTACTATTGGGTCCCTTCCGTTCAGCACTGAATAGCCTCATTCCTCATTTTTTGGAAATATGCCAAATTATTACTGCTATCGTCATTATTTTGAAATTGAAATGTCAGTTTTACACCATTTCGAAGTCATAATTGGATTTTAAAATTTCGCGAAACTGCATGCTTTTTTTCAAACAAACTTTTTGGAAATCAATTCGTCCATTCAATAGCTAGAATTCAAATTTTTAGTTTTTTCTCAAATTGCAAATTGACTCCACAATTAATGTTGAAAGATTTTAAAAGTCGATACGGACCCAAAATCGAACCTCGAAACGTGAAATTTTTCATTCAATTTCTCGAAACCGGATAGCTTTTTGTGACCAAACTTTTTTTAGTTCGATAGAGCATGAAAGTATCTCGAAAGTACTTCCTTATTTTTTTCTTAAACGGCCCCGCTGAATTTGCAACATGTTTTTAGTCTCTCCTGAAAAAAGTGAAAAATGGCGCTTGACTCCTTTTGCATTTCTACCCTTCAAATATGAACATTAGAAACGTCCACTTTCAAAAATAAAGGAACCTTGAATTTCAAAATAACAACCTTCACGTTCTGATAAAATATATGCTTTCTTTAAACGAAATGTCTGGTCATCCCGAAATTCGGAATGTGTAGTCAAATATTTTTTTAAAGTTTAACTAGTCCCGAATCTTCAAATTCTTATTCTTATCAAAAGAAACTGTTTGACCATATTATAGGTTTATTATTTTTAACTTTACAAATATAATTTTTTTTGCACACAAAGTACATACCAAGTTGGATGAAAGTAAATATAATGAGCTATCTTATAAGTAAAGCAAGAAATAATTCATATTCTTAGATCCGCAACATTGTAAAGCAACAGAATTAGATAACATTAAACTTTTCATGTCGAGAAATTGTAAAGCTTTCCAAAACCAAATCCTCTAAATTAAAAAATAGAAAAATCGTTTTCATTTAAAATGTCATTTTAATGGTTTGGTGTCAATGAAATACCGCTGCACAATATTATGGATGCATTCATTATGGATGTATGCACCTTTCTTCCTCTTATTCCTCAAATGAATTTGCTTCCAGAGGAAGGTTTTTTTCTAATAGTTCTAAAAAATGAGAGTTTCAATATTTTTTAAGCTGATGTTTCTTTGTTATCAAAAATTGTATCCCCAGAAAATCAGAAAAAAGGTCAATCAATTTGTCTTATTAAACCGACCCACTTTTTAAGTTAGACTTCTGTTTGTTTATATAAACAAAGAAAACATTTTTTTTAACTTTATAAATCGTCATCGGCAGGTCATGAAAAATTCGATTTGGGCGATCTACCAGGACTCGGATCCTTTGGAAGTTCCAAAAAAGTCGTTCTTGTCACATAAAATTAAGAAAAAAACAACATAAGACAATTAAATAGTAATATTTTATTGTCAAAAATTTGACCATTTTTGACAATGAGGTTTTCGAAAACAAAAAAATTTCCAAACCAATAATATTAATACATTTTTTTGAAGAGTGAGGAAATTATGATCATTTATATTATTCGAAAAATGGATTTTTATAGTAAAAATGTTCTCATTCAGATAATTCAAAGTTCATGCAAGAATAGAAAATATTCGCTGATTTGAGGCAAATCGTTCATAGTTAACCTTTTTTCACTTACATGATTAAAAATTGATGCAAGAACAAAAAAGATTCTTTGATTCGAGACGAATCAATTGTACTATAACTTTTTTAATTACCATATAGTTTAAAGTTCATGCAAGAATAGAAAAGTCTTTTTCATTCGAGACGTTTTGATTGACCTATTTGTATTTTTTATGATTACTTCCTCCACGAGGAAGCAAATATATTGGCAAATTAATTAATTTTGCGTACTTTTGCATTTAAAATTTCTGAAGGAACTCCTCTGAAATGTTAAACTTTACTAAATTGTGCTTTGGTACAGGTACTTTACTGAAATAACTTTAGAAAATATGTTTTATTCGAAGAAAAAGTGGAAAATGTAGTTATTTTCAACTTTTTGAAATCACCCTAATACGTTTATTTTCATACATATATTCAATGTTGTTAAAAATTGGGAATAAAGCCGGATAGGTTAAAAAACGGAAAAAGTCGATTAATTAAAAATCAAAATAATTAAAAATCAGACTAAGGGGTAAGTGTAATATCTGTTTTTCTTTTTCATTGTGAAATACGAAAATCTGTCAATAGTTCCAGGTTAGTTGTAGGGGTTAATAAATCTCATGTTTTATATTCATTAACCCTTCGATGGCACACTTCTTGACGAGTAACATAGCTGATATACTGGGGGCTTTTTGACCCCAAGCGAAAAAGGCTTCCCGCTAAGAGGCAATTCATTATTTTGAGTAGCTGAATTTTTCACAGACTCTTGGAGAGTTATTTCAAAGAATGCTGTGGGGTATTTAGTTCAACATTTATTTTAATTATGAAAAAAAAGATTGTAAAAGTTGAACAATAGCAAAGAGTGACATTTTTCGCGAAAAAATTATTTTCCATTTACCATTGGTACCGTTTTTAAATGTTGAAGGGACTTAAATCAGTTTTAACATGCCTGGGGTCTTTGTGACCCCATTGTGTCGTCCATGGGTTAATATTCTTATAAATGACCAAAAATTGTCATAAAATATAATAGATAAAATTTAGATTTTAGTGTTTTTTACACTTATCACGCTAACCCATAATGACGGAAAATCTAAAATCGTCTACACACTACCAAAGAAAATTTTTATCAGGCAAGTTTTTGCTAATAGAAGCGGACGATTAAAAATAGAAAATCCAAATATAATTTTGGCAAAATTTTAAACTAGAATCTTCTCAAATATTTGAAATATCAGTAATCAGTCTAACTTTGTAATTTCGTATCACACTTAGCCCTATCGGCCTTATGTAGGTAAACTATTGAATTCAGTACGAAGCACATTAAATTCCTAAGATTTTAAGCCGGACTATATTGCATTTTCAACAAAATAGTTAAATTTTCAACACAAAAGTACGCATTTTCAAAAATAAAATAATAATTTTCAACCAAGCAGTTGCATTAAAGACCAAATAGATGAACTTTCCAGTAAAAGAGACGAGTTTTCCGCAAAATAGTTACAGATTTAATCAAATGGTAATATTTTTAAGCCAAAGAAACGAATTATTTCGAAATCAGTAGAATTTCTAACAAATTACTTTTTAAACAAGAAAGATAATTTTTTAACCAAGAAGGGTGACTTCTATCATAAAAGATGAATTTTCAATCCAAAAGGGTAAATTTTTAACAAGATAGTTTAATTTCTAACACAAATATAATAGGTAAATTTTTGAAAAACCATTAGATACGTAATAAAATAGTTGAATTTCTAATCAAATGGTTGAATCAAATATTTGAATTTTCAAGAAAAAAAGACGAATTTTTTAGAAAACAGTGAACTTTTACAGCGGAAAGGATGAATTTCTAACAAAAAAGAATAACTTGCTGCCCAGAAAGGCGACTTTTTAACAGAGTATATGAATTTTTTACCAAATAGTTGAATTTTCAACCAGCAAAATTAATTTTCTACCCAAATACACGATTTGTAAACAAAGTACATGAATTTTCTACCAAATATAAAGATGATTTTATAACTTTACAATGTACAGGATAAAGTTTTAACCAAAAATGGAATATTTTATTTTTGGATAAAAACTGTACTAAAAAAGTATTAACTTTGAACAAACAAAAAAAATTCTCAATAAAATTGTTAAATTTTCAACAAAATTATTTAACTTCAAATTCAAAAAGACGAATTATCTACAAAACAGTAGAATTGTTACCATAAAAGTTAATTTAAAAGCAAATAGTTGAATTTTCAACCAAGAAAGATTAATTCTCAATGAAGCATGCAACAGTTGATATTTCAACCAAATAATTGCATTTTTAACCAAAAAGAATAAATTTTCAACAAAGGAGATTAAATTTCTACCAATAAAGACAAATTTTCAAAAAAAGTACATGAATCTGCAACTAAAAAAGATAAAATTTTAACCAAATGGTTTAATTTTCAGTTAACAAATTTTTTTTCAACCAATCATGAAACGAATTTTCACCAAAGTACTTAAATCCCCAACCGCGGAGATGAATCTTCAACTAAAAAAACTGAATTTTTAACTACATAATTCCATATTAAAGATATAGTAGCCTCTTCAATAAAGAAATGAACTTTTACCCAAGAATATAGTTAGATTTTCTTAGTGAGTTTAAGTTCAAACTTTTATCAAAGTTCGTAACTTTATTTCCACTTGTAACCCCCCACCCCCCATCTTATTACCAACCTTAGTTTTTTGCCCACACCCCTCAAACTGGTAACGTAGTTTATGGAATTACGCCACTGATCAGACCTAAATATATAAAAAAGTAGACATGAAAGGTTATACAATTACTAACAACTTCGATTCACAAAAATGAGTGTAGCTTTGAAGAAATGTATGATATTATACAAATTTATCTTCAAGTTTGAATTAACATTTGAATTATCTAGTTGCTACTATCCTATTTAGAATGAATTACAAAATAAATTTTCACTGAAAAACTAGCAATTCTTTATTATGATTGAATAATAGATGTTTCTAACATATATTGAAAGTTTCAAAGTCTTTGAGAAAATCCTTATTTCAAGGGTGATTTCACATGGGAGTTCTCGATGCAGTACTACAAAGTAATGGAAATATACACCATAAACATAAATACTTTGGCCCAGAAATTAATTTTAAACTCGCTTATAGAACAAAGATGTTCTAGTTCATATTAAGATAATCTTTTCTGATCGGTTACCATTCGTGCCATTAAAATTTTTTAAATAAAAATAAAATGGCCTTGAGACATACTTTCCTCGTAGTATAAAAAAGACGGAGAACGAATAAGGAAAGAGAGGTTGGTTTGCTGAAATCTACTTTTTTATCACTCTTCTTTCATGAGTATGTATTCGTCTCTAATCAGCCGGAAATGTTGATGTTTGGAAGCATATTTTTTTCTGATGCTCTATTTCATGTCATTATTTTATATAGCTTAGGGAAAAATGATTTTGCAAAAATACATTATATATTTTCATAAATATCTCAAAAATTTTGAGGTTCTTTAGGATTATTGAACTTACATTTCACATGTTCCTGCTAGTATGGATCCAATCATTTGTGGGCCCAGATTAAACCCCCTTGTACTGGCAATTCTGCCATCCAAACAAGAAAAATAGTAACTTCATTGTGGACGATTCCCCTATCAATCTGTTTATTTTTTGTAACTGCAATCAGTGATATGTTGAGAAAGCAAAATATAAACGAGTTTAATCAAATCAACCTTTCAAAACAAGAATTTCGTGAATATATATATATATATGTTTTAATTCGAACGATAAGCAGACTAAGATCCCATATGTAGTTACTTATTTTCTTGTCCTTTAAGCAAGATTAGTTTTCTCATACTAAAATTTGCTTCTTTATCCATTCCAGCTTCCGAACGGGCCTTGCCAATTCCAGCAAAAGCACGTCTTGGGACAACTAAGCAAGTGACTTTCAACAGTTTTGCATCCGTGGCACACATCAAGAAACCTGGAGTATTTAGTCGACTTGGAATTTGAATTAATTTAAGACATTATTCAGCTTTTATGATTGTAAATAATTAGGTAGTTGCTGTAAGTTTGAATGTGTTTCCGAGTGCGGAATGAAAGAGAAACTTTTGTAGTAAAAAAAAAAGGAAGAAGCACACAAATGATCCTAAGCTTTTAATTTACGGAAAGACGAAACATGTCTATCAAAAAACGCTATTTCATTTATTTTATTCTTTTTTTTAATGTTGTAACTTTGTTGTCAACAATATGGAACAATAAGTTTACATTTTTTAATGTAATTTAAAAAATTATAAGAGACTAATTATTCTCCTTTAAAAATTCTACGACTTATTTCCAAATATAAAAAATACGTATAACCAGAATTAACAAATTGACATTACATTTCCTTAAAAGTTTGACTAAACACTTAACTTTTGTTTGACAATAACAAAATGATTTTACATTACAAAACATTGCCGCAAGAAGTTCGTGCAACGTATACGAGGGATAATATTGTAAATAAATGAACAGACATGACTACGTATGAAAAGATAGAATATAATTTTCATTATATTACAATATGGTAACCCTTTAAAATACATTTTTCGCAAAACGAACATATTTCTTTCTTTCTTTACCATTCCTCCGAGATCTGTAAATTATGTGTTGAAAACCAGAGGGTGACAGAAATCATAGCCAAAAATTTTGCTCTGGAAAATTGACATAAATGTATAAAAATAGAAGTCCAAAATGCGATTATACGGACAAGTCCGAAATAAAACGTGCCTGGTCGAAAAGTTCTTTCCACCGAACGATTCCGCGCCGATATCCCTCGCACTCTGGTTTTAAGGGGGGAAATGTCCATGCTCCGTTCCCGTGGGTAAAAGCTGAAACCTAAATTACGCTTAGTATCAACAAAAACATTTATATTACTAGCAAAAATAATCAGTCTTCAAGCTTGGCTCATCTTTACTCAACTATCCATCAGTGACTCAACCTCGATTGGTATCTTGAAAAGAAAACAATCGTGGCATATTAAAAATAGTGGCTGTAAAAGTCAATACAAATATTTCATATTTTTGTGATACTTTTTACTTATACTCAACCTGGACTCGATGCAACTTAAGTATTCGTACAATAAAATGTTCCAATATCATCCGATATCGCCAACCAGTTTACTGTAAACAGTCCAAAAGAGCATAAATATCTTTTCCTCACACGGTTTGGGATAGAAAAAAAATCTTGCAGCTTCAAACGTGATGGCCTTTTTTCTTTTTATAAATAAACAGGTCTTTTCATATCAGAGGAATTCTTATCTCTGCGGAAACAATTCAGAATATTCAATGATGTATCATTTAACGAATAAAAAAAATGTTTCCTGTCAAATCCTAATGAAAAAGTCTATTTTGTAAAATAAATATTCAATAAAGTAATCAGAATGTTGAATAGGTTGTAGCTTTATATTCTGATCAATCACATATTCACTTATACGAGGGGCTGATAGTAAAAGCGTAGTAAGTCGAAGCAAAAATGAGTTGAGGAGTTATATCTAGTAACGTTAAGGGATTTTGAAGATATTTTTAGCCACGTTAACTAAATTTTATTGAAGTGGCCTCAAGAGGATCGATTACAACTTATTTGTAACCGAAAAACACTTTTCTTTATTATTATTTATTGGGCATGATAACTCTGGAACGGATTACCTTAAATCAAAAACCCACCAAGATTTGAATAGTACGTTCCTATACGGTGTTCATTTACGAAGAGTGGCGTAATTTTGATCTTGAAAAAAATCGCGACGATTTTTCCAAAAATTTAGATTCTTGAGGTTGCGAAAACTTGGGGTTTCAGCCCAAAAAATAAAATAAATTTTGGTTCAAATGAAAATCTGTTCACGAACTCCGTATATATAATGAGATCTTGTTTTTTTTTTTTTTTTCATTTCAGACAATCCTTTGCAAAGTTATTATGACCACCGCAATTACGTATTTTCACTTCAACCGTCAGCTAACTTCACTTCGTTAACTGCTGAGGGGAAAACAATGGATCAAATGCATGAGATTCGCTCCATTTTTGCCCTATTTTGTTAATATCTTCGTAAAAACTATTTTTTTCTATATAAGTGCATTTGGAAAATAGTATCTATTGTTTTAAGAACTATTCAATGAAATAATAAAATATTAATAATTATTATTCATTGTGAAGATATTACCAAAATAAAGTTTTGTCCCATGCATTTGATCTATTGTTTTCCCCTCAGGACTCGACGAAGTGGAGCTAGCTGATGGTTGAAGTGAAAATACCTAATAATCCACTTCAATAAAATTTAGTTAGCATGGGTAAAAAGATATTGAAAATTCTATTAGAATTAATAGGTATAACCTCTGAATAACGCTTTTTATTCCACTTTTGGTACCCCTGATGTAAGAATTTAAAAACGGATAGAAATCGAAGCAGATTAATCCAAATCTGGTTGAATGCCAGGCTGTATATCAAACAAATGAAACCGGGCATCAGTTTCAAAGCTGGCAAGATTTCTTCTGAAACCAAGAGGCGATTCCCACCTTTTATAAATCTCAGTACTGCCACGCTCATCAATTACGTCAAGCTTCTCTCCTGTAAAAATGAAATATCTTTTACACTTTACAGACTCAGAGGAATGGGTTATACGCAATTACATACTATGTTTTTTAACGTACTATACAAAATAAATTATAAAATATACATTTCTAACATTGAGACTTAAATTTTACGAAGCTTTTACCCACTTTATAATTTTGTTGTGCTTATGAACTTCCAATACAAATTACATGCGATTAATATGTACCTCCACTGGGTAAATTTCCAAAAATCGAAAGCTTCTGAACCCAAACCGTCGATCTTCCAATACCAGGGAAATTAAAAATACTGATTCAGACAAAATTTATCTGGCGATGGATTATCGATTTTCATAAACAGTAAAGATTTCAGGACAAAATCGCCCCAACGAGATCCGCTAAACAGAAATTCTACTAGCAATTTGCACCATTTAGCTCGAAATCGGTTGAATTAATCAAAACCTGACATTTTTGTATAAAATTTAAGAATGTATGACTTCCCAGGTATAAATATTTAGTTAGAAAACCCAAAAATAATAATGAGCGAAGGAATTATAAAGAATAATCTGAAAAGACACATGGTGCAGTTACTAGAAAAGAATTAATAAAATGAACTGTAAAAATTAATGATATATGACAGTTAGAATAAAAAGTATGCCGTCAAATAAATGTCATCCCGTTAGGAAATTATTTCCCTGAAATCTTTCTATCACAAAAAAATGAGCTGACGCTCACTTTCACACAATCTGTTTCAAGTCACAGAAAACTTCTGAAATTTGGAATAAATATTCTACAAAATAGAATTACTGATACAATGAAGTTTCTGCCTTAAAGATTGCATGAGTACAAAATGTTCAAAAGCAGAATCTAGTTTTATCTATTTAAAAAATTTAATAATTAAGGTAATACTAAGATTAATGAATAATAACAATAAAAATAAATAGACTGCGACTCGTGATACTCCAATACCGACCATTTAATCCGATGAATTAAAAACTAAGCCGCAGCCAATAGAGGTTGGCCCACTTTCACATCTTGAAGATCCAGAAACTTCAGATAAATCCAGATTTCCCATCAGGTTTCCTCCGTTCAGAATTCCACTGCTCATTCCATCTCCGAATGCATACTGTTCATCTGACACGATGCACAAAATTCCAGAGAAACTCGGCTGGAGTTTACATGGAGACAGATTCCCGAATTTTTCGACAGGTTGTCTGAATTTTCAAAGTAATTATCCTCCAGGATGGAATCCGGCGGGGTGTCGATATCCAGTGCATTGGCCTCATCGATCCCACAATACTCAAAAATATCGAAAGAGTCAAGGCTAGACGGCACTTGACTCAAATTGTCCTGCAGAGACTGATAATTGTTCTCCATACCGGGTGGTGTGAGTTGACAGCCGAAGCTTTCCGGCTTCGCGCCAAGTTCGCTAAGAAGTGGAACGTCGCCTGCTGATAAAAGCGGTGAAGTATAATCATGGTCATTCTTCAAACTATGATCAAGTTGGGGCAATGTCAATTCTTGCGAAGCCTTACCATAATTAGAGACTATTCTGTCGGTTTCAGCCAAGAAGTCGTAATCTCCGTGGTGGAACAACCCTTCGCCTGATTCGATTTTGGAATCCTCCAAGAACTGCTTTCTCTTCCCTTCGGAGAAACCGGATACCTTTCCGTGAGTGCCCATTTCATTTTGACTAGAGCACGTCAGTTCTTGATTCGGCCTACTCCTGTTCAGATTTGCGTTTAACGATTCCAAAAGCTTGGTTATGTTGCTTTTATTTTTTAGAACACTTTTCAAGTAATTCACTTCAGCCTGTAACCTCCTCTCGTTGATGCTTTGTTTGTGAATAATTCTTTTGTAACGCTCAGTCCGCTCTGTATAGTAGTTGAGTTGACCCTCGAGACTTTCTACATACTGCTTCTTCTTCTCTCGATTTAAGCGCGCCATTTGTGCGTTTTTGTTGGGACAAGGTTTTTTGGATGGCCCTCGCACTCGGCGCCGAACAGCAACCTCCGAATTTTCTGATTTTGTGGATGATATTGATGTTCTTTGTCTCCTAGGGGGTGGCCCGTCAAATGTTGCATCACTCATTTCGTCCGACGAGTTATCTTCCGACTCGCAGAATGAGCGGCGTTGCGGTGCCATTTTTGGAAGGAGACAAAGGTCAAGATTTTGATGAGAGACACGGTACTTCACGATTTCTTTGTACTTCAAGTATATAATACTGTTAATATAACTATCCACTCTCCAATGTCTACTTTTAACACTTTCACAAACTAAATTTTTTCGTATAGCACTTTAAACATAGCGGTATCCGAGCGAGCGGACTTCTAGTGGAGACTGACGTGGACTGACGACAATGACTCAGAGCAGGTCAATTGAGGATTGACGTAACGTCTCGAGTCTAGACTGGACCATGTGGCAGTGGGCGGTCTACCGGCAGATTCGCAATCTTCACAAATTCTGATTGGTTCTGATTGAGGTTAGGTCGTTGAGCGACAAATTCGATTGGTGGATCTCTTGTGGCGCTGAAAGATATTAATAATAATAATAATCAAATGGAAACTTTCCAGACTGAACCGCCAGAAAGAGAACGGTGTAGAATTATCGATTGTATTGCGTAACATTGAGTATGGTCAAGGCCAAGGTCGGTGAAGGTTATTT
This sequence comes from Andricus quercusramuli, assembly GCA_932178445.1. Taxonomy (NCBI): domain Eukaryota; kingdom Metazoa; phylum Arthropoda; class Insecta; order Hymenoptera; family Cynipidae; genus Andricus; species Andricus quercusramuli. The sequence continues at coordinate 93,391 of CAKNXH010000152.1, read as the reverse complement.
TTCTGCGTCTTAATATTTTTCTTAAATTCACAGTTTTGGAAACCAGCTTTTTTTAGATACACTTGTAGTGAGCCGATCCGTTGAGAATAACTAAAAATAAACGACTTTACTGTCTTTTCAGCGCGCATTTTAAAAGATCTGAAACTTTTCTACATATAGTTTAAATTCCTTTGATATTTACACTATTAAAATATCATCTGATTTAAAAGAATTTTTGTACTGATTGTAGAAAATGTAAAAAAATATATACTTTTTTAGCGCCACAAAATTGTTTAAAAAGGTTATTCTTGATTTTTTTTAGAAATTCAGACATATATATGTATTATTATCGAGTAAAATATCAAAAGTAATAAATTGCTTTCTCATAGACTATAGATGGTGGTTTGTACCAACATTTTCAAATCTACTTTTTTGTGATATTTCGATATGATTCGACCCCAGGAGCCCGCAAATATATTTTTTTAAATGTCCGTGTGTTCTGCATGCAAATTTTTTCTATTTATGAGAATTTTTTACATTCAGCAGTGCCGGATCAACAAATTTTTGTCCCGTAGACCACAACTTTTTGTGTCCCATCCTATAATAAAAAAAAGTTAGGAAATTTAAAAAAAATGAGAACAGAAGGTATAAAACAAAGAACTATAACGTACAATACATGTATTATACATTTTAATTTACAGTATTTACAATCGCTATCCTAATGCGTTTTCTATAGCCTTGATTTGTGCAAATATTTTTATTATTACGTCGTAATCAATCGAATTTACGAGGTCCCCATAGTATAATTTTGAAATTTAATTTACGCTATTTTGTAAAATTAAAAGTTACAAATGTCTAAGGGGCCCACTGGGCCCCTAATTCCAGATAGTATAATCTTTAAATTCAATTAACGCTTTTTAAAAAGAAAAAGTTACAGAAGTCTAAGGGGGCCACTGGGCCTCTCATTCCCCATAGCCTATGATTCCCGATGGTATAATTTTTAAATTTAATTGATTTTTTTTTAAGTTACAAAAGTCTAAGGGTCCTCTTGATCCCTGATTCCTGATAGCATAATTTTTAAATTCAATTGACGTTTTTTTTTCTGAAAAAGTCACAAAAATCTAAGTGGCCCACTCGGCCCCTCATTTCCAATAGCATAATTTTGAAATTTAATTAACGCTTTTTTGTAAAAGTAAAAGTTTCAAAAGTCTGAGGGGCCCCTAATTCCCGATAGTATAATTTTTGTATTTCATTGACGCTTTTTTGTAAAAGAAAAAGTTACAACAATCTAGGCCGCTCATTTCCCATAGCATAATTTTGAAATTCAATAGACTTTTTTTTAAAGAAAAAGGTGCAAAAATCTGAGGGGCCCACTCGGTCCCGTAATTCCCGATAGCATAATTTTGAAGTTCAATTGCATTTTTTTCAAAGAAAAAGTTACAATAGTCGTAGGGGCCCCTAGACCATGGTGGTTAATCCAGCACTGATATTCAGGATACAACAGTATTTGTTGGGGTATCCGAGACGCATCGATCGGCCTACTGTTGAAACTTATTTTATGACCCACCCACGAAAGCCTTCAACCAACTTTAACTGACTGTAACCGAAAGATCCTTGAAGTTAGATTATATTTATTTGATACTGTTTTATGTTGCCATAAAATTACTTTAAAAAAAAAAGGTTTCAAATATTCATTTCTTTTAAACAATGTTAAGCTTTATTTTTTTATTTCATTTTTAAAATCATCCCAGTAAGAATGCTTGAATTGAAAAGGATTGTGAAATTCCGATTTCAGCGACAAAATAAACATTTTTCTATCTTATTTAAAACTTGATTCTGCCACCGACCTCCAATCCGTAATACTTTTTCTAAACATTTAATTCCCTACAGTTCCCATAGCGACAACAACGACTCTCGGAATTATTTTGTGTTCAAGAAACAGGATAAAATTCACATTTATTTAATTCCTTACAGTACCTTCAAAAAATATCTATAATTAATTGTTTTCAATTTCGTAAAGTAGGATACATTTCAAATTTAGTTAATTCCTTCCATTTCTCTCAGAAAATATGTATACTGAATTGTTTCTAATTCCGCAAAGTAGAATTTATTTTTAATTTATTTAATTACCTCTAATACCTTCAGAATAAATCTTTCTGATATTGTTTCGAATTCCAAAATGTAGCATATATTTCAAATGGATTTAATTCCCACTGATACCTTCAGAAAATATCTGCTTAAAAATATTTTTAATCCATTTTTCTGGAATATAAGTTTAAAAGTTTCAATTTTCGTTGATGTTATGAATATGATTTTTAGCATCTTTAAATAAATAAAAATATAAATAGATATATTATACTTTTTGAAGGTATAACCTATAAATGACGTGAAAAAGGTGGTTAAAATTCATAATTTTAAGGGTTTTAATGATAATCACATAAATCTTTAACTGATCAAAGATTGTAAAAAATGGTTCCTGTTCAATTTATATATTTTATTGAGTAGTAAATAAATAATTAACTCGAACTTTTCAATCCCCTTCAGTACCGTTCTGTGCAATTTTCCACGTTCATTGGCAGGGATTCAATTTTATTGATCCTGACTACGGATTTTCGTATTTTTAAATTCCTTTCAGTACTGTTTTGTAAAATTTTTCAAGGTGCATTGAAGGAGATCGATTTTTTCTCATACCTATTTCCTCGACGGTTTAGGAGACGACCGGAAAAATCAGGTATTGAAGTGAATTACATTTTTTAATCCCAATCAATGCAAGCCTTCTTACTGGAATACCAGCATCATTTAATCACAACCTGAGATGAACCATGGTTCATCTGCAGTGATTAAAAAAATGTTTAAACAACTTTTGTTGTGATAAAAGGGGGTTTTAAAATTTACAAAACCCGGGTTGTACTGCCTCTGCAGTTTATACAGTTCTCATTCAAGAAGAAAATTGCATAATAATTAAAAAAAAAAGAATAAAAAATGTTTGTAATGAAGTTTTGTATTCAGGAATTTTTGTGGATAATCGAAATTTTTAATTAAAAAAAAATCGCTCCCACGATCATTTCATTTTTTGAACAAAATATGCGCAAACTATGTAAGAATAATGCACTGGAACTTGAATCTGTGCACGGTGCAACTGATGCCGACCCCCTGCTGTTTGGCATGCTTGAATGAACACTAGGGTGGTCGAAAAATGCATTGGAAAATTTTTTTTTGAATTTTTATCGGGACACCCCCCAAATTTGTTCGAATCCACCCAAAAATAAATCCATTTTTTTGTTTTGAAAACAAATTATATTTAGGGGTGGCGCAAGCCCCATGAAGTTTAACATGTATTTCCCATAAGAAAAAAAGACGTTTTTGTAAATCTTATTCAGAATCCTCAATATTATCTCAATCGAGTTGAAACTCAACATTTCTCTTCACAATTAGCCATAGAATACGAATAAAATATGTATAACTTTTCAAATATCACCACCATAAGTCTGTTTCAGAGGGTCCCAAAGAAACCCCATAAGTAAAAAAATGGATTTTTCGAGTTTTTGGCGCTAATTATGACTTTTTTGCGGTTTTTTAGATGCGAATTGTTTCTAACGCATAAGATATGACTTTATACTGAAACTTAGATATTTTAATGAATTGTTTAAGCAATTTATTATTGTTTTTAACAATTTTCTCATAGAATGGAGTTAGAAAGAAGCGGTTTTTTCAAGAATTTTTCATTTGCTGCCCAATTTTTAATTAGAGGGAAGTGATAATTCATAAATGTTAACAATAGTGATTGTTTGAACAATTTATTATAATTATTAATAATATTATATTTGAATAATGCTAGAAAGATGCGGATTTTTGTTTAATTTCTGGCTTTTTGTCCAATTTTCATCTGTAGTGAAGGAATAATAAATTCAAGTTAACAAAATAATTGTTTGAACAATTAATTATAATTATTAATAATATTATATTTGAATAATGCTGGAAATGCGGTTTTTTTTAAATTTCTGGTTTTTTGTCCACTTTTCATTCGGAGTGAAGTAATAATGAATTAAACTTAACAAAATAATTGTTTAAACAATTTATTATACTTATTAGTAATATTATAATTAAATAATGCTAGAAAGATGCGGTTTTTTTTTAAATTTCTGGCTTTTTGTTTATTTTTAATTTTGTTTGTTTATTTCTTATTAGGCGTGACTTGATAATTAATTAGATTCAGCAAAAATAATTGTTTAAACAAATTATCATTATCGTTTATGACTATCATTATCTATATCGATTGCACCTGATAGTTGCGGTTTTTGGCAATTTTTACCTTTCTGTCCTTTTTTTACTTGGTGTGGTAATAATTAATTAAAGTTAACAGAAAAGTTGTTTGAACAATTTAATATTGTTTATAACTATCTTTTCTCATGTAAGTGCTAGAAAGTGGCGGTTTTTTTCTAAAATCTTTCACTTTGCATAGCCTTTTTATTTATGAACAAGTAATAAGTCAACCACAACAAAAATGTGAAAGGTATTGTTGTTTTAAGTGAATAATTTTTGCTTTTTTCCGAATGCTTAAAAGAATTGATTTGAAGAAAAAAAGCTATTTTACACAAGAGGCGAAAACAAAGAATTTTAAATATCTGTCTTATTTCAGAAAAATATATATTCACGAAAAGGAAAGAGATTAGTTAAAATATAGTTTTCTCTAATGTTTATTTATTAATTGTTAGTAATTAAGCAGGCGAAACAAAGTGAAAGATTTTAGAAAAAACCGCCACTTTCTAGCACTTATATAAGAAAAGATAGTTATAAAAAATATTAAATTGTTTGAACAACTTTTTTGTTAACTTTATTTAATTATTACCTCACTAAGTGAAAAAAGGACAGAATGGTAAAAATTGCCCAAAACCGCAACTATCAGGCGCAATCGATATAGATGAACATAGTCATAAACAATAATAATTTGTTTAAACAATTATTTTGTTTACTTAAATTCATTATTACTTCACTCCAAATAAAAATTGAACAAAAAGCCAGAAATTTCAACAAAAAAAAAACGGGTCTTTCTAGCATTAATCAAATATAATATTATTAATAATTATAATAATTTGTTTGAACAATTATTTTGTTACCTTGAATTCATTATTACTTCACTCCAAATGAAAATTAAACAATAAGCCAGAAATTTGAAAAAACGCATCTTTCTAGCATTATTCAATTATAATATTATTAATAAGTATAATAAATTGTTTAAACAATTATTTTTTTTTAACTTGAACTCATTATTACTTCACTTCGAATGAAAAATGGATAAAAAACCAGAAATTAAAAAAAAAACCGCATCTTTTCGGCATTATTCAAATATAATATTATTAATTATAAGAATTAATTGTTTAAACAATTATTTTGTTAACTTAAATTTATTATTCCTTCACTACAGATGAAAATTGGATAAAAAGCCAGAAATTAAAAAAAAAATCCGCATCTTTCTAGCATTATTCAAATATAATATTATTAATAATTATGATAGATTATTTAAACAATCACTATCGTTAACATTGATGAACTATGACTACCCTCTAATTGAAAATTGGACAACAAATGGACATTTTGTGAAAAAACCGCGTCTTTCTAACTCTATTCTGTGAGAAAATTGCTAAAAACAATAATAAATTGTTTAAACAATTCACACGAATATCTAGTTTACAAATTTGAGGGGTGTCCCCATAAAATTCCACAAAAAAAAAGTTTAGACCATCCCTTCCCTTTCGGCCCCGCGGCTTCTCTCATCCGGACAAAGCCGCCTGGCATCAATTCTCGGAAGGCATAAATTCATTTGGCTGAAATGTAAGTTCGAGTGTTATATTTTTTTACGAAGTTTAAAAAAATGGTTTATTTTCCCTTTACATAAGACAATTTTTTTGATAACCAGCCCAGCTCAAGAACCTTTCATGACTTACCTGCCAATATCGTTTCTGAATTTTGTAACAAAATTATTTACCTTGTTTGTAAGAGGATTTTTTTTGTAAGAGGATTTTTTTATATTGGGAATATAACAGGACTATATTTGGTGTAATTGTCCGCGTATTCGTGAAGCGTGGATTTATCTATTGACGAACTTTCGAAGACCATTCTTCATTAATCAATAGGACTTAGAAAGTTAGAACCAAAGTTACATTGTTTCTATCAAGAAAACTTTTGTTTTAATTTTGAATAAAACACTACCTTCGTTAAAAAGTTTTTGATTCTGACAGAACATATCGATTGACATTTTGGATGGGCTCTCTGATGTTCTGAAAATATGATTTCCGCTAAGACAAAAACATATAAGCTTGAAAAATATTTGAAATATCTCTTTTGTTAGAAAAAAAACCTCCCTCTACGAGGAAGCAAATTTCATTGATACTTTTGAAGAAACGAAATGCTCATAGAATAAGCACACATGAATATTATCCATAATGAATCCATTCATAATACTTTGTAGTTCGTAGCGGTATTTTTTGTCTGTCCCACCACAAATTTGTTCAAAAGTCAATTATGGTTATAAAATACTAATCACGAATAAAAAAAAATATTGGTAATTATTGGATACAGTAGTTACCCAGGTAACAGTTTGCAGCAAACTTGCCTAAAGTTTGCGGGGGTACGTGACGTTTAGGCGCCGCTGTGGCTACCCTGCTACCCTGGTGGAAAAATATTTACAAAAAAGTGCCGAAAGCACCAATGAATACAATAAATTATAACCAAAATTACAGGAAAGTACAACTTTTTTCTATTGTTGAGATGAATTTTTTACCTATTTTGTATTTTTTTGTACATTGTTATATTTTATTTTAGTTTTAATTTTCTACAAGAATCTGCATGAAATTATCGCAATGAGATAATTTTAAATTAGGACGTGTACATGATCGCAATTATAAAAAAGCTTCTATGTTTAAACTTTAAAAGAATGGTAGAATATAAAAAGACAATAATGAATAATCGTTAATAAAAAAATAAGAAAACCTTACGTTTGAAGCTTTTTTCAAATATATGGCGACCGATTGGACACCATATATGTCATTGCAATCTATCAAATGTTCTATGAAAATTAATTTTTCAACAAAAAAATGATTATGAGTTTTTCTAGGAATTTTGATACAAATTTTGTATTCATTTAAAACCTTTCAGAATGCTTAAAAAGCTTATAAATTTTGTGTTCGACGTCTTCAAAAATCTACCTTTAAAGATCCATAAAGCTTCAAATTTTTATTTCGAAATCTTCAAAAATCTAAATCTTTTTTTTTTCGAAATCATACATAGAGTTGTAGACATTTTGTACTTTCTTGTAAGAATTTTCTCCACCATGTTCAAAAAACAATGCAATAATTTCTTCGTTAAAATATTTAGTGGCCGTAAAAAGGGCCGATTGGTTTTTCAGTGAATGGCAAAGAAGAATTCACTTTGAGTTGGTGTACTTGGTGACAACCTCAGTGTCTTCAGACTCTGCGACCTTGTGAAAAATTAGGCAAAATCGATATTGTGAGCTAGGCCCGTCAAGTATTCATTCGTCGCCCTACTACCAAAATGGTGTACGATATTGAAAATCCTCTTATCAGGACGATTCTGAATCTGTTCAAAATTAGGCAAGTTACAGATTTTAACGTTAAAAATTGAAATTCTTAGAGAATATTTTAGAAGATTTCGAAACAAATTTTAATGTTTAAAATATTGTTCCTAGCTCAAAATTGCTTGAAAAGATATAATTTTTAAAGTGTATAAATTTTTCGATTCACTCTTCAATTCATAGCATTGAAAATGATAGCGTGGGGATTTCTACTTTTTTAAATGTATTACATTTTAAGTGTACAATATGTAAAAGTTAAAATTCAAAATTTTGCAATTTAACTGCTCTTAATTAAAAAATATTCAATTGAAAAGTTTTAAAAGCTTTCATTTTATACGCGAAAATTATTGACCGTTTGAATTGACATTTTTTTAGGATTCAATTTGGAAAGTTCAAAATCTAAATTATTTCACTTTGAGTGTTTTGATTTCCGGTTCAGTTTTTATAACTTAAAATCTAACTTCCTGTAATTTATTGTATTTATTGGTAGATTCCTGTGAAAATAGTTTTCGTTTTCTGTAATTTGTTGTAAAAATTGTTCCACTAGGGTAGCATACATAACATAACATGTTGCATACAACCAAATAATTTCCAACTTTTGATACCTCAGGGTGTACTGCGATTAAACCGCTCGGCGCCTAAACATCCCGGCGCCTAAAGGATCTGGCGTCCAAACGGCGGCGCCTAAACGTACGTACCCAGTTTGCGGAGCAACGTTTGAAAGCTTGAACCGCAAAGTTTATATAGGTAAGTTTTCCTTTCGAAGCTTTCGAAGTAATGTTGAGGAAAACTGGCTCGAAAAAAATATTTAACCCAATTACTTACTAGCGTTTTTTTTGTCGTAAGGAGTATAGTATACATTTTTTGTCTCGTCCATTTTTCTTAAATTACAAAGTCACATTTTAAAATAAATAAATATAAAGTCGAAATAATCATGACATTCTTTCTTGAATTTTAAATATTTGAATAGAAAATGGTAGAAAAATTAAATACGAAGTACGTCTTTATTAACAATATATTTTGCTTATTTAATTAAACACAAAATTAATCACTTATCTGGCGAACAAGATAAGAGATAAACGGTGTATCTCTTCTTCTATCAAAAATATGAATGTCAACATTTAGGCACAATCCAAAATAGTGGAGTAGTTAAATCTATTTGATATTTATCTATGTTTTCTATTAAATAATAAATAATTATACAATAAACAGTCTTAAAATGCTGGTTGTCAATTTGAGGACCGCCATTTATATATTAGTAAGATCTACGTGTTGCTCTAAAGTTTTCTCTAAATTCACGCATTTAACGCAAGTAGTCAGTGGAGATTTCAAACTATTATTATTATTACGACAATGCTGCATTATAATTTTGCAACTTCGATGTCTCCACACACTGGCCCCTCTGTAAGCATACGTAGGATTTATTTTTGTAAACTTTGAGGCCGGCGGTCCTCCTAAGCAAATTTTATAAGAGTTTACTTTAGACAGAAAATATTTTAGGAATAACATGAGGTTACGTTTTTCGTAATTTATTTCTCTTTGTACAACTAAAGTACCATCGACGTAAACTTTTGCATTCATTTCCTCGTCGAAAAATATCTGTAAACAAAAGAAAGAATAATTAAATAAGCGTGAAATACTCATGTTTTTGTTTCCAACAATTGTACGAGATTCAAATACAAAAAAATTGCGGTTTGGCTTGATTTAATGTACATACAACTATGTGCAAAAAAATGAGCAACATATAATATCATAAAACTTACAACTTTTCGGACTTGCGGAAAAACTTGATCGCCAAAAAATCCCACTTCTGTAAAAACGATAGTTTCGGCAGGTGTATCTGTTTTGTGGAAACTCCATGCTTTAGTAGGAAGTTTTGGTGGAGGTACGGATCCACCAAAGATTGCTTTAAACAATCTACGACAATTTCCTTGCGTACATGGAAGATGATAAATATTTTTTTCGGGTACGCCCACTCCTTTTCGTTTAAGGCAGTTTGCCATCTTTTGAGTTTTTTCATTTGTCCTTTCGTCGAGGAATGGAGGTCCTTTTGAAACGAAATTTATTGGTCGGGAAACAGTCACAAATTCGTAGTCTTTGGACAACATTCTTTCAACTGAAAGATGTCGATTTTCCTCATAAATTTTGTCTTGATCCGAAAATCCTGAGAAGGGCAGGATATCTTCTTGGAAAATCATAGGTTCTTGTTTTACGGTTATATTCTGAGTAATCAATTTATTTTCCACTATGTCGTCAGGGTCGTGCTTTATTTCTACCTTCATGGTATCTTTAAAATTTGCAGCCATGGCTTCGTTGTATTCGTCACATTCGAATTTTATTATTGCCTCCTTTTCCATTGACAATTTTCGGTCTGGAAATAAATGTATATGAATAATTAAATGTAATTCGAAAATTATTTAATTCTAAAGTATTATAATTTGGAAGTGTTCAAGTTTGAAAGCGTCTAGTTCTGAAACATTTTAGATGTACTTTTATGCATTTAATTTTTTTAAAGTGTATAACTTCAATACATATATGCATCCATACGGAATTTGAAGAAAAAATGTTAAAACAGAGGAAAAATTTCAACTTTTAATTATTTATTTTTTTTTTTTGACAAGAAGGTCATCGATTTTTTTCATCACTTTTTCTTTTTTTTCTCATCTTTTCTCGTTAAATTATATTGTTTTTTGCTTAAAATTCAAATCTTTTTGGTTGAAATATCAACTATTATATTTTTTATAAAAAATTGAAATTTCCCTTGGATTCAAAAAGGGAATTTATACCACCAGGTAATTTTTTGTTTGTTTGTTGAAAATTCAACTATGTCGTGGAAAATTAACTTTCTTGTTGAAATTTTGTATTTTCGAGTTGAAAATTCAACTGTCTTGCAGAGAAAATTCGTTTTTTGTCTTGGAAATTCAATAATTTGGTAGAAAATTTAACCAGTTTGTAGATGATTCGTTTGTTTTTATATTTAAAATTAATTTTTTTAATGAAAATGTATCTGTTCAATTTTTGGGTAAAAGTAGATATTTTTAGTTTGAAAAATCAACTATTCGATGGAAAATGTATGTGATTTGTTGAAAAGTCTTCTTTTTTTGGTAGAAAATTAATCTTCTTGATTAAAAATTCAACTGTTTGTTAGAAAATTATGTAATCAATTGAAAAATCTTATTTTTTAGTCAAACAAATCTTCCTGGTTGGAAATGTAACTATTTGGTCAAAATTGTATGTATTTTGTTAAGAATATGTCTTTTTTGTAAATAATAATTCTTCTTGGTCAAAAAGTTATCTCTTTGGTTGAAAGTGTAATTATTTTATTGAAAATTCAACTGTTATGCAGAAAGCTCGTCTTTTTATATTTAAAATTCCACTTTAGGTTTCAAAATTGACGTATTTTCTTGAGAATTCGTCTTTTATAGTAGAAAATTAATCTTCTCGGTTCAAAATTTATCTTTCTTGACTTGAAAATTCTACATTTTGCATGAAATTTTTTTTTCTCTATTGAATGAAAAATCTTTCTTTGTTTAGGATTCAAGAAGTTTGTTGACATTTCTTCATTTTTCATTCAAATCAACTGTTTCTGATTTAAAATCAAAATCTTCTATTCGTTAAAACATCAAATATTATATTTGTTGTTGTGAGTTCATCTTTTTTGGTTGAAAATTCGCAATACGTGTTTGATTTAACCAAACACTTCCTCCAAATCGTCTCACGATATTTTTAGATGAACTTTAAATTCACCAAAAAAAATTTTTGGCAAAAAAATTCAAAATTTTGAAGGGAAATAAGAGGCCTTAAGTACTTTATGTACCTGATGTACATTACAGATTTGGATTCCTTGACTATTTAATATAATGAATTATCATTTTATCTACTATTGCGAATTTTCTTTTAATGTCAATGCTCAAATTTTGCGCCATACAGAGAATCACCCATATCTCGAATATGTTATTTATAATACTATTTTATTGAATAAAAATAGTGAAAAAAGTATCAACAAACAATTTTGTATTGAAAAGAGAATGAAAAGAATAAAAATAAGTTTGAAAGGTTTGAAAAACAAAAAAATATGTTTTTGAGGTTAGTTTGTATTATATGAGTTATATGTGATATTTTGAAAAAATGTTATTCAACATACCTTTAAAATGAATTTGTAATCACTTCAAATCAATTGTTCAATTAAATATATTATTTATACATGCAAAATGTACGAAATTTCAATAAAAAAGTGCACAACATTCAGAAAGCGAAGCCATATTTGTTGTTTATAAAATTGCATCAACGTCCAGCGCTATCTTGCGACGATTTCGGCAAACTGCCATAATTGTTCCAAGTACAAAACAAATCGATGAAAACTTTTTCAAATGCTTTTTTATATAAAATAAATTATAAGAAAGCTGCAATAATATTGTAACAAAAAAGAAATGTGATCGATGAACAATTTTTTTGTTTTACCTTTTTTTTACTTCGAAAATAATTTAACACGGCTTATTCGTTTTATGAATGGAAAACAAAGTTCAAATTAAATTTCAAATTTCCAATAAAAATTCTAGATTACTGTGCAATATAATATAGGTATGAAATATCGAAATAGGTATAAAAATTTATTTTTTATATTTGCACAAATGAAAAAAAAAATGTTGAAACAATTCTTTATCTATTCTGTTACCAATTTTTCTCACGTTCCTCGCTGACAACTGGATAAAAAAAATACAACATTTAAAATATTAGGACCCCCGAACATTTTTTTAAATTCTACACAAGTCGGGTTTGAATGTACGTTATGGTGATTTTATACCCTTTAATTAAGAAAAAATGATTAATGTTCTAAAATACTAAAATGGACAGAACTAGATCATAATCGCTCAAAAATAGAATCAGTCGTTGATTAAAAATCAAGTACTGGAAAACAAGGGAAATAAGGAGCGCCTTAAAAATGTTATAATAACCTTTATTCAACGGAATTCGTAACAGAACGTGGAGGAGGTGGAACGTGAAACGTCGGCACGGTTGCACAGTCATATTTAATTTGCTCGCCTTGATATTGAACTACGCTTTTAAACAATCCAACACTTCCTCACTATCATAATTAACTTTTCACTTTTTCATTTTTCACATAAATTTCCTAAATATCATCCATCCTATTAATACTTCCGTTTTCCCATATATATTTTTTAGTTCAATATCAAGAATCGCTTTTCGCTTTTGCGATTTGGATTAAGTACATTACTCTGCGAAGCAGCTGCCACTGGGGGAATACAGCTAATTGTTCGGAGGAATATTGCCAGCAAAAAGTAGGGTCTCTTCCAGTCTCTAAAATTTTCCACAGATGCACTCAACGATACCCGCATCCACGAACACTAATTCAAAAACACGAGTTTAGAATCTTTTGCACAAGTCTTCAAGTCCACCTTCATTTTTTCCCTCTCGTTACGTACCTACTTCGCCATTACTGCTACTTATATTACTCGATTCGTATTTATCATATTTATACGTGAATATGTCAATAATCCAGTGAAGTGAAAAAAACATTCAAGCGAATTAAGCATCTAAAATTAACGTGATGTTCAACAAAGTCTCGCAAAGAAATAGCGATTCTCGTTTCAACGACTGGACGGTGTTGATATCTCGAATCACATCGAAGTAAAAGCCAAATTCGGAGATGGCACCTTAAAAAATACTCGATTCAATTTTAAATCTTCTATTCAAACTATACAATTGCAAATTAGCTCTTTTCACTCCACTCGAATATTTATACATGTGCGTATATATATGTGTGTATATATTTATATTTATATATAGTATATACATCTCTATGTAGCTTCTCGTGAACGTTGTACGTTTATATTACACATAAAATCAATATCAATAATAGTTAATGTACACTTTTCATTTCTTCAAGTCTCTGAGTAATATTAAAACGATAGTGAAACTTATGAGAATGGTGACCATAATCACAATTGTAATCAAAGAAATATAAATCTAACCATAACAACCTCCTATACAATTGCACAGATATTTACACAGTCAGTAGCGCTGATTTCTAAGGTGCCTTTGAGCGCGAGATTGGAATCTTGGAGTTTCTTCGTAAGCTACCTACGAAAATTTGGCACATTTCCGATTTGCGTTCTTGGCACAATGTTGGATCTCAATGTACGGATCTTGGAAGTCAAGGATAAACAATCTAATGACGATCCTAACATTTTTTAAACACTGCAACTTATAAAATGTCTCTGGGATAAAACGGGAGAGTCTACAATTTCAATATGTGTTTTAAAATCTTTTCCAAACCCTCTTTTCGGTAAGTCGGTCGTGCATTATTTTTAACATTGATCAAAGTAAAAACTAAAATCCCGCTTAATCCCACAATATTTTGATTCGACAAACAACGTGGCTTGGAAGTAACAAAAAAACACGCGAGTGCAGAGTTCTCAAATTGTCGAGAGTTCAAGTCGAAACTTTCAGAACGTTTGAATATTCTTGTTCTCGAAAACAAAATCACTGCAAAATTGAATGCATTATCGTTCCTGCGATCAATCAGCGTCGAGAGAAGAGACGCTAGTTATAGAAACTTTGTCCGTAAACTTGACACTCTTGGGTATACTTGACTAAGTCTATTTCATTAACGACTCTATACGTTAGAAACACGATTTTTCTCTAAACAGTCACGAGATAGCCTATGGCGAACAGTAAATTGTTAGTAATTTTCTGCTTCGAGTTATTAAATTTAGTGAACTTTCGGAATCTAGGTTTACAACAGACATTGGCTTACAATGTGATGAGAAGACCGACCGACTGTTTTCACGCAGGATTCTGAGAGAGATAGAGAGAGAACAATTCATGAATCGAAAAGGGCGTGCGAAGTAACTCGGTGAAAATTCGATAACAAATATTACAAAATTCGACTCGAGTGCCAAAGGATTTTGAACAAGAGTATAAATTAGACATCGTTATAAATTAGATATCGTTATAAACTTATAAATTTTTGGCTAATGCAAGAAACAGATACACAAAAGATGCTTCAATGACGGTGAGAAGCAAACTTGCGACGCGTTTTTTGTTCATACGACCTATGACGACGTTTATTACATGCCACTTTTTTATCATTATTTGTCTAGTCTTATTAATATGACTGCAAAAACTCTAAAACCTATCGCTATCGATTTCACTGTGTTTTGCAAACGCAGAAACCATTTTTATATTCGGTACTCGTTTTTTTTTCGGGCTGGTACTCAGTTTCTCAGTCCAGATTTTGGTAAGCAGAGACTGGCCTGATTTTTTTAGTCTTAGTGTTACTGAAGCCAGGATCCTGGAACCCACTGAGGTTCTCTCTCGAGAGAATTAATCTCCGTTAGGAGTTGATTGTACGCTCGGTCTGTGTCATTATTAATAATAATCATGTCGAAGAGATGACCGTACTTGTCTTCCATCTCTCTCGCTTTTTCAATGATGTCCTTTAGCTCGTCTTCTTTGAAGTTTTCATTGTTTTTGATTCGCTTTTGTCTGAGTTTTTCTAGACTTGGAGGTGCAACGAAAACTACATATGGCTTCAAATCGGAACTTCGCAGGATTTTCAGGCTTTGGGGATGGAGATTCAGGACGCATATTTTCCCTGAGTTGACGACGGAACGTATCGCCTCGACGGACGTTCCGTAGTAGGCTTTTTCGTACTCGCCATGCTCGACGAACTTCCTGCAGAGGATGTCCGATTCGAATTGAGAGCGAGATATGAAGTGGTAATCTTGACCGTTGATCTCCGACTCTTTCCTGATTCGACTCGTATCTGAAAAATTAAAAATGGCCATTATTTGAAATTGAAGGTTCAACTATTTTTTCGATCATTAAGATTAACAACATTCAATTGTTTAAAGCTGAAACCTTTTTAAATTGAAATGATCAAAATGAAAACATCTTAAAACATACAACGAGAAACCCTTCTGAATTAAAAAAAGTAGAATAAAAATTTGAAACATCTAGATTTCAAGAATTTTATGCCCAAACGTTCAATAATGTATAGGTGTAAGATGGAAGCTTTCTAATTTGAATATATTTCGTTCCACGGGCTTTAAAATGAGTTATTATCTCAAAATACAACATTTTAATTTGAAACGTTTTAGATTACAAATTTAAAAATCACAATACTTAAAATCTAAAATTTTCAAATTCAATTTTTAAAAATTGAAAACTTGTTGAGGGGTCGTCCATAAACTAAAACTAACTAAATAAACTAAAAGAGTTGAATTAAAAAAAAATTGATGAATTTTAAAGCCAGAAGGATAAATTATATACAAAACGGTTGAACTTTCAACCCGGAAATATGATTTTTAAACGAAAAAGTTAATTTTCTACCGAGCAGTTTAATTTTCTACCCAATTTTTGAATCTTCAAACAAACCAGATTAATTTAGACCCAAACAGTTGCATTTTTAATCCATAAGGATGAATTTTCAACCAATAAGATTAATTTTTGGCGAAAGAAGACGAAGTTTTGATAAAATACACGAATTTTCAACTAGAAAAGATCAATTTTCAATTACAAATATTAATTTTTAACAAAAAATGGAATAGTTACATTGTTAATTAAAAAAATTAAATTTTAACGTAAAAAACGGATTTGTAACAAAATAGTTACATTTTCAACAACAGAGATGAATTTTCAATTATAATGATGAACCTCAAAAAATTGATTATCAACAAAAGAGTTGTAAAGATGGAACAGTTAAATTTGCAACCAAGGAGGTTTATCTTAGAAAAATATTAATTTTTAACAAAATAGTCTAACTTTTCACCAAGTATCATTTTCAACTAAAAAACATTACTTTTTTTTCTTCAATTTTTCAACCAAAAAGATAAATTTTCTAGCAAGAAGATTAATGTTCTACCAAAAATCACAAATTAAAAAAAAAATACATCATTTTTCAGCAAAATTGTTGAATTTTAGTGCCAAAAAGACAAATTATCTATAAAATGGTTGAATTTTCAACCCGAAAATATAATTTTTTCACACAAAAAATTAATTTTAAAAAAGAACGTTAAATTTTTATGAAAATACACAGTTTAATTTGTAAAAAAGTTCATTTTCAACCGAATAATTTAATTTTTTACCAAATTGTTGATTCCTCAAACAAACAACATTAATTTAGACCCAAACAGTTATATTTTTAATCCAAATGGGTGAATTTTCAACCAAAACGATTAATTTTCGACGAAAATAGACACATTTTTAACAAAATACACGAATTTTCAACTAAAAAATATCAATTTCCAATAAAAAATGGAATAGTTACATTGTTAATTAAAAAAATTAATTCTTAAACATAAAAAAGTGAATTTTTAACAAAATAGTTACATTGTCAACAAAAGAAATGATTCCAAAAGATGATTTTTTTAACCCAGAAGATTAATTTTCTAAAAATGGAATAGTTCAACTTTCAAACAGGCAGCTAAATCTCTGACCAAAAAAGATTACTTCTTAACAAAATAATTGCATTTTCAACAAAATAGTACAATTTTCAACCAAACGAGATGAATTTCCAACTAAAAATATAATGGTGGACTTTTCAACCAAAAGTAGTTGATTTTTCTTTTTGGGTTCTATTAATTTAGTTCGCCAAAATAGAGAAAAAAAAGAAGTCTTTCAAATGTATCATCAGGAAACGTAATAAATGTTATGTAAGTTTGAAAAGTTAGTTCCACTAACCCCCACCCCCTTACCAACCGCAGTATTTAGCGTGACCCCCTCCCCTTTCAAATCAGTAACGTAGTTTATTGACGTTTCCTTATTTCAGAGCTTGAACACAAAATGGTTTTAAAATTAAGCACTAATTCAAAATTTTATAAATTGAATATTTCAAACTGAAAACTTCCAAATTAAAAATTTTTTTAATTGGAATCGTAGAAATTTGACACATAATAAAAATAAAAATTGTATGTAACTAATATCAAGTAACATTTAATGTGATTGGATATACTTTATAACATAAAAATTTACAAGATTTTCGGTCAAAAGATAAATCTAAGCTTACATTTTCAATCTTCAAAAATGAAGAATTTCCAAGAGTAAACTTTCAAAATTTAACTATTAAAAAAACGTCCAACATAATTTTAATTTGAAACATTCAGAATATAACAATTCTAAACTTCGCTTAAAGCTGAATACTTTGTAAATCAGAACTGGGAAGTGAAAACTTCTTTTTTTTTTTACACTGGAATCCTTTAAATTTGAATATTTTTAATTTGAATATATTTAAAATTGATAATGTTCAAATTCTGCACCTATTGAAATTATAACGTTCAAAATTAAAAGTTCTGAGCTTAGAAAGGACCACACATGTTTGTTATTGAAATTGGGTTTCGGTTAAATTTGTCTAATTTGATACAGATCCACAACGAATCGAAAAAGAAAATAAAAATGTTGGTACAGTTTCGTACAGATTTAACCCATTTGAAATTATCATTCTTAGAATGTTTCACAGTAAAGAAATTTATATTAGGCATTTAAAATGTATTAATTTTATACTTGAAATTTTTATTGATATTTGAATTGATTGGAAAGAGCTTTCTACTAACAAATTTCGAATTGCCTAGTCCAAAAATAAATTCACTGCCGTAACCCAGTTTTTACTGGTCATTTTTCGGTCCAGCAGCCACCCTGTGATTTGACGTTTAAGAAATAAAACTTACGGGGTATTGCTGCTGCGAATCGTTCGCTGTCTTGCATTAGTCTTTGACGAAGCTCATGCCTTCCGATATTTGGAGGTCCTATGAGAACAATTGGCCTCTTGTGGTCCGCTCTTGGATAGTATAAGGCCACTTCTTCGTATGTTAGCACTTCTTCACTGTCGTAATCTAAATATAAAACCGCAAAAAATATTAATACTTTGAGTTTGTAATTTGGAAAATGAAAGATTTTATGAAGTAATAAACAGAAATAGAAGTTACCATCTATGGTTGTAGTTGCGTAGAGAGGATAGCCATCGTCGTTGAAATTGGCACCAAATTTATTTCGCTTCTTTTTCTTTGGATTCTTCCTCGCGCAGAGTAACGTGCTTGATTTTTTCGAACCACGCATCGTCGATTTATCACCGGAGATCGTTTGTTTCATCGATTCTCGCCTGAGAATTAAAGCAATTCTTAGTGAGAAATTGCCAAAAGTGATTATTAGTTGTGAGATCAAAGTTAAGTAATAGAATAATTACAACATTAATTCATCAAATACAATTAATATTGAATACAAAAATTAAAACTTACTGGTGCTGGAAAGCTTTGCTGGGAATCAAGCCTGCTAAAGTCTGATCTTCTTCTCCTTCTCGATAAGCTTGCCACCAGTTAGGGTCTTCTTGGGAGATAACGTGAAGAACATCTCCTTTTTGAAAACTCACTCCTAACTCTCTACAAGGTATGTAAGGATCTTCCTCAGGATCGTAGTCGAAATGTGCCCGCACATGATGGATCTGCGAAAATAATGTATGATGACGGTAAATTTTTTAGGATGAAAATTAATTACAAAATGAAGATTTAAAAAGATGTGAAATTAAATTCAAATTAGTAAGCGAAATAAGAATCTCGGATGGCTGAAGAATGTCTTACCTGTTGATTATCTTCCCTTTTATTGCTATTTGAATTAGTCTGAACTACAGGAGCTGGGAATATAAGGAAAGTCAGACTTCCTTGCATTCCAGCTAAAATGTCGCAGACTTCATTCACACTCTTTCCTCGCATTTCGACGCCATTCACTTCTAGCACCTCGTCGCCTTCATGCAAAAGACCTGATTTATCAGCTGCTCCTCCTCGCACAACGCGACCTGTGAATTAGAAAATATAATAAAAATATTACAAATTAGATGACATTTTAAGCTAGAGTTAATAGAAAACTCTTGAATTCAAAATCCTTTAATTTTGAACACGTTTCACTTGAAAGTGCAAAATTTTGAATATTTAAAACTTAAATTGTTTAATTTCAAACTCTTGAAATAAATTCAACTGACACAAATCTCTTTTCCACATATAAACTATACGGTCCACCTAACAGTGAACTCTTCCCCCACAACTAAAAAACCTCTCCCCAGAATAAATTCCATCTGGTTTCCTCTGAAGTTGGTTAACCGCAACTCACCAATAATGACAGCGTCTCCCTCGTTCCTGACGGTGGCTCCTAGAGGCTCGTTGGTTTTTTCTATTCTAATGATCTTGATATTGTCAGCTACATGGGAGTCTCTGAGACTCGACGACGGACTAGGTGGACCGCTCGGCGATGAGGAACTGTTCATCGCCTGGAAGCCATCCACGCTGGAGATAATCGAGTCATGAGCCAGGAAAAGACCTTCCATTTCATAAGTAGTTAGTAAGGCTGTTAGTTCCTCCGCAGCTGCTATCGTTTCCCCTGCTGCCGTTGCCTTTGCAGCCGTTGAGGACTGCCATTGCTCCAGAACCTCGACACACTGAAAATTACAATTAAACACAAATAAGAACTAAGAATCCATTCAGAATTACCTTGAATTGCCTATAAAGCCGAGAATTTCTCGCATTGAATATGCTAACGATTGTAGGCGTTGCCTACGCATAATTGTGAGAGTTTAGAATCTTACAATTAGCTTGAGGTAGAACGAAAAGTAATCTTTTGAATGGGTATTCGATAAGCACCTTCTTTCAGGATAGGGACCGTACTTAAATTACGTAACAGTTCAAAGGGGGGGAGGGGGTCGAGACATTTTGTTACGATTTGTTACGGTAAGTGGGAGGGGTCCTTCACTCATGTACGTCATTTTTGCAAATTCGCACAAACTTTCTTTTGGAGATTATCTTTTTAGTTATAAATTTTATTATTTGGTTCAAAATTTATTAATTTCCTTAAAAAGACATATTTTTTTTGTAAATTAAACTGTTTTGATAAAAATTCGTGTTTATTGTTAAACATTCAACCCTTTTCGTATAATATTAACGTTTTGTTTAAAATTCATACTTTGTGCCTGATAAGTCAACTGAAATCTTTTTTTGGATGAAAAATATTTTTTCTGATAATTTGTCTTTTAAATTTAAAAGTTTTTTTTAGTAGAAATATTGCATCTTTCATGGACAATAATCCAACTCTTTTATTGAAAATTCAATTACTTCTTAAAAAATGTACTTTTTGTTAAAAATTTGAATTTTTCTGTGGAAAAGTCTATGGAAATCCTTTTGGATAAAAATTCAACTCTTTTCTTGAAAATTTGTATTTTTTATTTAAAAATTCACCTGTTTTAGTAGAATTATCATTTTTCTTGGACAAAAATGCAACTGTTTGGTTGAAAATTTAACAAACTTGTTGAAAAGTCATACTTTTTGGTTGAAAATTCGACTATTTAGCAGAAAATTAACTAATAAGTTACAATTCTTATTTTGGTGTTGGAAAGTGAACTGGAATCTTCTTTGGATGAAAATTTAATTATTAAAAATTTTTGTTTAATTCATCTGTTTTAAAAGAAATATTCCATCTTTCTGGAATAAAAATGCAACTGTTTGGTTGAAAATTCAACACTGTTTTGAAAATTTGTCATTCTGATTTCAAAATTCACCTGTTTTAGCCGAAATTACATCTTTCTTGGATAAAAATGCAACTGTTTGATTTGAAATTCAACAAATTTGTTGAAAAGTCATAGTTTTTGGTTGAAAATTCTGCTGTTTTGTTGAAAATTTAACTAATTTGTAGAAAATTTAATTTTTGGTTAAATTTAATATTTTTGTGTTAAAAAAAGAACTGAAATCTCTTCTCGATGAAATTTCAACTATTTTTTTGAAATTTTTTTAATCTTATAAATTCATCTGTTTTAAGAGAAATTTCATCATTCTTGGACAAAAATGCAAGTGTTTGGTTGAAAATAAAATTATTTTGTTAAAAAGTCATACTTTTCAACTTCAAAAAAAAATGGTGCTATTTTTATTAAAAATGCACGTGTTTTAGTACGAATTTAATCTTTTTCGGATAAAAATTCAACTATTTGGTAGAGAATTCAACTATTTCATTAAAAATTCATCGCTTTTGGTTGTGGAAATTCGTCTTTTTGGATGAAAAATTCAATTTTCTTCGTAGAAACTCATTTTTTGTTAGAAAATTCATATTTTGATCTTGAAAAGTCAACTGGAATCTTTTCTGGACGAAAGTTTAACTACTTAAAAAAAATGGTTTTCTTTTTAAATAAAAATTCATCTGTTTCAAGAGAAATTTCATCTTTTTTAGATGAAAATGCATCTATTGGGTAGAGAATTCAACAATTTCGTTAAAAAGTTGGTTTTTTTGGGGCAAATTTCGTCTTTTTGGATTGAAAATTAATTTTTTTTTCGTAGAAACTTATTTCTTGCTTAAAAATTCATATTTTGATCGTGAAAAGTCAACTAAAATCTTTTTTAACAGAAAATTCAACTATTTTTTATTTATCTTTTTGATTTATAACTTCATCAGCTTTGGTAGGAAATTCTTTTTTTTAAATGAGAATGCAACTTTTTGGTTGAAAATTATTCTTATTTGCTTGAGTATTCAACTATTTTATTTTAAAGATTTCGTTGAATAACTTTGTTAAGAAATCATTTTTTTAAAGAGATATTTTTAGCTGAAAATTCATCTCTTTGTTTGAAAGTTTAACTAATTTGCTGAAAATTAATCTTTTCAAATTGAAAATTCAACTACTTGGGTGAAAATTAAATTACATTGTTAAAAATTAATTTTTTTGATTGAAGGCTCATGCCTTTGGTCAAAAATTTAACTGTTTAGCAGAAATAATTCTTTTTTTGGTTTAAAATTAATTTTTTAACTGAAAATGTAACTTTTCCATTTGTTTTTCAAGATTGATCTTTTTTAGTTGAAAATTCTACTTTTTGGTGAAAAAAAAATTTCTTGGTTTAAAATTTCATTTTTGTTGGGTAAAAATGCATCAGTTTCGTGGAAAAATAATTTTTTGCTGAAGTCATATTTTTTGTTCGTAAATTCAATTTTCGCAGAGAAAATTCGCCTTCTGGCTTGACGGTTCAACAATTTAGGTAAAATTTTCTTTCTTCAGTGAAAAATCTTTATTGAAAATTCGTCAATTTGGTTTTAAAAAACTTTTTTCTGTTGGTATAAATTTCATGTTTTTTGATTGAAATATAAAATATGACACTTTTTGTTGGGAATTTATATTTTTAGGTTGAAAATTTAACTATTATGTTAAAATTTTAATTATTTTGTTGAAAATTCAAGTATTTTGTTAAAAAGCCATCTTTTATAGTAGAAAATACATTTTTTTGTTTAAAATAAATTAATAAATTTGTAAATTTTGTAAATTTTAAATTTGTATCCAAAATACTGTTTTATTACGTTTATAAAACATTCTATGTTAAAAGTATTTCAAGATTAAAATGCTGGTATTTGAATATTAATGATCAAGAAAAATGAAAAATAAACAAGGAAAAATAAGTGAATTCTGAAACAGAAGTTCTCGGACAACCTGCCTAATTCTACTAGCAATACCTAGTAAAACACTTTTTGAAACTAAAAATTACGTACAGAAAGAGTTTCCTTCAGCAGTTTTTCATTTTCATTGCCAATAACATTAACAGCCTTAACATCAAAAATAATAATATTTAAAGACCAAAAATTGAATCTTTAACATTTTTAATAAAATTGTACAATTTAAACATGTAACATTCGTGCCGGTTTCCTTTTATACGAAATCCCTGGATATTGCAAGTTTTCCTTTAAAAGCTCTGACTTTCCTTGACCAACAAAATTCCTTAACTTTTCCAGAATTTCCGGCTTGAATTAGTTAACATTTTTTATTTTGAATTGTTCCAGAAAGAGGGGTTATAAACTCTTAAAATCTAGTATGCAATCCTATAAAATCACATCAAATCCTTTGAAATTCCTTGAAATTTTTCTTGTTGAAAATTTCGAAATCAGGTGAAACACTTTGAAATCCTTATAAATCTTTTGAAACCCAACAAAATTCCGCTTAGTTTTATTAAATACTTTAAACTGCCTTTAATTTTTTTAAGCGATTGAAAATCCCTAAAAATTCCGAGAAACCCTTTGAAATATAGACATTTTTTTAATTCTATGAAACCCCTCGAAATCTCGTGAAAACCTTTGAAAACTCCTGAAAATTCTTAGAAATCTCTTGAAACCTCGAGATTTCACGAAATCCCAAGAAATCCTTTTAATTTTTAAATCTCTCAAAACTCCATTAAACCATTTGTATTCCCTTGGAATTTATCGAAATTCTTTGAATACTTTGTAATCTCTTCAAGTATTTTCAAGTACAATGAGATTTTGGAATCTTTGAAAATTCTGCGAAACTCTTTTTTTAATATTTTGAAATCTCTTCAAGTCTTTTCAAATAGGTACCTTAAAATATTTTTAAATGACTCAAAATTCCGTGAAATCTTTGTAATCTTTCGGTATCTTTTGCCTACATAATATTCTGACTTAATAAAACATTAGAGAGACACACGATTTTTTTTGTAAACCACCTGCATCTTCCTGTACGTACTTATTAAATAATTTTAAAAATACTTACATCTCGAGCAAGGGCAGAAGCATCTTCCGAATAAGTTTTAAGAACCTTTCCAGATCTGAGTCGACTTTTCAAGGCATGATGAGTCGACAAAGCAGTTGCGAATCGCCTTTGAACCAAAAGCGTTCGAACCGCTTCCAATTCGGCTTCAACACCTGGTCCCGAAATTCCCAAAGCACCGGATATACTGCGAAGTTGAAGCTGCAACCTTTCGAGACTTGCAACAACTTCGCCGTAGGCTGAAACATGATAATTATTATTTTGATGATCGTGTTTAATGTTAATATCAAGATATGAAAGCTGAGGATTGAGAGACTTCTCTCGGGGTTTGAGTTTGAAACATGTAGTTTCAGAGTCTGGACGATGAAGTTTTGTTTCTAGCCTACAGGAGTTTTGGATTGAATGGTTTAATATGAATTCTAAAAACATACTGAGTGGTCTCGGGGGTTCCTCGACATCTTGAGGGATATGGCTTGAAGAGACGGGCGTCCGTCCAACCGTAGTCACCTCATCCTGAGAATATGCAAGATTTTCTTGCCCGGAGAGATTTGTCGCGTGGCTTTCCAGGGCCTGGAGCTTCCTCGAGCCACGAAGGGACCGAGTGAGATATTCCTGCTTCTCCTCTTCATCTTTTCGCCTTCGCAGTTGCTCCTGAAATAAAATTTGTAATATTATTTAATAAGAAAAATGTCTTTCTCTCTATAACAGATTTCGATTGATCTAAATTTGAGTAATTAAAATATTGATTTAAAATTAAAAATAATAAAATAACCGTTATTAGACACCTAAACTAAAAGTAGGTATAAAATTAAAAGCGGTTTATCTATTGTTTTGATAAATAAGAAATAATTTAATATTCAAACTCTGGTATAATTTAATCACTCAGGACGTCGCTTATTAGGGGGATGTTTATCTTTCAGAAATCCTGTACTGGCTAGATCGTTAGATAACTTCAGTCAAGTGCAGTCTGGAATTTAAAGAGCCCCACGAGGGTATGAAATTACACGTCTCACGTGTACTGTTACAAGTAGGTGATATTGATGTAATAATCAGGATCGAATATATTTAGGGGATGATATACATATTATACATGGAAGTTAAAATACTTTAGTAACTAAATACCCTTTGGGAAACTAACACAGCACAAAAGGAAGTCAATATAAATATAATTTTGCATTATCCCTAAACAAATGTTCCTTTAAATACAAAATTTGAAAGATTTCATAAAACAAAAATAAAATATCATATTAAAAAGGACATTTATTTTCTAATAATTTCCCGATAAGTAATTTTTTTCTATAAAACATTTTTCACGTAACTGGAATTTTTTCTTTAATCTACTTCCTTCGAAAATATCTTGTTTAGCAAACTATGACCGGTATGGTTCTGTAGAGTGTAGAGTGTAGACTGATGTTATCTTGCCACCCTTGTTCCGCTCGAGAAAACCGAGAACGTTCATCTGAGAAACCCTACATACATTAGGCGACCACGGGGCTTCGGCCAAGTATTTCTGCCTTTAGAAAATTACACACAAAACTCGCTGTAGGATCGCAAAAATGAGAATCTTTTAATTCCGACTCACAAATCTCTGGTGGATTAAATGGGAATCGAGGATTTGGTTTATTTCAATTTTATTCCAGCTGTAGCAATAACTTCCTCTTATCTAGAAATGGGCGTAAATCGCAGATATACACTTGTGGATTAACTGAAAATTTTAAATTCATAATGAAAGTCCCGAGTTAAACAAATTACCTACCAAAACCTACAATATAGTTGAAATTCAATTTTTAAATATTGCACTTATCAATTTGTAACAAACTTTGATGATCTAATAGGACAAATTAAAAAGGTAATTAATTTCTCTGGATTTGTGTGTTTCTTAATTATTTGCTAGGTTTTAAAGACTGGAAAGCATTTTTTTTTTAATTTTATAGTTTTCGAAATTAGTGGTCCAAGTTTTTTTATGTTTATAAATTAAACTCTTTGCGAATTCAATACATTCAAATAATTAACGCTTCGAATTTTTAAATTGTAGATGGTAAATTTGAATGTTTCGTAAATTGATATCTTCTAAAAGGTTTTTGATTTTAAATTTGAATGTCATTCATTTCTAACTCAAAGGTTTGCAAATTTATAAGTTACTAAATAAAATGTATTCAAAATTAAAATCCAGATTCAATTACTTTTCATTTTAGATGCTTTCAGTTTTTAGATCCCTCAAATAATTGATGCACAGAATTTGAATTCTTTCAAATCATAATTCCCATTCTTGAACCTTTTGGCAATAGATATATGTACCTAATAAGATTGATGTTTAAACTCACTATTTTTTCTCAAACTTGTGAGTATGTGAATTTTAGGTATCCACAAATTGTAAAAATCCAGATGCTTTTACATATTTTTTCTATGAATCTATGTAAACAAAATTAATGCAAAAGAATTCCTCTAAAAGATTCACGCCTATAGAAAATTCATTCAATTCTCTTATAGAAATTTACACGTGATAAGTATCGTGAGTAGGATTGCTACCTATCGTTGTACTCGTTTGTAGGTCGGATGTGAACGTGGAAACAGGTACGGGAAATGGATGTCAAGCAGACAGTAACAACCCAGATAAAAATTCGATTTTCCTCGACAGGTTTGTCTTAATCGCTTTTTTTAATTGCAATTAAAATGGTATTCAAATTTATAAAAAGGACTCAAATCTAACTTCAACTTGATCACTCTTCGAAAAATAGTCTGCAATTCAATTAATTTAATTTAATTGCACTAATTAAAGAGTAAAGCCTTTCTAATTTTTATTAAGGAAAACCACTAAGATCACAAACTCTGGTTAGTTTCTAAAGTTGGTCTCCTAAGTTGGATGGTTTAATCAATTCTGATTCAAATATCACTCGTCTCTGGGCTTGGACCCTTTTCCAACAAGCTCAAACTAGTCTCGACATTTCTAAGTTTTTGATTGATGTTACTGTCCCGATTCGACATATTTAGTGGCGGCACAAAAGAGGAAAACGCGAATCACTTAATCCTCATTGTCAATCATTGCTCCTGGATTTCTATATCCTGATTCACCTGGTCATTACTGACAATTACGAGATTCTATATTGCTTTTTTGCTTCATCAATTCGCAAAACTAAAGTTTTGGGACCAAATAATTCGTTTCCAATTGGACGGTTAAGCTCTACTTTTATGCTTCCCTTACTAGCTACTTTCAATTTATAATTTTAATTTTTTTTCAGGTTGTAGAAATTAAAAATTCAATTGTTTTCGGAATAGGCTAGCTGCATGAATTTTACAGTTAGATAAATAATATATTGTTGAGAAAATAAATAATTGAAAAAAGTATCGAAATCCCTATTTAAACAACTTTGTTACTTTGACTCCTCATATTCGAAAAAAATGTTCCAGCTAATCCTTCTTGGCTTGCTTGGAATGCTGATTGGCTGAGCAGTACTTCCGCTGTTCCGCTCAATCAGCAATGTGTCAATTCATTACGAAAAACTCAAAAAGGGTATACTTTCTAAAGATTAAAAAGAATTTAACTTATTTTTGAAAACTTTCTTTAATTAATGGCATTCAGTTTTTAGTGCCTTTTTAATTTCTACAGGAAAGGAATATTAAAAAATATGGAACTACCCCATCACCTCTTTTCCAATTTGTGGGGAGACACTAATGACATTTTTGTTGTGCAAAATAATAATATCCAGAATTCGATATTCCACAGGAGAAATTGTTCAAATTAGTCTGAACAAAATTGAAAAAATTGCTATCCATTAGAAAAACGGCAATTTTTCCATCTCATAATTTTTACACTAGAAGAGCAATTTTACAGGTATGCACAACTAAGGACCTTTTCCTGCATATTAAATTATCAGAATCCGAATTTAAAAATATTGCATCCTTAAAATGGAAGTGTACTAACAATTTACTGGTATTTGATTTAATTACATGTATTTAAATGTGGACTATAACATTTCTATTATGGGAGTGTCTGCACCTACCGAAAAAAATCCGGCTATTTGTACCGAAATTTCGGTACAAATAGCCCCTTTTCCAGTTCATCATATTTCTACCGAAAAAATCTGGCTATTGGTACCAAATTTAACTGTACATCGACACGAATGCTTTATAGTTTTGAAAGTTGATAGAATTGACTGTCTTCAGAATAGATTTATGTCACTTATTGAGAATTTTTAAATGAACCTTCCCTGCTAAAAAAGTATAGAAAATTTAAAATTTGATAGATTCTCTATCAAACGAAAATATGAAATTGAATCGAATTCTATATATTTAGGGAAAATTCAATCAAAATCTATCAAGGCATAGAATTTAATAAAATTCTATGTTTAATATAAATATTATCAAATTCAATCAGACAAATTATTATAATAGTCCAATTCTGTCAGCAGACTTGATAAAAGCCCCATCTAATCCAATCAAACGAATTCCATAAATCGAAATCTGTCAGTATCAGTATCTAGAAATCCTATACATTTCTATAAACAGTTTCTTACTGAAACTCGATCAAATTTCACCGGCACAGAAATTTTATCAAATCCTGTGTTTCAGAATGTCAGATATTTCTATCTAAGTCTATCCCTTGAGAAATCGTATACTAATCTATGAACAGTTTCTCATTGGAACTCTACCAAATCATATCCGCATAAAAATTATGTCAAATCCTATGTTTTAGGATGTCGGATATTTCTATAAAATTCTAACTGATAGAAAATCTTATACTTTTATATTTGCAGTTTCTCATGAAACCATTATCAAATTTTATCCAAACAGAATTGTATTAAATCCTATCAACATATGTATACTCATTAAACCTATATCAAATCTTATTCACATAGAATTTGTATCCAATCCTATCTTTCCAAATTTCGGAAATTTCTATTCAATAATAATATATCCATCGAAAAATCTTATACTTTTTTATCAACAGCTTCGGAATGAAATTCTATCACCTGTTAGCCACTCTGGAATTCTATAAAATAAATGATAAAAATTTGGAATACCATATTTCATAACATTAGATTGAATTTATATAAAAAAGCGTGTTAGCATGGACTAGAATTGGGATAGCACATTTGATAGGATTGGATTGAATTTTTATCAAATAGAAGTATAGGACGTTTTATAGAAATTGATTGATATTTTAGCGGGACACCGTAAGACACTTCCGATAAACATGATTATTCATTTTAAAAAACTTTCTACCAAACATGTTTCACAGAAATGTGAAGGAAATTCCGAAAACTGCGGATACAGAAAACGGATTAAAAAGTATTACATTTTTTTATCAAACTTTTTCAGCAGGGTCTTCAAACCTCGTGGAGATTTTCGATTTGAAAAGATCGGTAAAAGAGCAATGAAAGAA
The DNA here is from genome assembly GCA_932178445.1 of Andricus quercusramuli. Classification (NCBI taxonomy): domain Eukaryota; kingdom Metazoa; phylum Arthropoda; class Insecta; order Hymenoptera; family Cynipidae; genus Andricus; species Andricus quercusramuli. The sequence goes on along the minus strand of CAKNXH010000152.1, from coordinate 63,910 downwards.
GTAGGTTTAAAATAGAATTAAGGCAGGAGTGGTTTATAAATAGATAGATGAACCAAGTTGACGATTTCTGTCTTTACTTTTCTGTCTTTATTTTGGGATAAGTACTTTTGGTATATATACGTATTTAGTCATGCAGATAGTGTGCACACATTCTAAAGCAAGTCAGCATATTGTGGTTACCTACAGTCCTATATATTTCCTAGAAGTAAACGCAGTCTTAGAGCAAAGCAAGCATTGTACCCGCTTTCAAATGCCTTGAAGGGATGCATTATTGATGCTTGAGTGCGAGAGGGTCGCGTTTCTCAAATACAAGGATCTGAAAGTCACGTACAATTCTCCAGCTTTGTCTAAAGACGTTTACCTGACATTCATGAAAGGAAATTCACATAAACTGAACTTCTAATGTAATGCACTTCACCTTCCATTCTCTATTATCGTCAAAATGCCTTGGGCCTTGTCGACTGATATGGATTATTAGCTGACTAATTCTTTCCCATTAGTTTCTGGCAACCGAAAATAATTTAAAACATTCATTTGACACAAAAAAATGTATTTTAAAAGTTTTTATGTTTCTTTAAAAGAGAAATGTACAAAATCGAATTTCGCGTGTCTGGAACGTTATAATCTTCTACATAAGTTGAAAGAAACATATATGTACAAGAATATTTCAAATGTTATCATGTTTTTTTATATTTAAAATACAAATTATTCTAATTTTTAAAACCTTCAACTAAAATTCAAATGGTAAATAATTATAATAATAATATAGACATGTTGTGGCTGATATATTCTGTTCGCATCTACTACATTCGGTTCGCAGAATCAAGTTGGTTCGCAGATTTGCTTTCGTTTTTTAATTCTTGTGTATTTAAATTAGATCGTTTATGATTTAAAGTTAAAAACACATAAGTGTAAAAGAAAATGATGTTCAATTAATAATATATGAAATTCTTTGGGATTAATTTTAAACCTTCGAAATTGTACCAGAAAAACGAAATTAATAATTGGAAACTAATATTTCTGAAATGAATATATTTGACGTTTTACTAATTATGTTTCTGTAATTTTCCTTTTCATTTAATAGGTTTCTAATATTTTCTTTTCTTAAAATACTTTGAATTAAAATTACAATTGTCAAAATTATTTCAAATATTATGAAAGTTTTATGACTTTCTCCTTTTTAAATCCTTCAAAACTGTTTATCAACAAATTTCAAATCTTGTTTTTCAGCTTGAATCTTTCATCAAATTAATTCAATCTTAAATCGTTTGAAATTAAATAATCTTAAATTGAAAGCATATATCGAAACATTGAAAATGTTTTGGTTTTATTTGTAAATCTTTCAACATTATTCGTTTGAAAATAATTATAGTTTATAGTTGAATAAATAATTAAAAGCAATGATAATGTCAAACAATTAATTTAAACTTGAAATGTCTACGATTGCTTGAATAAATGATTGAAATTAAAGAATTTTAAACTAAAAACCATTTTTTTAATTTAGAGGGTATTAAATTGAAAATGTTATTATATGAATTGTATGCATATACCCAATTTACCCCATTCTATACCAAATTAAATTATTTATTTTTGAAAATGTTTGGAATTGTTAAAAATATTTAAATATCATTCAAATCAATTTTAAAGCATTTCAAGTAGCTAGCGTTTAAAAGTTAAAACCCTTTAAATCATTTGATGTTTAACATATGGAACTAAAAGTATATGTATCAGAGTTCTATTGAATTTTTAGAAGCTCATTCAAACTTTTCTGATATCGAAATAAAAAAAAATTAGTCAAAGCAGGCAACATCCGCCTACAAGAATGGTTTCATAGTCTATTTAATACTTATTTTATACTTATATATATATGTATAATTTAAGTATTTAAAAGGTTTACCTTTTACATTTTTATTTCATTCGGAAAATGTAGTGATTGATAATAAAACCTTTACTATTCTATCTTGTCTTAAATTACAACATGTACTATCCTATCCGATTTTATCCTACCATGCCCTATCCGATCGGACTGACACCCTACCGAAACTATAAGAGTTTCAACCCGGGGCTACGAAACCCTAAAAACTGAAACCAAACTAGAATACCTTTCAAATTTTAAACTTGAATAAAAAATTAATTATTAATTGAAATTAATAAACTATTGGTAAGATTTAATTCTGTCTCTGGAATTCTAAACAAAAACAAATCCTTGATAATTGAAAATAGAGACTAATGGTTTGATGGGGTTGAATCATACCAATCCCCATAAAGTCACATTGCGGCATCTCTCATTTGGAAAAATTTTAAGTCCGGAAGAATTGGCAAAAGTGTGGCAACTCTCATTTCGAAAAATTGGAAGTCCACCAAAAATTGCCTAAAATCCGGCAAGTCACATTGCGGCAACTTTCATTTCGAAAACATTAAAGTGCACCAAAAATTGGCTAAAATTCGGCAAGTCGCATTGTAGAAACTCTCATTTCGAAATATTTAAAGTCCACACAAAATTAGCTAAAATGCCGCAATTCACACTGCAGCATCTCCCATTCGGCAAAATTTGGAGTCCACGAAAAATGGGCAAAATTGCCGTAAGATACCTCCATGATCTCTAACCCTTTCCAATATATTTTGCTAATTTTTGCGGACCTCAAATTTAAAAAAATAAGAGTTGCCGCAATGTGACTTGCCGGGGGTTGGCTAAACTGGACACGATTTAGTTGGTTTCCATTTAAACAGTTAAACTAAATAAAAGAACTAGACCATAATGACAATTTTCAAAAAATAACTTCTTGAAAATTATAATACTTAGGTCAATTAAAACCGATATCTTCCGAAAAAAGAGCAAATGTGTCATTGAACATAACTTGAAATCTTGAATCATTCAAAACAAGAAAGTATTCACTTTGAAGAGCAATTCTTTGAAACGTACACAATTTGAGTGTAACAAAATTTTGAAAAGAATTCAATTTGTATGGATATGTCTAAAAAATCTGAAAGTTGAAAGAATCGAATTCGGATATCATTCCAATTTGAAAATTTCTGAGCATTAAAAAATAATTTCGTTTTGTAAGAGATTTAAATTTAAGTGCTTTTAATATTTGAAACCAATCAATTTTGAAAGTAGTCTACTTTTGAAGCACCTGAAATTGGAAAGATTTCGAAAGATACAAGGAAGGCTTGTGTTTGAACTAAGAATTTTTTTTATTAATGATTGTTCAAAAGCGTGATTCTTTTTGCATCAAAAATATCTACTTGCGAATAAAAATAAGCAAAAAACGGTTAATATTAAAAATGGGTTAAATGAGTTAAGAATTGACATTTTTAACTCAGATACGTAGTAAACAGTTAATAAGCTATCAAGTTTGATTGTGTTTCTGGAATGTTAAACAAAAATGAATCGCACATAATGGGAAAATAGTGACTAATGGTCTGGCACTCTGTTATGCTCGACTATCTATATTGATTTTGATGTAAAATCGACTTCTGATGGCAGTGAAAGTAAATAATTATAACATACCTTATATTTTCTAATGGAATGGAGCTGCTGTTGGGTAGGTTCGGCGTTGACGATATCGCAGGTGGGCTCCACATTGTTGTTTTGAGTAGAAAGGCGTAAATTATCCTTGGGAGGTCTGGCGGGTGCTCTTTTCTGATCTCTGGGAGGAATGGCAGGTTTGACCCCGTTGAGACCAGCCTAAAAATGCATCCAGTTTGTCCAGATTAATCGTCCTTTTTACATTCCTTCAGGCGAACTACCTACTCTTTCGTTATTAAACTCTCGATTTCTTTTTCATTCATTTTTTCGCGACTATGCACCATTGTCATTGTCATCATCATGTAATTGAGTCACTCGAAAGTGTATAGAAATAGATGAGAGTCAAAAAGTGGGATACAATAGAAAAGGATTTTTGCATATGTATAGTATAGACTTATAGTTATAGGTAATGTACCTAGGAAATATTCAGATTCGAAATTTAACTACCATGCTTCTTCTTACCATCCTGGAAATTATGAAATTCATGCTTATTCTTATATTTACTATTTAGTACCCACAACCTGTGTATAATATTCTACGTTGGCATCCTGTACGACGATATTTGAGCTAAATTTTGCTAAGTGGGTGGAAAAGGTTTTATCTCATTTCATAGTCTGGTGAAATTGGTGTCAGGCTCATTTGAATTGCTAAGCTTAAGAGAAAATAATAATAGATTTTTAATCAATTTCTAATTTGTAAAATTTTTAAATATTCTGGCATGTTGTGTTTTTAAAGAAAATTGGTTGAAACCCGGTTTGTAATTTTATTAAGAACCTACGGCTAACAAATATTAAATGTCTTTATTCTTTTCATTTATGTTTATAAAAATGTTAGCAAACTTTAAACAAACGAGAAATCGAAAGCCTTCGCAGGGTGTGCCTCGACTGACTTCAACCCAAAAGGGCTTATTGCATATGCCGGTTTTTTTCTGAATATACTTCTGGAATGCCCCGCGATCATTTTGAGCCCAAAAACAAAAAAATCGCTTGAGCCCTTTTTGAGAAAACTCTTTTTTGGATTTTTTTAAAGAGGTTAATTGGCATATTTTAAAGAAAATAAGTTAAACGTGGAATTTCATTGGCTTAAACCATTCAGTTTGGCATCCAAAAAAAGGGCTACAGGTGCTGAATATCTTACGAGAACTGAAACCCTTCAATATTTTTGAAAAAAGGTGAAAAAGTGGGAAAAAATCAGTTTTTTGAGAATTGCCTTATTCCAGTTCCTCCTCTGTCCCAAAAACCTTAACAAGAATTAAAGTTCTTTAAATGTTCTGCAAAATAAAAAAATCGAATGTTCTATCTCCAAAAGCTTGGGAGTTATGGTCTTAAGAAGTCGATTTTCAGCTATTAATTTGAATGAAAAAAAATATGTATATAGTTTTGGGGAAATAACTTATTCCCTATGCATATCTAGTAAAAATGACCGAAAAATTAATTGAAGAAGACTGAATTTTGACTAGATCTTAAAAAAAAACATTGCTCTAGCTCTGATAGAACCAAAATTAGGGCCTTTTGAATATGACCCTTTTTTATGAAATTTTATTTATCATCAATTTTATGAATAAAATTTCTTGTTTTTTAAAAGAACTCATTTCCTCAGCGTTTTAGATGAATGTTGACACTAAGTTATTGAAAAAAGACTTAATTTTGAGTAGATTTAAAAAGAAAACAATGCTCTGGCTGCAATAGAACCAAAATAATGGCCTTATGAATATGGCCATTTTTATGAAATTTTGTTCAACATCAATTTTTTAAATAAAATGTATCGTTTTCCAAAAGAACTCATTTTCCGAGCTATTCAGGAAAACATTGCCACCAGATAGGTTAAGGAGGGCCTGATTTTGAGCAAATCTAAAAAAAAATTCTCTAGCTCTAATCGCATCGAAATTATGGCCTTCTGAATATGATCCTTTTATAATGCAATTATGTTAATTATAATTTTTTAAGAAATTAAATACAAAATCGAAATCTTATCAGTTCGTAAAATGAAATATCTCATTTTTAAAAAGAAATAAGTTCCTGGGCATTCATGATGATGAAGTCTGTTCACTCATTTTAAGCTTACAATCATGTTTTCAGAATATCGTTAATAAAAGTTTTCAGTTCATAATCAAATTAAGTCTTTATTTAATTCAAGTACACGATACACAATATGATAAAAACATTTTTCCATGTCTCATCCTCCAGAAACGAAAAATTAAAAAAAAATTCAACACAATTCCATAAAAAGCGATATTTTTAGGAGACCATAATTTCGATGCGACTACAGCTGGAGCATTATTTTTTTTAAATTTGAAAAAAATCAGGTCCTTCTTAACCTATCTGGTGGCAACTTACTCCTGAGTTGCTCGGGAAATGAGTTCTTTTAAAGAACGATAAATTTTATTTTAAAAATTGATATTGAACAAAATTTCATAAAAAGGGCC
>CAKNXH010000152.1:41209-57556 GCA_932178445.1 Andricus quercusramuli | reverse complement strand
TTAAAATCGACTTCTTAAGACCATAACTCCCAAAGTTTTAGAGAAAGAATATTCGATTTTTTTTTATTTTGTAGACAACTTAAAGCACTTCAATTCTTGTTGAGGTCTTTGGGACATAGGATGAACTGGAATAAGGCAATTTTCAAAAAACTGATTTTTCTCACTTTTTTCACCTTTTTTCAAAAATATTGAAGGGTTTCAGCTCTCGTAAGATGTTCAGCACCTGTAGCCCTTTTTTGGAGGCCGAACTGAATGGTTTGAGCCAATAAAATTTTCTTTAAAATTTGTTAATTAACCTCTTAAAAAAAATCAAAAAAAGAGTTTTCTCAAAAACGGCCCATGCGATTTTTTTCTTTTTGGGCTCAAAATGATCGTGGGACATCCCAGAAGCATATTCAGAAGAAAAAAAACCGGCATATGCAAGCCCTTTTGGGTTGAAGTCAGTCGAGGCACACTGTGATTCGAGTCTAAGTTTTAAAAGCTTAAATTCGTGTTCCGAATAATATTAAAAGTAAAAACCCCAAGTGGGCAACAAGTTAATTGAGAATTTATAAGATCTCTCAATTAAAAACCCATCTATAATTTAAATTTCAAACGAAATTTCCCTCCTGCATAAGTTTAGGCGAAAGTATACTGTAGATACAAAGTATCAAAAACTAAAGTCCTAATTAGCAAACCAATTAAATTCATAAACGTCTTATATTAGAGAAATACATCATTTTAATGTTACGTTAATGACTAGTTTTAGTTTTGAATGGCTAAAAAAGCGTCTGATACCTTTTTTGAAAGTTTACATTCAAAGTGAAATGATTTGATTTTGAGTTCAGAAACAGAACTCTTATGAAGTAGAAACCACCAGAAGATGGTCAAGGGGGTTCGTATGTGGGTGTATAAATTGGATACAACGGATATACTGGATACACTGACTCAAAAAAATGGGCTCAACTCCACCCTTATCGTCATATTTGAAAAAAATTTAAACTTCAAATATATATAATTTTTTCAATTTCCAAATGTATTTCTCCAAAACACGTATTATTAGCTACCGTAACTATCAATATACTCTTTCCTGCATCGAAAATATAACAAAAATCGTAAAATCATTTATAATAGAACTCAAGCATTTTATACTGAAACGAATTTCTGTTAAATTTTTAGAACAAAATGTTGACTTTTTGAGAAAAATGAAGGTACGGATCCATTCCAGACTTGTGGTGTTCCAAAAGGCCATATACTATATTTTTTAGCAACCTTCTTTTTATGACCTCATTTTACAAATTATTTTTGCAAATCATTGTACTTTTTTGCGAATTTATGCAACATTTTGAGACTTTTTAATTTTTTTCAACTGAGCAGCTGCAACACATTTTCACAATTTAGCAGGCGAGAAAAAAATGTTCTCAAAAATAAAATTTGTAATGTAAAGGAAAGCATGAAAACACTTTCGAGATAAATTAGTGCTGAATTAAATCGTGAAAAGTTTGATTGGAAAATGCAAGGCCTTAGCCAGAAAAATTGTGGGGGGGGGGGCCCCAAAAACAATGGGGGGGTCAAACATGCATCACCCCCACCCTGGCTACAGTCTTGGGAAAATGTTAGTGAGTTCTAATAAAATGTAGGGAGACATTTTTTTACGCCCCAGGATTACGTTTTTTCAAATTTTGGACAGAGTTAAAAAATTCAAATTTCAATTTAAAAGAAAATATCAGAATTTACTATCTAGCTCTGTTTAGTTGCGTGATAAATCCAAAAACAGTTTGATAAAAAAATATGATTAGGTTTCAAGAAAATAGAGGGGAAGTTTTTTTCGCTCAAGAGATCCGTTTTGTCCAGCTGAGAACGGTGACAAAAAATCCAATTTTAAATTTAGAAAAAAGAAAGAATTTACTTTCTAATTATTGAGTTGTCGAATCGATACAAGAAAATTTAATTCAAAAATATTATTAGGTTTCGAGAAAATGGAGGGGGAGTGTTTTTTTCTCTCGAGGGGCACGTTTTTTCAACTTTGGATAATGATAAAAAATCCAAGTTTCAATTTTAAAAATGTGAGAATTTTGTTCCGCTCGAAAGGCTTCTTATGGCATTCTTTGAAAACCCCCTTTCGTTAGGATGTATATATACGATTTTTTTTTATTTATCAACAAATAATCCAATTTTCGAAAATTTGTGGATTATGCATGGCATGCAACCCTTCAGTTTAAATCGCCATCTAAAGTAAAGAGAGTATGCACTTCGAGTGAAAAAATACCCTCCATTTTCTCTGAACCGCATGATTTTTTTCAATAAAAATTTGCACGCTTCAATTCAATACTGCAGTATCTAGGGAGCAAGTTTTTTTTAAATAAAAATTTGATTTTTAATCCCCGTCCAAAATTGGGAAAACTTACACTTCATGCTAAGGAAACTTCTCCCATTATTTTCTTGGAACTTAATGACATTTTCCAATCCAACTTGTGACGCTTTAATTCAGCACTGATGTATCTCGATACCAAATCAATTGGTACAGTGGTTAGGATCTCCCACCCTAAACACTAGAAGTTCCTTCAAATAAACCAACAACTCAATATGAAGTTAAATTTTGCAAAAAATAGGTATAACAAAAAGGTATATAATAAAAATAAAAAAATTTGGCAACGTTTTTCGTCTCTCTTGAAAAATGGTCAAAATTGCGTTTATGAATTTTTGGAACACCAAACTTCAGTTATGGAAGCTAAATTTTGTGGCAAAAATTTGATTGGTTTTGATTGAGGGCGAATTCATTGTAGACCGGAATTGGAAATCCGTATTTTTCTACTGCAGTTTAAATAAATAACTTACAAATCAAAATTATTCAATTTAACACGATAAGTTTGAAATATATCAATTTATAAAGTTTCAACCAGCAATCATTCAAAACTGAACAATTTCAATTTTTTGGCCATTCAAAATGAAACGAGTTTAGAATTTTTTAAAGAATTTCAAAATAATTAATTCAACTTAATCCGCATAATTTCGTGTAATATCAAGTTACTTTAAATCTGATTGGATAGGTTTTTCCTTCCTGTTGATTTTTTCCCAACAAATAAAATTTATAATTTTCTTTCAGAATTGGCCTATACCCTTCCTATAAACTCGTACAGGAACGCCTTTACCTTGAAAACCCCCTGCAAGATGCTGGGAAAATCTTTATCAATTACTTTCATGTCTTTTTACCTCTTTGCTATCAGTGTCGCCGGGGTCCTCGAATTTTTCAGGTGCAAATGATGGTGCTATTGATGGTGCATCTTTATCAAAACACTTCCGTCTCGCCTTCGTGTGCAATCTAACAGACTTACTATTTCTACCCTTCTTTGGCTTCTCTACCGTGCTCGAGAAAAGATGAGGATCAGATAGCCAGGATTGAACTTTCGAAACAGAAAGATCCACAGAATTGGACAGATCGATATCGCTCTTCGAAACGAGCTTACTAATCTCCAAGAAGTTCGAACAAAGAGAGGCACTCGAATAATTATAGGAAAGCTTATACTCAAGCGAAAGTCTAGAGTTTTTCTGATTCTGAGTATTTGGCGAATCATCAAAAATATTAGAATCCTGAGATTGAATCTCAGAAAAAGGACTCTTTTCTTCAATTTTCTCAACCAGATTCGCTCCTATCTTAGGAGTGTAATAAACAATCAAAGGAATACCCTTGTTCGATTCCCGTAAGGAATTTCTGGAATTCTGATTCTTCTCCCGATTAAAGCAAGATAAGTCGTCAGTTTTCTGATATTTCTTGGGCGATAACTTGTCGGAATCATCACCGAGGAAGGTAGAGAAGGTGATGACCTTTTCGGGTTCAAGAGAGGTGTTATTGTCGATAGATAAAAATTCCGGATGAGGCTTTGGAGAGTCGGTGTTTTTGGAAGAATCGCTAGTTTTAGAAGTATCATTAGTATGATAAGCATTAGTTTGTATAGAGGTATTGGATCTAATAGAGGTGTTAGCTTTCAAAGAGGCGTTGAAATTGAGACGAGGGTTCTCGATCGACAAGCAATAGGTCGACTCGGTATCATTACTCTCCGGAAACTCAAAAGCTCCAGAGAGTAGATTCTCCGCCGAGTAGGACCTTTTGTCTTTCCTAGGACTATAGATTTTAAAAGACCTAGAAACAATGTCCTTTCTTTTTTCGTCATTGTCATTATCGAGAAAAGAGGATTCACCAACAGCCTCTTTGCGAAGATTAGATAAAGTGTTGGAAGATGAGCAGTGCATTGTGCTGTAAGCGTCAAGCGAGGATTTGTGATTGTAGTGCTTGAGGGTGAATAAGCTGTCTACAAGGAGACTTTTGACTCTGGACCTTACCTTCTTGTCGTGCTTTAGCTCAAGCGGCAAGACTACGGTCTCCCGTGGGCTATCAGATGGGAGGCTTGTCTTATTTGCTGCCTCCAGTTCGATTTTATGAGCAATCTCTAAATCTCTCGGACTGAAGTGCGCGGAATGACGTTTTGGTTCGAGGGTGTTGTGCTTGCTGTTATTGGGAGTCTTGTTTGGTGGTGGATAAACCGGATGAGACTTGGTCACTGGGACAAAATCTGACGGACAATCAACAGCGACCTCTCGATAGTTTTTGTTCCCGACGACGAGGAAGGAGTCAACCTGGTCGAATTCGGTGGAAGCTTCACTCCTGAGGGTAGAATACCCACTCGATTGTTGGTGTCTTTTCTTTTTCTTGGGTTTTGAAGAAAGTCCTGTGAGTTCGACACTGATGAGATCGTTGGTGGATCCCACGCTGATGATATCATTAGCATTGGACTCTAGATTAGGGTTTGATTTAAGAGACTCCGTGACCTCCTCCTTCCAGGGTTGAGGTTTCCTGTTGAGGACTTGCTCGTCAATCAATCTCGTGAGATCGGAGACCTCGTCTGACCTCATGAGAAACCCTTGAAGATCCTGGAGGTCTGCGAGTCCGTATGCAGGGTTATCGAAGGAAGTGGAGTCTCTGGATCGGCTAAAAAGAGGGGTAACTTTGATCTCAGGTACTAGGGCTCTACAGGGAGAGCCTAGATCGATCCTCCTGACATCGTAGGGGAGACTGGAATCCAAGGGCGCAGTGCTATCGGATCTGCCAGATGAGCTTCTGGGACTTGCTGAATCATCACTGCAGCTTTTTAACATAGTGGGGTAGTCTTCTTTGGCGAAGGGGTAATCTTCCTCGTCTACGTTTGACTCTTTCTGATGTGAATGATCGTCCTCCTCGTCGTCGGAAATTTTGAGGGGATCTTTCAAGTCCGGTGATGCGGAGTTAGTGGAGTTGTCTTGTAGAATGTGGATCGTTTTATCGTCCTCGTTTACTTTGTCTCGTGAGTTGAGGCCCTGAGTAGGGTTAGCGATTTTCAGCTGGATGGTCATGATTGGTGTCTCGAGTGCGGAAACGAGAGGAGAGCTTTCTGGATCGCGCCTCTTGCGATAGAGGCTTGATTTTTTTAGGGTTTCGTTTTTGAGATTTAGGGAAAGGTCGCTAGCGCTACGGGATTGTCGAGGCTCGTTCCTACAGGGGGATGAACCTTTCTTTACCTTGTTGGGATAAGCCTGTTGAAGAAGAGTGTCCGGGACATCGACGGGCAGTTCCCGATGGTGACCCAGGGCTCCTGGGGCCCACATTTCATCGGGCCCCAAACCCTCCCGAGACTCCTTCGTATCCCGCGAGCTGCTGTTGTTGTTCTCCTGCAATTGCGATTGTTGCTGCTGGTTTTGCTGCAGGTGAATCTCTGCCACGCCACCTGCGCTACGCCTTCGAGACCTGGAATTAAGAGAATATTCTGTTAGTCGGTTATCGAGAGCCTGCGGGTAAAGTACTAAACTAGCTTGAGAGAATTCTTGGGAAAGAATTATTCTTGGAGAAAAAAACTAGCTGGAAGATTACGAGGGAACGAAACGAGCTTTGAGGTCTAAAAAGAACATTCAAATTAGGAGTAGTCAATGATGGTTTAAGCTGTAAGCCGCAAGGAGAAATAATGCAATATTTTATGGGAACTTTTCCCAAAGCGAAAATTTTTAAGTACAAGTATAAATAAGACTATAGTTATCGGCCAATTTCGTACCAATCCTTAACAACACCAACAGCAATAACGATAAAAATCAGGGGACTACAATTGTGAAATGAAAGTTTGTACACGAGAAATACCATCTGTTTATAAGGGGTATAAACTGCGGGATCTTTTGCAAAGCGACTCGACGCATCGCATCCGTCAATTCATACGTTTAAATAAAAGGGACCTCGTGGGGCAAACGACGTTGAATAAAGAGACAATGGGGTATGAAGACAAAGCCCATAGGAAACACGTACACGTGGTTCCGCACCAAGAGTGGTTTTCATCGACCGATCATGTTGTCCCCCATAACGGACCTTTTTCTCTTTCTTTTATTTGTTTATTTTTTTCATTCTCTACCTTCCGACATTTCCTGCATGAAAAAACGTCTTCAAGCTATTTGAGAGAATATCGAATTCTTCGGTTACAAGTGACCACAATATAATGGAGAAGACGTAAAAATTAATTGCTGCTATAACGACGCGATTCCCGTCCTCGTTTTGGTGTAACTTTTCAATTTATTGCAGAAAAGAATAGGGAGGCTTCAACGTTTATTAGGTGCCTCCCAGATTATGTTTCGGCTTATTTATTATCTCGACAGCTCATTAGATTAGTGCATTCTCCATTTTTAATCGAAACCTCTTTATCTTATACTTTTTTAATTCAGAAGGAATAATTTGCCATATGTTGTAAATACGAAGTTGTAAATATTAAATTTTCAAAGCCTTCAAAATTGTGATGGTTTCAAATTTGTAAAATATATTAAATATAAATTAAAATTCTACTATACAGTATAATTTTTGTATTATTATCCTAAATAAGAAGGTATTATTTTATGCAGAAATTGACTTTGCCAGTTTTAATCAAATCTCCATGTTTTCAGACCCTTTGTGTCACAAAAAACGTTTTTCCGGGGATGGCTGTCAATACTCTAAGTCTATAGTCTGCAGCATGCAGGCATGATAACTTCAAAAAAATTAGATTAAGTTGTTATTTGGTACCACTTATCAAGATCTCGAAAGAACAGAAAAGTTCGTTAACCAGCCATTTTTGGCCACTGGCTCTGATTTTAGTCATCGAAAATGCTTTTTAAAAAATAAAAAATTCCATTTCCCAGAAAAACTATGAGAGATAAGTAAAAATGTTACGCGTTAAAACTGCTTATCTCAAAAAGATGTTTTCAAATTTATTATAGACCATTTTTAATAAGATGCATAGTTTTTGTTTTAATCGTGAAAATTATTATTTAAAAAAATCCATGCTAATGTTCACCTGGAAAATTTCTGCAAAAGTATTGTTCCTTTTTGAGATATTTATAAAAAGAATTATTCTGATTACGTGATTTATTAAAGAATTATCGAAACGCATACAAAAAATGTAGCTCAAAGCACGAGTTCCGTAATGAGAACGTGTACCTTTATAAGACCGATAGAGACTTAAATAAATTAACTGCAGAATATAAAAAATTCTTAAAGCAGCCGGTTAAGGAACGTTCACATAATACGTAGCATTAAATGGGGGGCATCATTTTTGTTACGCAAATTTTAAATTTGTAGAAAAAACGTTACGTAATATGTGAACGCTCCCTTACCGACATACGAGTTTGGATAAAGACATTGTAGACATTCGACATTGGAACATAACAATATTTTAAAGAGAATGCCCACATCCATCCTCGTCAAGAATAATTTCAGCTCGACAGTAATGAAACGCAGTGAAAAAACGAATAAGCGAGAAGCACAAACGGTCACCTATCCGAGCACTAACCGCGCTCGCCCGTTCTTAACGTTCCAGGTCTGACCGATACGAGAATCATCAATCAGCCCCTGAGGTTTCGACAGCTTCGTAATATTTGCAAGTATAAGTTTCTTTACATGCACTCTACATTGTGAACTTAACCAAGCACGAAGCGCACAATAAGAATGTGCCCACGCAGGGGGCAGATTTTTTCTTATACACAGACCATACCCAACAATTTAATTTCCTCTCATAAATATACTAAATTCCAATCTTTGAACTCTAGACAACATGAAGAAATATGGATAATAAACTTTAAATAAAAATCAAACGGGCTGTAAAATATAGCATCCTGAAATATTTTATACGAGCCATGCCAGGTTCCAGGTGGACTTTTATGTCTTATAGTTTACTTTTTAGACAATTTGACTGGATTTATATAAAAATGTTCGATACTGTCTGGATCATTCATTGGAATTTTGTAATTATTGTACAAAAAAAATTAAAATACTGACTAAAGGTATAAAATAAAAAACAGTATTCATAAAATAGTCGAGACAGAAACATTTTATAGTGACGGAGAGTGGTAATTAGTGGTTCATAATTAAATCTTGAACGACTCAACTAAATGTTGGTTTGAATTTAATAATAAGGTACCCCAATGCAATCTGTGCATCCGGCATTTTCTTGCACAAGTGCATAAATACCAGGCTGGTTCTCTTAAAGTTAAACGGTGGCGACGAAAGAGCTGGTATGCTGGAGCTTTGGACTTTAAATGGAGCACAAGAAGATAGAACGTACAATACAGAATTCATGATGATGGTTTTCTAGTTTCTACATGTCGAGGGAAACGAGGGAAACTCAACTGGGTCCTGTCTGTCTAAAACTGGACTACAATATGTAGGCTAGTCGGTGGCCAAGCTTTTAATCCGGATTACTTTTAGACTTTAGAAGGAATTTCTAGAATAGTCACTAGTCTAGTCACTCCTATCAGCCAAGCATTCCGAGAAAAATCGACAAAACTGAATACCAAAGAGTTTACGTTTCACAAATTCCAAACCAAAGTTGTAGATTTTCCACGATCCCAATTTGCAGTCTTTGATGCCTTGATCTTATAGTTCTGAAATATTTTAGACTATTTCGACCATTTCTAATTTACATAAGTAATGAATTTCAAACAGATTTGAGTTTTTAAATAATATATAGCTATAGAATCAGAAATACTTTAAAGGTTCAGTCTAAAATGCTTTCAAATGTACTGAAAAACTAAAAATATTTCAATATCACATCCATTCACCATAAAAATATTTCAAATAATATGCTAATTTTTCACATTTCAAAGCAAAATTAAATTTCTTTTCACATTGTTATATCAGAATAAAAATAGTCATGTAGAGCATGGAAACAATAATTTGAAATCTTGAAAGAAAACTTTTAAAAACCTGAAATTTAAAAGAAATTCAAATATCCCAAAGTCTTTCCGTTTAATACACTTGATAAAAAATTGTATTGTATTCAAGTGAAATTATTTTCAAAGGATTTTTATCGAAAGTTCACTAAAGCTTTATAAAATTCTTAAATCTTCTGATGGAATTATCGAAGAATTTGAATTTATCTTGCACGTCTCGTTGCACGTTTAAATAATTTTTCTGATTGAAAACAAAATATATGGAATTTCATGAATCTAAAATATTCTTCTCTGCTTTGGAAATCTTTGAAAATATAAAAATACTTTGATTAAAAAAAAAACTCTTCTCCAAATCATTGAAAAAATTCCAAAACATTTAAATGTCGTAATCAAATCCGAGATTAAATATCTTAAATTCTTCTGAAATATATCAAATTATTCAATATTCATTCATTTTGACAATTCCAATGAGTCAACCATTCACCCTGTACAATCTGTAAATAGTTGCAGTGTTTAAAAATGTTCCCATGTCAAGAAAAAATAAACATTCAGAAAAATTCTAAAAACAGATAATACTGATAAAATGCAAGCTTTAATATTACGCCTTTTACTTTTACAAATTCTACACTTTTTTAATCCTTCCACGGAACCGCTGAAATGGCATTTTCTTTCAATCAAAATACTCATTCCTTAAATTGTAAATATACAAATTCCCTGTTAAATGTAACTATGGAAAATTATAAAAAGAAACCTAATGCCCAATATAAAGAAATCAATCATGATAAATCTAAAATGTCGATTTTTTTCGGGATTCTTTATTATTCTGCGCTTTGTGTAGCATACTGTTAGAGCCCTAGGGTTTTGAACAGACCTAATGGCGTTTTGCCTCTTCAGGACCCGAACCCTCTTGGGTTTGCGCATCTTCCTCGTTCTCACGGAGAAGTCGCTAAAACCATTTCAAGTTCCTTCTAAGAAAAAGTGTAGAAGAGAAACTGAATTCAGCCTGGCGCTGACTTAGTCGAAACTTGAGCTACAAATGACGGTTGTACATGCGATGCGAGTTCTTTTACAGTGGGTACATTAATCCACCTGACATGAATGATTAACTGATAAAAAATGAAGTATACACTTGAATCGCACGTTCAGGGTCATACTTTAAAACAAACAGCTGATTGAAAACTTCCTTCTTCAGAAAGGAGATTATCTCTCATCTCATTTAAATTTATTCTCTGAAGATATAATTTTTTAGCTCGCTAACAACCTTCATCAATTTGTATCCATGTCTTAAAAGTGCAATGTCAACAATCACCAGTGAAACATCTTAGTGAAAATTTTGGATGGTATACTAAAGAGAGATTCAGATTATATTGTTTGATTTTTCGTAATAGTTTTCATGAATTATTCCGCATTACCTTTTAATTTCGAAAATATTAATGTCACGCACTGTACAGTGTACACATGCGTCTACCTGCCTGTGCCTGACTAATGGAATATCTCTCCTACAAAAGGCTGACAGGTAGGAGGAATTTCAGAAACCTGACCAAAAGAAACGTAGCTTTGAAGCGAGGTGGTCACGTTCAAGGCCTTTGTAAATGCATTGCTGTGAATGTTTTTTTTTTTTTGTAGAAAAGCAGATTTAGCACAACGTCCACTATCCGTTACTCTATATTTATCACCGATATCCACCTTACTCTATTTCTTAATTCTAAATAAAATAACTAGTTGACTTAATTAGAAAAGTTTTATTCAAATTATGAATCCAGTCATAAGACTTGCAATTCATAAACTCTGAAATCCTAATGTTTGCCTTAATCGAGCCTTTGATTAAAGATAGAACTACATAAAAAAACTTTGATTACTTAAATCGAGTTCAGTGAGTTTACATCATAGAACTTTTTTGAAACGGAAAGAGATACGAAATTTAACAGAAAGGGGCAAATGTTTAACTTGAAGATGAGAAAACTTCTGAAAAGTTCGACATTTGAGCAGTAAACGAAGCAAACACGATAAATTCATTTTATATGATTCCTCAATAATTAGACAAATACTGTATCTCAAAGACACCAGAGATAGAAGAAAAAATTGAAGTAAAATGTACGACCATCTCAATTCTATCTGGTTATCCAATATTATCGAATTATTAAACCTATAAGCTTGGATATATCCACGTTTTAAAGCATACTGAACAGTGAACACTTTAGTACGAAATAAACGAATTTCAATTTAAATATTTTGAAGGTTACAACATTTTAATGGGATAGAATTTCTTTATGAGCTATGGGTCAATAATCATATTCCATGAGTTCTAGAAATGCTAAAACCATGTGTAAATAATTTTTTCCAAAAAATGAATTTATAATATTTTGTTCGCTTACTCCTCATTTAAACTTCTGTATTGAGTGCCAATAATCGTTTGACTCGCATATAATTTAGAATAAATATAAAAACTGAGGCTGAAACTAGATAATAATAAATATTTAATTTTCAATAAAAAGGTAAGTGTGATGAAGATGACACTTTTGAAATCAGGGGTCGATAACTTTCATCTGTTATCAGCCTGACACAAAAAGATAAATCTCTTTGCTTTTAGAAATCAAGAGATACAATCACTGTAATCTCTTTCGTAATACAGGAGCAGAGAAAAATCAATGGATCAGTAAACTTTCTTTACAAATAGGCCTTCACGTATAAAGCATAAAGATCATAAAGATTATAATGCATCAAAGAATGCATGATTAGGCTCAGGAGAGTGTTCAAGTCACTGAACTTTCAATTATCTTTCTCAATAGTACCTGTTTTTTTATTTACCTTATCTAAAATAAATAGTATTTCTTCGATTCTTTTTAACTTGTCTGCATAAGAATAATATTTGTCGCTGAAGATAATTCTTGTGTGCTCGAAAAGTGGAACTAATTGCAAAATCGATTGAATACCGTTGTCGCCGAGCATTATGAAATTTGAATATTTTTAAGAAATACCAACGCATTTCAGTTATTAGTTTATGCAGTACTATGATACATCTTTCTTCAACCTTGAATGCTACTATGGCTCCCTTTATTACTATAATAGTAGATGTGGATTATGATAGTATGTTATGAATTTCCATATGCAGAATGCCTTCTTACTGCTTATTGTCGTTAGAATTAAATTATGATAGAAGATGATAACATTATGCATTCCATTTCGTATAGTACGCACATTAAGATGAAATTGTATAATGCATAGGCTGAGGATTCTAAATCTTAATACGTATCTTTATGCATTATATTTTCTCTATATGCAGTTCTGTATCTTATATCTTAATTATTTTCCTTCTTTTGTAATGCAATGATACAATATAATATTCGTTTAATTTTCAAGGTTTTTTGTTAAATGTAATTGTATAACACAGAACAGCCTGAAGGATTTAAAATATTTAAATTGTTAAATTATGGATCTGAAAAATTCAATTCTGAAAAGTCTAACATGTAATTTGAAATTTGAATGTGTACAATTTTTAATTTTTTACTTTAACACAATCAATTTTCAAGATTCCGCTTTGCATATCAATTTTTTAATTTTGTAACTTTGAATGCACTTTCTTAAAATTGGTGTCCGTTTTACACTTTATTTAGAAATTTAGATTTGAACCTTTAAATTATGAAACTGTTTAATTCCGAGGACTTAAAATTTAAAATTAGTCTGTTTTAATATGAAATGATGTAATTTCAAACGCTTTAAAGTTTAAAGTCAAGATTTAAATATTCGATTTAGAATAATTAAGTTCTGAAGACTCCCGTTTGAAAATTCTACAACTTAGAATCTTTCCAATTTTAAATTGTTGTATTTTTAACTTCACGGTTGTGAAATTTTCAATTAATAGCTGAAATTTCTCTTTAATCTTAAAATAATATAAAGTGTTATACCTTGAAATAGCTGATATTAAATTCAGTAAAATTTGTCTAAATTTAAGCAAAATTGATTCGATAAACTTAATCCCAGCTAATTTTGAGGTGTAACGTGTTTTTGAGTATTCCTTTTTATTTTCCCTTCGGAGTAACTCGAAGAATTAGTATCAGGTTTAATGCAATTTTTAAACTAAATTTCAGTTACTGTATCTGTACAAAACTAAATCAACAGAGTAATTTAAAAAAGAGTTTCTCTGTTCATTATGTAGGCGGGGTATTGAGTGGTTCGTAGTTATCAATTTCCTAGAGTAGGGAGGCCCTGCTTTTTTCTACATATCCTTTGTTTCTATACCGACCACTACCTAATTATCCTTCAGCCAACAACTTTTCTTTAACCAGCAATTTACCTATTCATTTCACCAAATAATTTACATTCCCAAAGTCGTTTCCTATACCTACTAGGTAGTCCCTACAATCAACAATTTTCCCAGGATTTTCTGAGTACTCAACTATCAAGCTTCACCATCAGTAGTACTCACGCATCCACGAGTGACTAGAATGCGGTATAGTGGGCGTTTTATAATCCCTACGTGACACAGAGTTCCAGCAGGATTTTCTATCGATGACTCTCACCTCGCTTCCATTGAGACCGGGTATTTCATAATACCATAATTACAAAATTATTCAAAATTTCATTTTAAAAAATTTGAATTTCAAATCCCTAATAACTAACATTTCGTTCAACCTGCATCAATCTTCAAGAAATGAGCCTTCAACCTACCAGTGCCAGGTCTTGAGAATCCTCATGGCGTAGCTCTTCAGCAATTCGTCCTTCGTTCAAGCTTCATGGACACACCTTTGCAGCTCGCATAGGACACGAAGAGAATTTCAATTACCTTCTTCCTTCCCTATCGGAAGAAGACCTCATTCTTCCCTTTTCATCATTTTTTTCTCTCCAAATTTTCAGAAGAACCCACAATACATCTTTTCTTATTCTCTGTTCCTTTCCTTATTTTTGTTGTGGTTTCTATTCTTCCTCTCTTTCACTTCTACCTTTCCCGATCCTCTTCTTCTTCCAGATTGGTACCCTATTTTCCCAATAGGATTTTTCCCTGGAAATTCACGAATGACGATCCCTCCTTATTTTTCGGAGCGCGCACTCCACACCTTTACATTTTATACATTCTGAACACTGGAGAACTCACACAAACACGAACTCCGAAGAATGCTCCTACCGGTTTTAGACCGGCGGCAGACAGGTATTCCCAACTCCGTTAACTGCCTTAATTGCACCCTCGTAAACTCCAGTATCCCTTTGGAAAAACCTAACTCCCTGGAATTTTCCGCGAGCCTTCCCAATATTTACAATTTTCCCACACTTTCCACTACAAGCACTTTTCACAAAAATCACTTCTCACTCAATACTTCTTTCGCAAAGCAATTTCTCCAACTCCCTTTCGTTCACTTCCTTAATCAATGTATAAAATCCTTGTCAATTTATAAACTCCCTCAATCCACTAGAATCCTTCCTGAATAAAAATAATCCTTTGGTCATAACGTAAAAGCCTGAATTAATTTTTGCATTGAATTGAATTTTTGGAGGCATGCATTTAGACAGGGTAAATGCTTATGGCAGTTGACAATTTTGAAACACGTGATTAGAGAAGCTGTATGAAAAGTTCATAGGAGCGATTGGACACGAGGAGTCCAGGCGTCACTCCAACTTGGAACTGAGTTTGTTGGCTTCGCTTTACCCCATCGTCCCCATCCCAACCACCGCCGCCAGTGGTTCTCGTTCCCCTTCCCCACACCCCCAACATTGTCCCTAGGTTGCATGTTGGTCCGCACCCCGCTGCACCTTAAGTCCCCCTCCCACCAGAGCGGCACTGACCCCCCTCATTTCCAGGCGCCCCCCTCTCACAAAGCATGACTCCCACTCGCCGGGTTTCTCGTCTCTATAGGGTGTCTCGATATCGCCCAACTACCTGCCTGGCATTGAAGTCTCTGTGATCCCGATCGAAATCGCCTCAAATCTCTAAATTTGATACTTGAGGTTTCTACTGTACTGGAAAAAAATCGAATTAATCCAATGATTAGGGGCAAGAGTTGAAAAGGTGCTGTAAAAGAGGGAATTCGTGTCAATGAAATGTCAACAAAGCTATGTTGGAGAAAAAATGCTGAAATTGTACTCAATTTTGTAAGATAAATTATAACATTTTTTATGTAAAATAAAAAAATTGCCGATGTCATTGAATTTTTTGTTTAAATTATGAAAATGGATTCGATGTGAAAGCCTTATTGAAACGTGGAGGGAAGCTCTACGATGGTACTAACAAAATCTCCTTGACAAAACAAACAAAGCGGAGAATGCTAAACGGTGCTAATTCCAATCAACCTAATTTTACAGGAGAGGCAAACAAACTTTTGCAGAACATCAATTTATAACCGATGGAGTAAATTATTTTGTGTGTGTGTGTAGACTGTAGATGGCTGGATATTTTTAATATACATTGTATTAAAAAATAGATGGTGCTTCATGTGCAATTTATATTAATCTAATGTAAATGGCGATGGACTTACACCGCTTAGCTTTTTCTGATATTGAAAATAAACACAGCGCATGAGTCAGCAAGAAAATTATATGAAATATATATTTTTATTCACTTCATAAATATCACTAAGTAACGGAAAAAGGGATTGTTAGTAGTAAAATATTCTTTAATTTCGATAATTATATCTCGAATTATTATTTAGTATTATTATTATAACATCAAGCCAATTCCCTTTCGGGGTAAACGTTCGGTTCTCCCCTCTGTATACTACCGACCTGACTACCGGGCATCAAGAAATTTATACGGTCATATAGGCATAGGATAAGTATGGGATGCGTATAAGAGAAGAGATAGAATTTAGATTAATCATGAATTCACGTGTTGCTCATTGACACTCGTCCCACAACACTGCCACGAAACGATTCGCTGATTAATCTCTCTAGCAAGCACTCCAGATGGAGAGCTTCACAAAGCCATCGTATACTTCACAGTTCACATAAAAGCATACACAAAATGACATAATCCGATAGGAGGATCCATACTCCTTATTCCAATCACATCCACTAAGCAAAGTTCTCCACGAGGGGCATGCGTATCCACAATAATATTCGTTTCAAGCTGCCATTACGCCGCTGACAATTTTCGTCGCACATTTCTTATAAACAATTTTCCTCCACACTTTCCTGTCCTGGCATACAACGCTTACTTCCTTTATA
>CAKNXH010000152.1:0-36209 GCA_932178445.1 Andricus quercusramuli | reverse complement strand
TATCCATACATATTTTCATGCAAGCACTTGTGTTGTTATGGCTCTTTATAATACTTTCCTCGGCCTGCCTTTGAGTATGCTACCACTCATTACTGACTTTGTCCATCCACGTTTTACCGCATATATTCCGCAGAACTTTCATGCCAACCGCGTTTACTTTACTCCTATCCTTTTATTGGTATATATCCCGGTCTCGTTACAAAGCAAAATGGGTGCAAGTGCAGAATTATATATGGCAATTTCACCTTTATTTGTCACATTTTTACTTCTGATAATGGCTCTTACACTGCCGATAATCTTTCTAACCTCGTTTATACGCCTGGATATCTCTCCATCTATATCTCTCTGTCAATAGTCAATAAACTTCCAAGATACACGTAATTATCAGCTTGTTCTATATCCTCTCCTCATCTAAGACAATGTCGCATATTGTTTTCTCATCCCATCTTTCAACCATAATAATTTTTTTTTATTTATGTTATTATTGAAATCCACGCTCTTCATGCTAATATTCAGTCTGCTCAATATTCTCTGTAAATCGTCGACTGATTCTGTCGTAACGATACCTTATCATCTACGAAGTACGAACGCAAATCCACACACCTTCACAGTCCCGAGATGAACACCTTGTTTGAATATAAGACAGCCATTCTACAAAATTTGTTCATGTATATACTAAATAAATAAATAAGGGTGAAACATTTTATTGACATAATAATTAGTGGAAAATTATATTGACCCTCGAGAGTCAGTGTATTTATCAATTTAGTAAAAAATTACATACGTTTTTGACAGAAACATAGTTTATAAATTGGATGTTTTTTATGCATAATTTATTTATTTATTATTTAAAAACAATTTTTTTAAATATAATAAATTGTCTCTTTTGATTAAAATAATTTATGTAACATAATTACAATATTAATGTTTATGCTAATTTGATTATACGACGTATGATGAAAACCTGTTTTTATAATATATTTTATAAAATGTTTTAAGCTTATTACTAACCTTACAAAAATGTGTAAGAACAAGATAGCTACAAAATCCGATATTTCGAAATTCTCTGACTTTCCTAAATAGATGGTACTGAATACGTCCAATCAAATGTTTTGTTGATCGAAGAAAATTTGTCTCGTTTCAAGAAACAATGTTTTTCAAATGAAACTATCGTTTTTGTTATAAGAATAAAGAAACGTTTCTTTCGATTAAAAAAACGTACTTGATTGGACGTATTCAGTACTACATATTTCTTTGATTCAAGTTATTTTCTTTTCAGTATGAATTTATCCTAAACACTTTTAGTGACAACAGTCACACATGATTTTATAAACTTCAACTTCCAGTTTATCGAAAATTCTCTGACTCACTCAAGTTTTCCCTGACATTCCCTGACTTTCCCGGACAAGTTTACAATTTCCTGACTTTCCGGAATTCTCTGACCTATAGCTATACACCCTGAAGGATTCTTTGGCATTGTAGAATAATTTCCTCGAGAAGAGTAAAAATTAGATGCTAGAGCGTTCAAAAGTCATAGTGTAACTGGTGAGAAAACAGAAAAAACAAAATATAATCTTAACAGCGATTACAGAGTAATATTTACCTACAACAAAAATTACCTTCACGTGTTAAGATTTACCCACCACGTTGAAAATGATTACCGCATGTCAACTCTACTGAATCTTGTTTTGTTTCAATGTTAAATTATTTTGAATAAAGTTATATCCAAAGATATTTTCAATTTTCAATTTTCCATTCTGTTTTGAAATGTTTCAAACCTACCAGCAACATTTTGTACAGTTGGAAAAAATGAAAAAGTGATATTTTTTGGTATAATAATAGTGTTTCATTAAAGCAATTAAAAGAATAGGCCCTCTAATCAATAAATTAAGTTTAAACTTATAATTGACTCCAAACTCTAAGTATTGTTAATTCAAGTTGAATCATATCTTAAACTAAACAATATTACATTAAACTTCTGCTTGATTTTCTGATTTCGAATTCATAATTAAAAGTTCCAATTATCATTATAGGCAAAATTGAGGTTTAGAAGTATGCAGAGAAGATCGCGTGTCGCTGGGAGTTCTTTTTTAATTAAAGAGGGAGTTAACAGTTCTGTTGCGGAAAGTTGAGCTTGCTCAGTGGAGTGGAATAATTGAGTTGTGGTGATAATAACGATTGTTAGAGAGATAATTTAGAGTGTGGATGAATTAATAGTTTGAGGTGCATGTATATGTATAGCCGATAGAATGTACGAGAAGCTGATTTAATTTAAACTAGTTTGAATATATGAATAGAAAATAAAATGTACACTTCTTGATTTAATAATTGAATTTACTTTTCTCATAACCAAATGTTTATTTAAATTTATATTTTACTGCCGTAGACATTTGAATACACCCCACTTTCTTAATATGTATATTATATTCAATTTAGGAAGAAATTCGATAAAAACATTGATTGTGTTTTATATATACATATTAATTAATGTCTCAGACATAAGATGGTTACAGCCCAATATGTCGAAGGCATTTTTGGTTAGTGTTGGATTTTTCATTTTTTGAATAGTATGCACGGGGTTGTCACGGTATATATTATCAGTCACGGACGCATTATTATGATGCAATCAAGTGACCTGATAAGAGCGTGTGCCCTGACATATTGGACAAAGCCTGGTTTTTACCCCATCATTCACGGACTGGGTTGCAGTCAACTGCATTATGGGGAGACCTGTCAGCTTCAGGTGGGTTCCGAATCACTATTTTTCAAAATACAAAAAACGAAGTATTTCCACCTCCATCAATCAAGTTTGTAAGATTTTCGCTATTCGCCCCAAAAAGCTGGACGACAAGCCATGGCTTATAAAAAAATCATAAATAAATTTGATTCAACCAAGCACAAACAAGACTAAATTATATATCTCCCAACCAATTTACCCAGCAGTTTTTTCAGAGACTCTGGACTCATCGGAAGCGAACTCAATTACGAATTGCGGGAAAGTCGTCTGGGGACACGATCTCGATGACTTTGACAATCCCCTCGCAGTTAATGAGATTCATTCTCCGCAGAGGTTGGAAAGAATCGCAATTACATGTATAGCCAACAAAAAATGGCATGACATTATTTGTATTCTCCCGACAAATAAGCCATATATATGCATATTGATACCGACGGCATTAGCTGCGAGGTGAATCTCAACTCGGGATGAGTCCAGATGTTAAGCCATTTCTAGCACAGATAACACTCGGATGGGTGGACCATCTGCAAAGTATATGACCTGTTTGTGTATGCACTGCGTTTCAAATAATTTCGAGCGGGAGGTTTTATGTGCATTATGTGCATTCGATGGGTAGGGTCGAATGTCTACCTTCAAACTCGACTGTCGAAAAACTAATAAAGTCGGATGTAGCAGCGGGTTATCACTGGTAGTAATTGAATTCATACACTGATTCTTAGCCCACCTTAGTGAAAGAGAAAAATTTCACAGGCCTATGTAGAGTCGTCTGGCAGTATATGTACTCATACTAAACACTTAAATGATACTTTAGCAACGAGGGTGACCCGTGTATACTGTATAGTCTCTATTTCGCCGTGATTTTGAAATAAAAAAGGCATAGTACAATAGGTTTTAACCGCAGTGCTATGGGACTTAAATGGAACAACCTTAAGAAACAATGATAATAATGTATATTGATATCATTATGTACGGTTAATTGGTTATATGCGTCTAGATAGCCATAAACAGAGAAGAACTTAGAACATGGACATTCCAAAAATTGATAAATCAGAATATATTTTTGAAAATTTGTATGCGAAATCATGAAACGGTTAACGGTATAATCGCAGATTCAGATTCCAAAGCCAATTGTAACTTCTATTTGAAGGACAGTTAAAAGGTCTCTTTGTCCCTCATGTTATAACACTCTTCCTTGAACTCGTTATTAGCTAAGACAGATTGTCACCTCGTTTAATGACCTTTATACTGTTATTTCCTTAAGCAGATTTGAGATATCAGGCTGCTAATGACTAGCATATCTGAGATAGTTTTGTTCTTGCGAAAATACAAGGGAAAGTAAGAAACACTCTACTCCTCTACTGAATAGTAATTTTTCAAGAAATGTTTTTAAAAACAGAAAAATACAATCATCTGAAACACCAGATTAAAATTGGTTAATTTTCCCTTTCCAAAGTTATTTCCCATTTCATGGTCATTAATTAAGCCAACCTTCAGGTATAAATAATGCTAGGATCCTGGGACGACAAACTTAATTGATGGTGCCTCAAGGAAGTAAAAAAAAGATAGAAAAAATAAAAAAAGAAGATGCTAACCTGCATCAATGCAATCTATTGCATCTACATTTGTAAGACGTCCTATTTCGTTCGAACCACCTGTTACGTTCTGGTAGGACGTAGACTCTCGATTTGAGCCTGAGACGTGAACTGGCAGCTGATTCATGGGCGATTAAGAGTACAGTAGTTGCCATTCATTTTTCAATTTTAAAAATAAGTTAAAAAATTAAAAGTCTTTTATGTTTCCAAGGTAGATTATCTCAATATTGATAAATATATCATTCTTCTCTAAGTTAGGATACATTTATTTCTAAATTGTATACGTAATTATGTTTGTCATTTTTTATAAAAATATGTTATGTATTAGAAAAGACCTTTATAATCTGACATTCTGTTTACCGTGTATGGCAAATCAAAGAAGCCTGTAACAAATACTGAGATGTAAGTAGAGTTAAGGAACACCTTTCACATTAGGATTACGATTCAGATTATAAGGATTATACATTAAATAAAGATCACAATTTCTGACAATTTCTATATAGATACATCAACATTCATATTTGAGCCAACTAAAAAATTTCACACGTCGATGAAAACATTAGAAAAAGGATTTCTGCAATAACTGTATTGCGGGCCCTAAAGCCAACAACTTACATCAAAATTGTCAAACAAATAAAATAACTATCAATTCCTGCACCCGTGCAGAAATCGCCATATATGTTACCGATTACCGACTAGGGCCTGACCCGATGTGTACTATCTGGTCCTGATAGGAAGAATTCTGTGGCCCTGACTCGTACCAGACCGGGCTATGTACTGTGACGTCATATAGCCTCTTCGCAGCGCCATCTTAAGCCATATGCGCTAGACGTAATATAATCACGAACATAACCTTAATTTTTGTTTTCCTTCGTGGTGTTGTGTTGCAAATGTTCTGGGAGTGTTCGGCCGTATAATATATTCTTAACACATTAATAATAAATGCCAAAATTAAGGAGCACACCGCGTGTTCGCAAACATCGTGCCATCAGCAAAATTCCGTATTTACGCGATGAAAACGAAAGCAACGAAGGTAAGTCTTTTATGGTATTACATTTGTTATGGTATTATTACATTTTGTGATATATTTAATTATATTGTACTGGATCCAAGTTCTAACCTAAACATTCGATTTCCTCATTTTAGTCAAAAAAATTATTATTTGATATTTTTTCGCTCGGTAGCGTTTTTTTGTAAAACAAGTAGTTGCAATTTTGAGGTTATATTTTGGATTCTACGTTTAAAGTTATGCACGTTATCGCTCCAGTGACGGGGTAAGGGATAATATTTGTGGATTGAAATGAAGAAATGTAATTTTGACAAATTCAATGCAACCGAAGAGGAAGTGCTGTCCTACATGAGCAACGTCTTCTGGAATGCAAAAGACTGGGACGTTAATCGGAAGCAGAGGTCCAAATAACCATTTTGAATTATTTTTAAGGTGTTGTTAAAATAAAGCTCAATCCTATTAATTTGGCCTTTCATTTAATATTCTGTTATAATTATTTTGAAGCATTTTAATTCCTACTAGAAAAGTAAATAATGTGGCTAGACTCGGGTAAATAATAGGGGCCAGACCGGGGACAGATCGGGCGTTTGATCGGGCCCCTAGACATGGCTCCGAGGTGGCTACGTGTTTCATGATGAGTCTGGCCCTGACTCGATTTCCACATCAGGGCCCGATATGAACGAGTCTGGGCCCGGTCGGGGCCACGGCGAAATTTCTGCACGGGCAATTGCTATGTTATGTCCATATTTTTACATTTTGTAAATAATAAATGCTTTAAATCTTCCTTAGTTGTAGATGGCTAAACTCGCAGAGACATTTTGGAATTTCTTATGTTGATATAATGTCAGACAATGGGGTACAATCGTACACCAACTTTCTTGTTCGCGTAAAACACTTCCCATATGCGAGAATACTGTTCAATTATAAATGAATCTCTTTGCCTTACAATAAAAAAAAATGATATGTGGTAAAGTCAAATTGATTAAATATACGTTTGTGAAAAAATGGTTTACAGTGCAAAAAGTGTCGAAAACATGCAAAAATTAATATTTTAAAAAAATTTCTGAATTTTTTCCTGATCAACCGATTTCAAAGTTTCAAACGGTGTTTTAAAGAGGACGTCTTGGACTATCAGGAAAAGGTTATGAATTTGATTATCTCCTTCAAAAAAGGATAATTATAATGGATAACAAACGTACCCCACGGCGCATTAATTTGTTTGCCGCTCTCATCAGATATATACTCGCTGATGCATCAACCTACTACGGTCCTACGACCTACGTGATCGCACTTCCAGGCAGAGTTCCGACTTGAAAAAAGTGTCTGCTATCTTAGGGACAGAGATTGAATTTTTCGTGGGGTACATTTGTACCCCAGTGTGTGGTTATAGGGTTAACTATGTAAATAACCGATGTTGAAGAATTGAAATAATTTGCTTGGTACATTGTAGTTTTTAAGTAGAAGGAGTGTTTCTAATTTAAAATTCAAATTTTTAAGGCCTTGGGGTATTGCAAAGCGTATATACATTGTCGGTGCAACGCACGGAATTCTGGCGTCAAGGCATTAAGAAGAAGAAGGGGAACAACCAAGAGGTAAAAGAGCCAACAGGCAAGAGGACAACCCAAGTCTCTGAATCTGGATGTTCTCCTCTTCTTCGAGACTTCAACATGCAGACCTTGGTGGTAAAACGATATTCCTCCTATCCAAGTCCCACATCGCTCGTCCAGTAACTTATCTCACTTTTCATATTTCTCTTGCACTTCTTCAACTTGCAATTTATTTAAACGAAAAAGTAAATCAAACTAAATTAATCACTGATCTTCATCTTCGGAAAACGTAACTAAAAATATGTTTTTAAGTTTGAAGACTTTGATTTTGGATTATTAATCCTTAACGTTTTAGATTTAGACTGTAACAGCAAAGTAAAACTGAAGATTATGGGATACTCGCATTTCAAAATATTGCCAGTAAAAAATTAAAGTGGACATTATCGTTATGTAATTATGCATTACTCCAACGAAACGATTTTTTTATTTCCGCCTTTGCGACAATCAGAAGTGTCACTTTGTTCTCTGACATTCCGTCACGCTGTAGAGATTCACGAGTGGGAGATAGATGGCAAGGTCAATATCTAACCAGAAAAGCGAATGTAGACTTAAATCCGTATTTTATTTCGAAAATACAATGCGTCAAAAATGGACAAAAAAATATTTGAAGCTATTAGATGGCTGTCAATCCATAAATTGAAGATTATTCAAATATATATTTATACACATTTAATATTAAAAAGGTTTCAAGTATGAAGCTTGAAATAAAACGATCAAAACTATAAACTGGTAACAAGATTTATGGTTTTGAAATTTAACAAATCTTTAACTTTAAATTTAACAAATCGTTGAAAAATTGTTAACTTTAACTAGTTAACTACAACAATTAATATAGCGAACAGCGGTACAACCTGTACCGCTGTACAAACTGTACATATAGCAGTTCAGAATGCATGAAACTTGGTATATGTGTTCTTTGCGACAATAAGAATATGACCGGGTGCCAACAAAATTTTCACATTTTTTTTACAAACAACGGGGACAATTCTTTTTGAAAAACCAATATTTTTAAATATATAGTTTTTCTTTTTGATTTTGACGGAGATGTCTCATTGTTTCGAAATCCGCAAAAGAATAATAATTTTTAAATTAATAAAATGGCGACACTTTTTTGGAAAGAAAAAAGTTTAGCTTTCTTCAAAAACCATACCAGGTACGTAAAGAAGTCCAAAAGCAAGATTATCCCTTTCAAGGATTTTTTTCTGGATTTCGCATATTCAAAATTCTTCTTTTGAATTAAAAAAAAAATCTGTTGTCATTATATTAATTTTTACATTTTATTTTGTTTGTGGATTTGAAACCATTAAGAAACCCCCAATCAGTAACAAAATAAAAAACTTTATTGTCTGAATTAATTTGGGAAATACCGCATTTAAAAAGTGCCGTTTTTTGCAAATTTTTATTGCAGAATATAGAAAAATATCGAGAACTTTTTGTAGAACTCTTTTCATTCTTCTTCTAGATAGATAGATAGATAGATAGATAGATAGATTCAATTTACTAACAACAACAAGATACAGTATGGGTTGCACAGAAATAATTATAAAAATAAGAGATATGTTTCACACTAATAACTATCTGTACAATTCGACTAATATAGTTTCTTGTAATATGCCACTGGCTTTCATAAGAAAATCTCGAATATACATCAACTGGTGGTAGCAGATTTTTTCATTTACATGCAAAAACAAAATGACGGAAATTCGAAAAAAATCAAAAATCTTATATTTTTTGCAAAAGAATAATAGTAAAAATAAAAATTTTCATATAAATCTGCTATCACCGGTTGATGTATATGTATAGAATATGTGGTAAAAATTTCAGACCAATCGATTCGGTAGTTTCGGAGATTTTTTTAACAAGCGGTAAAAACGTGGTTTCGAGAAAAACGTATTCAAGTGTCATTTAAATGTATATAGAGCCCATAAAATAAACAAAAAATTTTTTTTAATGTATTTTAAGAGTATATTTATGTTTTTGACTTATTTCACAATGCAACCATTTCCGTAAATTTAATCGGTCTAGTATTACTCTAGTCTAGGGCTAATATTTTATGGAATTTTCTGCAAGGTTAGCCTCGAACGAGCTGAAAAAGGGTTCAGTCTTATGGACAATTTCGTAACGGTATAGACAGCTCGTTACAAAAAAGTTTCGCTATTAAGTGAAAATAAAATGTAGGTATGTTTTTGACTTACTTCACAATGCAACCGTTCTTAGACAATTTTTGATTGGAAATATTCAAGAATGAAAACATTTTAATAGCCACTGTAGAAGCAAAATATTATTTCAGGGCTAGTTTCAGGTATTACAATAAGACGCAGAAAAACAGTCTCGAGCGGTACTAAAATGATACCACTGGTGGGAACCCATATTCATTTGTTTGACATTGAAAATAACAGCATAAAGTTATTATACTAAAAACAGGACACAAAAAATGATAACATAAAAAAGAGATCTCTAAATTTTACAGAGTGTAATGTTCAGAGAGGAACAATTCCAACTCGAGCGGTATAAAATTGCACAGCTTTACAAATAAATTTTCAAAACTGAAAAAAGTATAAAGGAAGAAGCATAAACTGAAGAAATTATGCACTTTGCAATCCAAAATTGAGTTAAAGCAGACTACACTTCAGGGTTTCAAATTTTTATCCAAAATTGTGTATCAAATCTTTACAAAATGAAAATAAATTGTGCAGCGCTTTGATCCACTTTTTGATCAAAAGGTACAACTTGGGATTTAGTTTGAAAGTAGAAAAATATATTTTCTTCCCCCTTTTTACAATAACAGGTGAATTGCGGTATAGCTCTCTTATATATATATAAGAGAGATTCTCGACTTGAAATTTAAAAAAAAACCATGTCGTCTGCGTCACCGTGATAATTAAGAAGCAGTGATTACGCAGCGCTAATTGAGGTACGTGACGAGGAATGCGGAGTGAAGGAAATTCTTCTTCTGTGCGCGGGAATACAAGATCCGCGATTTTAAACTTTTATGGGTTTCCTAATTATTTTCGTAAGTTACAATTTTTTCTCTCAATGCTTAGAGCTAAGCTGTAATTATATTGATTTTATAAAAGCATAAAATACATTTAGAACAGTATATCGTATTACCAAATATTTTATTGTAAAAATAACTCTGTATTAATATACAGTTTTCATAAAACTTCTTCTCAGTTCTTAGATAAAACATATCTGATTAAAATTCAAATATTTAAAATACTAATTTATTTTTAATTGAACTATCCTCGGAACTATCTTTTCCATTTAATGACCTGAAACTATATTTTAGAATGATATTAACTAATGGCTTAAAATCAAAGACCATTAAAGATCAAAAACAGTTACAAGGACTTCTCTTTCTCATTTTCAAGATTACGACTTTGCGGTCGGAGACAAATTGGAATAAATTTTCTGTGGCGGAGGCATTTTTATTTCCGGGACAAGATTGTAAATGTAAAACCTGTGGTAATCCAGTATTAGGTGAATATTTTGGGTGGCATGAATATTTCAGTATGAGCATCATGTCAGAGAGTATTTACATCGTACATATAGTATACTGGATATTTTGTATAATAATACAGAAACGCATTTCTGGGAATGCTGACTATCGAAGTGTCGAGTTGAAATTTTTTGATGGTGCATATCCTTTTATGTATTTTTATATTTCCTACCTGGGTAAGGAACTTTGAATATTAGAGGCTTAGATTAGAGAAGAGGATTTTAAAAGCCGAAAAACGTCGACGTTACAACTGGCCCTGTCCAATAAAATGAATAAAGGACATGGGCCTTAGGAATGCGTGACCCTCAAATCGAGAATCAGAGAAAAAATGATTGATATAAGGATTAATACTACGACGTTCACACCTCGGATGATTTGTAGTTTCGACATTAATGGGGTTTTGGTGTTTCGAATTTTAATGTTCTGATATCAAGTGACTTTGAAGTTTTATTTTTAATGTACATTTTTTTAAATTTGTCTAAGAGTGAAATATGAAGAATATTTGCGTACATGCTGAGTGTAGAGAAACAGTATAATTTAAAATAGAATGTCAATGATTGGAGTTTAATCATAATTATTTCAAGAAATACTATAAAAACCAAAGTATCGAAAACTATACATTTTTATAGGCAAATATCGGAATAAAATTTCATATTGCTTCTAACTAATTGACCAGTTTTAACCAAAGAACCCTGTGCGTTTTTTTGGATATTGGCTCAATTTTATATATGTCTGAAGCACTATAAAATACGTACATAAAACATTTTAACAAGTATCGAGGAATTTAAAAATATTTAAAAAGGGATATCAAATGAAAATAAAATAGTTCAAAAGACTCTTACTATTTCAAGATATTTTAAAAGATTTGTCAGTTATATAAAAGCACTTCATGGGTTTTCAAAACAACATTTTAAAATAATTTAAAAAATGTGTAGTTGTTTTAATGATCATTAAAATCTTTTCTGCAATACATCCATGGAAAAGTCTTTTTCGCGCTCTTTTTCCTCCTCTCGATGCCTGCAGATTTTGCATGGTACGCGCAAGAGACTTCCACTGTAAAAAAGTATTATTTCTGAGCTGACTTCAGGTAAAAGTAAGACTCAGAAAAAATAGTCTCGAGTGGTACTATATAGTGTGTCCCATGCATGCAGGTGTAACAAAAAATGAAGATCAACACTCGTGCGCGAAGATGGCAATAATGCGAACTGCGGTGCGCGAACACTTATAGTAAAAATGTCGATTCATACGTGAATCTCGGTTTATTGAATATACGTATAATTTGATCGCTTGTGAAACGTTTTCACTTACATAAAACACAAGAATTGTATGGTTGAAATTGTGTACGAGAAAGCCAGTTTTGTTCAATTCCCTAAGTGTTGACATGTGCGTCGTTTGTAAAAACTATTTCATGAATTAAACCTGAGGTAAATTCTAAAAGCATATACATTCACAAACAAGTAAAGAGAAGTTGAAGATTTTACGGAAAATATATTTCGATACCTTACTTTTATCAGTTTTGTCGTATTTTACTAGTAGGTTATGTTCTCGATTCCAAAAATATTAAGTTAAGGGTTGACGGATTGACGGAAAAATCTTGGTGTCATAAATTGATCTAAAAATTTCATTTAACTTGCATATAAAGCGGTTGACTTTCAACCATAAGCGAGTAACCTCTAGTCATATATTACAATCATCGGTTGACTTTCCGCTAATGATCCCTTTGGTCACATCTGAAAGTCAATCGACTTATTTTTTTACGGAAATTCAGATTCTTGTAATATACTGTGACTCCTGCCGACATACGGAATTTTTATGCATTTTAAATTTATCAAAGGAATTTTAAAGCTTCTCGAAGGATTTGAAAGAAAAAATAATTGAAAAAAATACAAATCAAGCGATTTCATAGAAATGGAATCTTAAAGAATTTCAAGAGATTTCATGGAATCTGAAGGAATTTCGATCCATTTTATGGGATTTAAAAGGATATCACGGGATTTCGTGTGAGAACGCACACAACAACACAGAAAAAACAAAGTAAAATTTTTATCGCGATGTCAGGGTACTCTCGACATACCTATAAAACAAAAATTACCTTTCACGTTATTGCGAAATACGTAATTCAACTTGACCGTCTTTAAATTACCCGCACCAAGAATGATACGTCTGTTTTTTCTGTGAGATTTCAAAAGTGGGATGAGTATTCCTTTTTACATTCTCATTCTAATGAGAAGGTATTAGTTTCATGTAAAATTTGACTTTGTCAGTTTACAAGATTTAAAAATTCTATGAACAGCAATTCATATTAATCAAAAAGGCGAACAATATATTTATCCATGACTTTTTTCGATCAAAAACAAATTGCCAGATATGGCAAAAAGTCAGGAGAAGAGAAACGTTGATTTTCGAAAGCCCTAGAAGATTAGCATAACAATTTTTTGAATTTTTTCGAAAAAACGAAAATTCAAATTGTGATCGCACAAAAAATAATGAAAAATCAAAAATTCTATTTTGCGGTCAAACTATGCAAGATACAAAAATATAAGTGAAAACAAGACTTTTTCTCCCAAAAAAGATCTACAAATTTGTCATGAATCACTTTTTGATAGGACGCGTAGTTTTTGTTTTATTCGTAAAAAAAAACCTTGAAAGAAAAAAAAATGTTTTTGACAAATGACACAAGCTACAAACAAATAATTGAACAAAAGTTGTGAACCAAAAGAAGACCTACAAATTTGTTACTCATAATTATTTGAAAGAATGAGTAGTTTTTGTTTTAATCATGAATATATACATATGGCCACCCATCTCACAGTCGTGAGACGTGGCCATAGGTCTGATTTACAACGGTTCTACTGGGGGCTGCGGCCGGTGTCATTTTTAGATGGCAGTTGCTCCCAGGGGGACCCAGCGGTGGTTGTTTAAACTTTTTTTAAATTATATATATTATATGAATACAAAAATGTGATTTAAGGTCATGTGTACTAGTGTGGTAGTCTCGGTGGTAGTACTATATGCGAGCAGCGAGATACGAAAAAAAGCTCACAAAAGAATGGATACTTTTAAAGAAATTTGCAAAATTGGTTTTCACCCGTTTTTCATAAGAGGCCTTGTTTAAATATAGTTTTCCATGAATCAAACAAACACTGTTTGACCAGGAATGAAATTTTCGATTTTTTGGTAGCATATCCAGTAAGTTAAACCAAAACTGTTTCTCAAGCAATTGACTGTTTTTTTTTTTACTTTAAAAAAGTGTGCGGATATTGTAATGAGAATGTGTTCCTTAAGGCCGATAGAGCCTTAAGCTTAAGTAAATAAACATCCTTTTCAATCTTAAATAAAAACAAACTTAACAATCACATAAAACGTAAAGATTTTGTCAATTTTATAATATTTGCAAGTAATATTTCTTTTTTTTTTTACCTAAGTCGAGCACGATGTGCGGAAACCGAAAAAAGCCGAGCGTGAGGCGCGAGGTACATACATTAGCGAGCGTGAAGAGCAAGATACAAAACTTGCGAGCAACGAGAATGTGCCCGCGAGACGATTTTAATAACACTATTTTAAAATCTATATCTATACTAATAGTAAATAAATATATCCTGAGGTATCTTTTGAATCCTTATTATGTCTTAATATTTGGAAAATGTTCTAATTCGTTACGACCACCTCCCTAAGTAGAAAATTATGGAAGGTATCAGAGCCTCTGGCTGCGAGACCACCAAGATTCAAGGAATCAAGAATAAGGAAGAAAGGAGCGGTTTTGTGTAGCCACACAAGCATGCACAAAGAATTTATTGCTTCTCGCATGCCGGCAAGGCTATTTTCCGGGTATAGTGACATCGTCTCTTGAAAAAAGACCTATGCACACATACACACATATACGCAAATTCCATATTGCAACCATGCATTGCAACGGCATCCGGCTTACAGGAACGCAGTAGTTTCAGATGGTTTCAGATTTTCAGACTTTCCGAGTCCGCTGCGTTTTCGCGTGAATCTGGTATACCTAACTATTCTGGTTTCACTGACAAGTCCCGTGGGAAGGCAAAGCATGTACCATTGTCCCCCAATTCCTTCCCGGCAAGCACGAAAGCCCATAAAACCTCTGCCTCGAGAGACACGTGTTCGAGTCTCCTTTCTTCTCTAGCCGACGACAGAAGTTACTTTCTTAGTTCCTGCTAAAAATTTAAATCTAGGATAGCCAGTTGTGCAGGTTTTATACTTAATGACCTCTCGGATTCGCCCTTAAAAGGTGCTAAGTAACAAGGGTCTTTCGCAATTTCTGCAGCTGCAATTATTGGCATTTTAATTTTTGTATACGTGAATATTTATTTAGACAGCTGAATAAATAATTGGGTTCCTAAATGAGAAAGTGGTTTAAGTCTTTTATGTAAGATTCACATACTTATGTTCAGTGGAGCGACAATTGTTGTCGTTGTTGCACTTCAAGTTGGAAACGTTTACAATAAAAAGAAGCTTTCCAAATTGAAAACTTCTCAACAGATACTTCGAAAATTACAACTGTTAGAGTTGAAGGCAGTCGAAATTGACTACAGACAGGCCGACATACATCTTCGTAAAAACCATTTTTTTTTACTCAGGGGGTCTCAAAACATCGAGAATTGACGAACAATGGATAGATTCAAATTCACATGAATTTAATACCTTCCATATTAAATGATGAGTATGTACTAAATTGTACAAAAACAAAATATAGAAAGCATTTCAAAATTGTGAGTTATTGTAATCAAAAGCCTCAGTAAACGGAATATAATATCATATAAAATTTAAAATAAATGAAAACACCAAAAACTGTAAGTAGCCCGAAATTATAAAACCATCCAAAATTAGAATAATTCAGAATTGAAGGCTACTAGCATTTGAAATTTAAAAAACTGAAAGAATAACCAATTTTTTGCAACACAAGAATCCTGAAATGCATTTAAAACTGATAAAATCTTGAAAAAAGAATCACGAAAAAATGGAATTTATAAAATAGACAGGAACCAACGATGGAAGTATTTTAAATTGAAAGAAATTTGGATTGAAACAATGAAAGCATTCTAAATATGAAGATATTAAAACAAAAGTAAGGAATAAAAATAAGATTGAGGCTTTATACGTGGAAATAAAAAATACCTATCTTTCCAATATTGTATTTTATCTAAAGCAATTTCATGCATTTTGTTCTGCAATACTGTTCTGCTTCGCTTATAAATTATGATGGCTTTGCATTTTCTATTACGGAAGAACACGAATCAATTACCATCTTTATCAGCTTCTCAAACTCAAGTCAACGTTCGCAATAATTATAAATAACAAGGAACATCGAGTCATGCAAGAGACTAAAACTTGTTTTAAAAGTTTGACTAAAGTTATAGGTTTGCATACAAAAGTTGTTTGTGTTAATTTGCTCATTATGTTATTAAACTAATTAAATTGTAAGAAACATGTTAAGGAATTCTAATTTTCCACAGTTTTATGAAAATATAAAGTCAATCTTAAAATCAAATAGAAATATTACAGCCATTTAATCCATGTGAAAATTGTATCCGGCGCTGACAGATAAAGATGGTTTTTAAAATAATAGACAAATATTTTTATCGAGAGGCGAATCAAAATGTCTGCCGATTGTTGAATTTGATTTCTTTACACGAAGAACAATTAAACTTTTGCTTGCGGGAAGAGTGCTAAATAACATTGAAAAGTACTATTCAATTGGAAACGGATGGAATGCATCAATACTGATTTAATTCCTTAATATTTTTGTTGCAGTAAGGTCCGTAGGTAATGAAAATGATTTATAAATATACGTATTAATACAAGTATTGGATACGCTAATGGAATTAAATATAATGAGATGTAATTTTATTCGTTTAATTGAAGGAAACATTAGTATCGAAGTGTTATATTTGATCTAGTGTTGCATTTGAGCGAGAAATACGAGAAATAAGCAACAACAAGAAAACCTCTCGTCAATTTTTTTATGAAATCTCATCTCATCTCGTCTCACATGAGCGAGCTTCTCGAAAGATCGCATATTGCGATCAACTGTCTTGTCAGTATTAGAATTTATATTCGCTAATAAACAAATGTCATAACTAAACATTAAAGTAGACACAGTAGAAGGCACTAAAACAACATAGTATTCAGAGTAAAATCTGTCTTTTTAGTTATGTCTCATATAGATGCATAATGAAAATTATTTCCTGATACAGGACTTCTGGGTTCAAAGAGGCCTGGGTCAAAAATTAGACAGCCTATTTCTAAAGAATAATAGCATTAAAAGTATATTAAAAATAATTTCAGTATGTAAGAATCAGGTTTGAAGATTTTTTTATCTTTCAACACATATTGTTTTTATTTCTTTGAAATAGTTTTAATATATATATATATATATATAATTAATATTATCATATATTATTTGGTTGGTAAAATTAGTAACAATAATTTAAGTCCTCCAAATTTTCCTCGAAAACTCCAGTGCTATCTGACATTTTTGTCGGCTGTTGTTTTCATTTTACAACCTCAAATAACATTTACATCAATGACGTTTCGGCCGATAACTCGGATGAGGAACGAGATGAGACGATAAAAACAAAAAAGAGAATCAGATTCTCAATCTTTAAGAAAACTTCTCGAACGACTGAAATGAGCATGCCAACCGAGCATCTCGTATCATTACGCAACACTAATTTTATCCAGTTATAAAATTTAGTCTTAATTCGAAGCTTTGTGCACATTTAAAGAAAATACAAGTATCGTTTTTATATAAATTAAAGTAAACGGAACTATTTTAGAACTGAGTTTAAAGATAGAAAAATCATTTGAGCAATGATAGCTGCGATTGAAATTGCAAAATTAAAGCTTATTTATCATACGGCGTATGCAGCTACGATATGGAAATGATAAATGAATGCGTCACAGTAAGAACTGCGGAACGCACTGTAAAAGTGTGCTATGTTGCGCTCATTCCCGAATGTCTAGTAGTCAGTTCCATACGATCAGAAGTTAAGAGTCAGCCAATGTACTAGCTTAAGCTGCCCGCTTTTTAGAAGTTTGTTCTCGCTAATTCACCATCACAAGTAGTTTTAGCTAATTAGGTAGGGTTCCAATCTCCGCGGATGCGATTTTGCAAAGCGTTTAAGCGTGTGATTATGTATGTAAGTGAATATGCATTAAAGTAATCTTAAAAAATTAAGGATATATAATAAAAATTTCAAAAATAATATATTTTTTTCGTTGCAAGATCTAATTTTGCTGTTTAGTGGCCTTCACTCTGAGCTTTAAACTTTACATTGGTAGCCACTTTGTTCGTCTTCTTCCCTGCGCACCTTACACTGGGCATGGGAATGACTCCAGTGCTAGACTAGACTAGAGTTCTCACGGAGCGTCGACCACTACTTGCACTACTTGGGTAGTGCAAGTAGAGCTAGGCACTACTTCGGCTCCCACTTTGGGCTGAGCAAGAATCGAGGCATGAAGTTCGTGTCCGCTTACGCCTTACGGGATCCTGGATCCGAAAAGTCAGACCCATTTGATAATGAGATCTGAATTATAGGCACTGGAGACCGAGATTTCCAATCATATATTTCTCCGTGTATGAATCGAAGTGCTGCGCCAATTCCATTCGATTTTATGATAAAAAAAGCTCGAATTTTTTGTGTTATATTATATTTTATTATTTCCTGATCAAAGCGGAAACACTCAATTTAAGGCCGAGTTTAAAAAATATAAACAGAAAATCCTGAAATCAGTAGATTCGGGTTTTATCCTGAATTTAATGTTCACTGCGAAAACCGTGTCATTGACTCAATGAATTATCTGCCAATTAAATCCGTAATTAAGTGAATAGAGTTTGTCTCGTAATTAAATTGCCAGCACTCCAAGTTGAAAGCATTTCAAAATGCAAATTGAAATCCGTTAAGGAAAAAAGCATTTTCACGTTTGGAGGTATATTTAAACATGAATAGCTACTGTCTAATATTACGGAATTTCCCATAAGACTAGCGCCTTTTCAATAACATATACAGGGTATCCAAAAAGTTTCGGACCCCCTGAATATTTTTCCAGGAAAAATATTTTTCATTGAGGTCAGGGTCATTCTTTAAGTAACTTTTAACGAGAAATTCAATGGTAACCTTTACTTTGACCTTGACGATTACCTTAAAGGTCATTTCAAGTTCTACTTTTTTTAATGGAAATCCCCCATGATTCTAAATAAAAAAGCATTATCTAATTGCTAGTCTAACGGAACCCACATGTTTCGTATGTAAAATTTAGGTACTGACAATATACGGAGAAAACAGCAAATTTGAAATTCGGTAAAAAGTGAGTGAAGATTGGGTATAAATCCTGTATGGGAAAAGTATCAAATGTTCTTAAAATTGAACAATTTTCTGAATACTAAAAACAGTAAATCGTAAATAAATGGTAACAATTGTATTGCTGGCATAGTAAAATTTATGGTTTTTAAAAGTTACTAAATTCAAAGCTTTAAGTAACATTAATGATGGAGTATTTTTGTATGCACTCTACAATTTTTACATTGTAAAAAAGTGGCAATAAAAATTAATATTTTATGCGAGTAGTGAATTTACATAAATGGAATGTATCATACTTATCATATCAATTTTTAGACGAATGAATGATCAAAAGAAATGTTAAATTATCAAGTTTTTTATTTAAATACCTCTCAAATTGGACTGAAATAATAACCGGGCCCATAGAATTAAACTCTTAGAAATTTAGGTATAATGTGGTATATAAGGTCGCACCTTTTACTATGAACCTATAACATATAAGTTACATTGGGCATGATGTAAAATATCTTAATTTTTTGGATAAAAACGTATTTGAAATATTAGCTCTCACCATAGTTCCACCGAAAAAATTACCATGCTCATAGTACACTCAGAAAAAGATTTGGTTGAATCAACAATATTTTTGTTGGTTCAACCATAGAATTTGGTTATTATATGGCCAACAAAATATTTGGTTGACCCAACTCAATTTTTGGTGGTTTTAACAAAATCTGTTGGTAGTTGGAGTATTTGGTTGATTCAACAAAAAAAAATTGTTAGGTCAATCAAATATTTTATTGAATCGAGAAAAATTTATTTAATTTAACCAAATTTTCATGTATATCCAACAAAACTGCTTGTTTGGTTCAAGAAAAGTTTTTTTCTGAGTGTATATAAGGCACTGTCCGGTAAGAAATTGCAGGTAGTAGGGAAGGGCTATCGCTCCTATTTACCTTTATAAAAATTACCATGCTACACGGTACGATATGTTATAAGGCACAGCATTTTTTTAGAGAATTCTACAAATAATTACTTAAGTTTTCTGTTATTTAGCGCAAAAAGTATTTATGAAAATTTCCAAAATAAGGCACATTAAAATATAGTAATCAAGAAATTATATTTTACTGGAAAGCCCACTGCGTCACCACCAGAATCTCTGAGTTCGCTTCAATTCGTGCGTAAGAACACCTGCACGCAAAATTATTTGCGAATTATACACCAAAGGTAAGTGAAATCCCTTTTTTTTTCTTGCCTAGTGTGAAAATTAGTTAAGGAGTTCATGTTACAAGTTTTGGTTGCATAGTATTAAAAAAATTATGTGATTTTAAGTGTTTTCGTAATGGCTTGGACATAACCTCAAAATAAACACATGGACTCATAAATTTTGTTTCGTGGCTGGTGTGGCCATTTCTACTGGAAAATTAGGAGAGATGGCCATATTCGTTCAGGGTGCGATGGCCGCATAGTATTGATAGCGGTAAAAAGGGTAAAAAGGATTCCGCAGAAGAGAAAAGCCTTGAGAATGATATCTGACAGTATAGCGACGATGAAGCACAGCCAATTTCATTCACATGAAATTAGGAGGGTGAAGGGAGAGAAGAAGATAACTGTGTGGGATGTGGAGAGAACTATTTCAAATACGTCTTACCGAAGATTGGCTTCAGAGTTTATCTTTTGCAAACTTTGGGTGCATGGAAATTGCACTGAATTTGAGAACATGTGTTCAAAATGCCGACAAAAATACGAAAGGAATTGAAACTTCAAAAATGTACGGTGAAAAAGACAAAAAAGGAAAATTAATTACTGGCCAACTCTCCCGCGTACTACTATTAAAGGACATCTCTCTCGGACGCGCCGGGAAAGATGGCCAGTTATAATTTCTAAATTTTATTATTTTAAGATTGATCTTATAAAAAATTATAAGATTTTTGTTCATTAACAGACATAGTATAATGTTGAATGTTTAAATAAAAATAATAAATATAATCGAAATAAATTTAGTTTTATTTTAACTGGTCCTTGAAAAAAAACTACGGCCATTTCCCCCGGACTTATACTTTATGGGATCCAAAATTAGAATTTGTCGAATTTCGTCTGTTCTTAATACGGGTTTATCCAGAAATTTCGTGCGCTACATATAACTCGTTTATCGATAAATATTAGGAAAGAGTAAAATGCGTGTTTGTTTAAAAAATGGTTGAAATAATTGCTAAGCAGCAGCTATTCTTAACTAATTATTATCGCACATTAATATCTGTCATATTTCATACAAAAACATGTGGATATATATATATATATATATCCTGTGGCCACCCATCTCACGGCCGTGAGAAGTGGCCATAGGTGTAATTTACCGCGGTTCTGCTGGGAACCGCTGTCATAAGGAAAACTGCGGGATTTTACCGGGAGCGGGTACCATTCTACAAAATTGTTTGTTATTACATTGATTTATGACTGGTTTTACTAAATTTAAATGTCTTAAATTGGAATAAATTGTATCCCCATATTTCTTACGTATACTGGCCAACATATTAACATATTATACCTATATATATAATATATATATATATATATATATATATATAAGTAGTAAATTCGAGAGATATTTTTTATCTGAAGTTGGATAAAGACGTTTTGCAAACAGTTGAAAACTATAAAATTGTGATGAATGTGGTTGTAAATACGCCTTCCAATAAAAAGTAGACGACGTGGTGTAATTGCAGTTGACAATTTTTCGCAATGTTTTTATCCAACTTCAGATAAAAAATAAATGTGGGACCCAGAAGAAGAACTATTTGTACCGAAAGTTTCAGTACAAATAGCTTGATTTTCTCGGTATCTAAATAGACACTGCCTAATGCCTATTCAACAAAAGTCGTTTCGACATTTTTCTGATTTGGTCAGCAAAAACACATTTTTCGAATCCTTTAAAATTTCATTTTTGGTCTTTATCAGTTGTCACTCTCGTATCTTCATATTCTAAATTAAACGCTCTCAAAAGCAAGCAGCTTTTTAACCTTGGGTTACTTATTACATTCAGATAACAATATTTTTTTAATTTCATTAACACTAATTCCCCAGAATGAATCACCAATTATCAGCCATAAATTGATTCTTTCTATTGTTATGATTAATTTTACTAAGTGTGATTCACATTCACTTCCTAGTTTCTTAGAAACGTTTTCAGATACACAGTAAATTCTTGGCTATTATTCTAAATTTGTAATCAACAGCGGTACGA
Organism: Andricus quercusramuli; assembly: GCA_932178445.1. Lineage (NCBI taxonomy): Eukaryota > Metazoa > Arthropoda > Insecta > Hymenoptera > Cynipidae > Andricus > Andricus quercusramuli. The sequence goes on along the minus strand of CAKNXH010000152.1, from coordinate 14,221 downwards.
AAAGTTCGAAAACAATTGATTTGAAAAGAATAGTCTTGGAAAAACACATATTTGTTAAACCAAATTGTTAAAATATTGGTTATCTCTTTGTTGTGACACGTGCTCAGGGATGCACAAAAACATCACTCATTGTCAATTTTATTCATCAACGCAGTAGCGACTGGAGCACTTTGAGCAATACAAAATAACTAAAAAAAAAAACGAAATATTTTTGTAACGTTTTCCTTCGAGAATTGTCAATTGAAAAAATCTTACAATCTACCGTATTTTCATTTTTCCCAAAGACCGTCTTAAAATGAAAAAATCAATCATCTTGAAAATTGCATTAAAACTCCCTCTTCCAAAATCACTGCTATTTACCTGTAAAGATGATGTCTAATCCTACAAACATAACTCCAACAAGGATTCTTGCAGGAAGTCTCATGGTCAACCTTTCCTGATACCATGTTCGCGTAACAAGTAACTGATCAACAACTTACACAAAAAGACAAATAAAAAATATAAGACAAATATTTACAATCTGCATTGACTTGAAAACAGATGGTGACCGGGAGTAGGTAAAAATGACATGACAGTAGGATGCTATAAGCATGAGAACTGGAGCTTGGAATGTGGTTTATCAGACTAGCACCTGATATCGAAAGCTTATCTGCCGCAACTTTTAGATACGTATGTGCTTTACATATTCACACATCTTCGCAATAAGCGAGGCTAATTCATAAAAGCAAGATCGCACATGTGTGCACATTATACAGTGCGTGCAAAACTGTTTCACATACACAGCAAATTCTATGTTTTATATAGCAAATGAGTGTGCAAGATCGTGTGTCACTTACATTATCTATTTATATACCGACTGCTATCAGAGGCTCGTGTCTACACGCACACGAACACGAAAACGCCTTTCGGTGTTTGTGCATTTAATTGGAGGTGTGTTGGACGTATAGTTAGGTACACAGGAATAACATGTGCTCGATTTCACATGCAATATAGGCTGCCCCTTCGTGAGTCATGCGGCAAATTGGAAAAGAAGGAGTCTGATAAAAGGAAACTGGTCCCGAGCTTGGAAAAATCGTGACTTTAGTTATCTCGACCTCCATTTTACTACGGAATCTCTTCTTACCTTCCCAAGGGCAGAAGCATTTTAACAGAAACATATCATTAGAAATTTACTTTAAGGATTTACAACCAGCTGTTATTTTAGTGTCAAAGAGAAGTTTGAATTTTGTAAAAAGAGTACAAATCAAAATTTGAAAGATTACAAAATAAAGTATTGAAAATTAGACAACTATTATTAGGTATATTTTTCAATTTGAAATTGGCCAATTTTTTAATATGGCAATTTTAATTATTATTTTATACTCAATTTTATACATTTTAGACATTAATACTTTTAAATTGTCTAACTTATAATGCTTCAACCTAAAATAAAGTATTTCTATATTTTTTCAATCTAGAAACATTGAACATTTTCAACTCAGAATTATTTAACTACATAAAAAAAACACCATTTAATTCCTTTTTGATTATAAAATGCTGCGTCTCAATTTTGAATCAATATGACTCAAAATGAGCCTAGGTTTTTTCTGTGTATTTAGACTTTTAATTGCATATTGTATCGAAAGCACTATTAATTGAAATTGTGTGAAATCGTTTACCTTACCTAATTTAGTATATTCATTTCTACACACTATAACTTGGGGTATCAAATTGTAGCAGCTATTTTGATCTAGAATTTCAACTCAATATGATTCGCTGTAGAGGATCAATGAAAATTGAGGCGAACAACTTCAAGGCGTATTAGCGTCAGTATGCAAAACAAAATGACATTAAAGATTTTCGAAAAACATTCCTTTCTGCCAAATGCAAGTTCAGCAAATCGATAATCGATCCTTGATCGAGATTTGTTGACATTTATAAACAAACATCCACAACCTCAATAACCATAAATTCAAATAAATGGAGCTAATAAGTAAATGATTTTTTTCAAAATTTAATTAACAATTTAATTTTAAACGATCATCCACAATTGATCATCATTCATGTTAGAGGTTAATTAATTTTATAATGTTTTGAGTAGTTGAAATTTTATGACAGATAATTGATCTCGAAAATTGAATCAAGTTGATCATGAACATATAGGTATCAAAACGTTGCATCCTTTTGATCCATATGCCGCATCAACTTGATACCTGGTAGTTTTGTGTGTACTAATAATTATATTAGTTTTCTATATCAGATTTAGAGAGAACACTGCGTAAAAACTAGAGGTCTCTTTTTTACGCTATCATACTTTTCGTGTCCTGTTTTTTTAATAGGATAACTTCATGCTGTTATTTTCAATGCAAAACAAAGGATTCTGGGATGCCATCAGTGGTCTCATTTTAGTACCACTCAGAACTGTTTTTTCTGATCTGTGTCTTATTGCAATACCTGAAACTAGCCCTGAAATAATACTTTATTTTTACAGTGAACGATGTAAAATCGAGCCTCCATTCGAGCCAAACAATTTTGAAACCTCGACTCTAAAATTATTCAAATTTGAACATCTTGAAAGAAGGCAAGAAGCGAAAAAGGATAACTCACTGGCAGATTAAAAAAAATAAGCACTAAAAATATTAAATTAAACAATTTTTAACGTTCCAAATTTGAGAAAAAAATTAACTAACTAAAAATTAAAATGGTCAAGTTCAAACCTACAAAATAGCAGGGTTCTTATTTTGAGCATTTAAAAAACTATTGATCTTACGATTAGGCTTTCAAATTTGAATTATATGAAAATGAATTTGAAAATATTTCACATTGAATACTGAATTTCGAACTACAGGTTTTTTAAATCGACGAGTAATTTAAAATTAGAAGTGCTTAAATCACAAATTTGAATTGTATAGAAAAACTTCACAAAATTAGCAGAGTTAGTAGTAATCACCAAACTGAACAAGTATCTCCAATTGGAATTTAAAATTTATGACTCTGACACTAAATTGTTTTCTGATTTCGTTTGAACAGTAAGATAACCATTAAGCAAATATTGTATTTCACATCGTTAAAGCATGTCTTGTCTTTCTGCTATAACCCTTCAGAATTTTCTCTTCAGTTTTTAAACCTTTTATTTCCACACAGCGGAGATTAAATATTTGTTGGTACAAGTTGATTCCGGTTCTTTCATTGAATCACAATTTTTCAAAAAGCCAAAATTGTTCCTGTTTCATTCGTTTTTATTTTTAAATCTTGAAAAAAAAAAATCACCTAATTTAAAACAAAATTGGAGATGTCAGTTAAAATGTACTCTCCGGAGATTCTGGTTTGTTGATGCAAGTCTATATATCTGTGACATGTGATCGGTTATTGGGTATGTCATATGGTCTTATCAGATATGTCTGAGTACGATGGTTTCTTGAATTCTTCGCATATGTGATATATTACATGTTATGCCCATGAATCACATCGTTTGTATAGTTCGTTACTATGTAATTACATCGAGGGGAAAGTAGCTGCAGGAAATTGTTATTTTTATCGACCATTTACTTTCCTCAATTGACTTTTTCTTTCCCTCATAAGTTATGAGAAATTTTTCCTAGTAAACTCTCTAACAGTTTTTAATTATAGTAATTTTTGATGCCCAAGCGGAAATCATTTTCAAAACTAATTTTCATATTGATTAAATATGTTTGATTGTTTATTAAAATAATTCAGTCCTGAATTTATATTCCAACAACTACATATTCACCTTGAAAATTCTCATACCTTTAGTTTATTATAATTTATAAAAAGTTAGAAAAGTTGTTTTCTAATTGCCTCAATTATACGAAAATCTTAGATATATTGTATGTGCATGTAAAAGTGGGACGATCGTGCTTGCAGGTCTACTGCACTTGTTCCATATGTATTTATAATAGAGTAAGAGGGGAATATAAGAGCGACAAAAAAAATGAATGAAAGCGTGATCACAACCTCCCTCGAGGGGATCGGGGTCTTCCCGTGTCAGGTGCGTCCAGGGCTGACGGATGATTGTGTGGAGCCCTTCATTTTTATTCATACTAAATAGTGCTATTTTTTTTACAAAATTAGCAAAAGATGTTACCTCTGGAAACTAAAAAATATTATAAAATGGTAATAGTTGCAATTTTAAAGTAAAAATTAAACGGATTTTCGATTGAAAGCTGTCAAAGTCGAGGACTTTGGTCAAGTGACCGCTTACAAACAGGAACCCCTACTCTGAGCGAAATAATTTTATATAACTGGTTATTTAATTTAGGCCTTCAATTATTGGGATTTTAAATATGTAAGCCCAAAACATTAAAGGCATTCAAAAATTGCAAGCAAAATAAAATTTTGAAAACGAAAGAATTAAAGACCGAAGAAAAAAAATTATTTCCTTTGAAAATGCTACCTCTCCAACCTAAAATCTGGTACACAATAAGAAGCGAATTTTTTTCTCACATTTTAAGGAAAGGTGCACAGAGTGCATACAATCATAAAGCCGACCCTGTTTGCCCTACCAAAGACCCAAAGCCAAACGACAGGAAACGCAGGTGTAACACACAGAGGGGTGACCCTCGTGAGGGATCCAACATCAAAATTCTATACACTCTTCCTAATGGTATTTTCCATCGAATATAAGACAGTATAGTGTCCTAGGACCTACACTTTTTATATTCTAGAATCAACATAAGAGGGAGAACACGAAAATGGCTTCGTCTATACTCCATCATATGGTAAACAGTTGCAGGTACTTTAGTGCCGGTTTCCTTCGGTTTTTCCCTAAAAAAAAAAGAGATTCCGGAGGGAAGCAAAGAAAAAAAATACACTGAAAAAAAATAAAAAACATGAAAAGGAGAAAAGAAAAGACAATGAGAGACAATAAAGCTCGAGTTGCAGACTTGCAGCAAATGGGGAGTTGAAGTTAGTCTTGTGTTAGTCTTTCGAGAGTTTGAGTTCTAGACTCTCTAGAGGTTGAGTGCCGAAAGAGAAGAGTGATCGAGTCCTTCCTCGTGCATCTTGTTCCCGTTGTTAAAAAGTGGTCAAAGCCTTGCGAAAAAATAGAAGAAAGAAAATATATATGCGAGAATCGGGTAGACTCAACAGAGACGGTCGCGACAGTGTCGCTCAACTGTCGGATGTTAATTTTGCAAATAGGGATGACTAAGTTCGACTCTTTTTAAAGAAGATAATGAGCAAATATCTGTAATTGCTGAGACCACATTCTTGGTTTTCATGATGATACGACACTTTTGAGGATCTGAGATATTCATTTTGACCCTTTCAGAGATAACATTCGCAAATAGAACAAATTTTCTTGAAGAATATTGCAATATCTTTACATTTTTACAAAATAAACACCGGAAAACCTTTCAAGTTTAAAAAAAGGTAAAATGACGTATATATCAGCAAATTCAAATTTCTAATTGTAAGTTAAGATTTTTAAGTCACACCCCTAGGGATTTTTGTTCTAACTTATTTGAAAATTTTATTTGGACAGTGCATGTATACAAAAAAGTTGAAGTACACTACCCTATTATAATTGAAACCTACACACTGTAAAAAATTTCTGCTGTGAACTTCCAAATAATGTAATTTTATAATGCATGATTTACCTTAATTTGACAATCGAAGGTAGCGCCGTTCCACAGCAACGCGGCGCATGCGTGCAACTTTCAAGTTTACAATACTCGTATTGCAATTTCGAAGAATTACTTTTAAAATATTGTGATTTAATTTTGCAATACCTCAATATTAATTTTACATTGCGTTTTTTATTGTAAAGTGTTGTAAAATCACAAACATATTTTTAACATTGTAGGCTAAAACAAAAATAATAATATCTTAACAGATACTTCATCATCTAAAATTACATATATAAGCAATGGCTTAATTTTTACTTCATAATTAAATTGCTATTTGAATCACACTTTAATGATACTTGATTCGTTTTTGACAATGAAGTAATATAAGTTTTATCTAGACTGTATTTTCTTTACTGAGGAGGTTTTCTTTATTCTCTGAGTTTTGTGACACGTAAGCAATAGGTCCTTACTTTCTTATTTAGTTTTATTTTAACACTACAAAACATTACAAAACACTACTTAGGCCCTTTTTTGACTAACGGATTCAATTTTAGTGTATAGGATAGTATAGCTTTTATTTTACATATTTTGTTTCTATATTTTGTAAAGATATTGCAATTTTTTTAAGGTAATATTTTAGGATAAATATATTAGGTAAATACTACTTTGAGATAGTATTTTCGGATTTCATATTGGTATTTGGCCATTTTAATTATCTTGGTAGCCTAGTTAATTAGATAGGCATGTTTTCAATTTGTTATACTATTTATTTGACAATGCATTAAGTAATTAAGTTTTTAATATCTTCAATTTGGCGGCTTAAAATTATCGTAGATTTACATTTTTAACGTATTTACTACGATACATATTTGGGTGAAATGTTCAATCAATGGAACGCGCAAGCTAAATATTGGCTGAATTCGCAGATATGGAGTAAACAATTTAATGAATCAATATAGGGAGAGAGCAGACTATCAGTGTGTCCAGTAATTTTCAAAGTCGTAATTATAAGCATCAATTTCACGTAATTCATGAAGTTAAATACGATAATATCAAGGTTATAAAACTGAACTATATTGCAAATGTGATACAAAGAATTGTGTGTAGTTGATTACATAAATTTAACGTTTTTGTAAGACGATATTATTGTTCTAATTTCTAAAGTCGTCTGATCAGTGTGTCGATTGCCACATTTTCTTTTATGCGTTTTACACAAAGTTATTTTCAAGGAAATGCAACAAACCTGTTCTAAACAGTTAGTGTATGTAATTTTTTTTATAAAATAATGAATTCAGTAATCAGTTTACGTTCCCTGAACGATGAAAAATCGAAGTTCGGGATGAGATAGTCAAATATTTTTCAGAAGTCTGGCTAGTCGTCCCGAAATTTCAAGATTATATGCAGCCGAATTATGTATAATAATTAATTTATACAATTTTAAACATTCTATCTCGTCGAATGTTCTAGCCGACATGATACCCTTAGCAATATTATTCATATAAGTCTACATATTTGTAAAGCCGTCTACTTCTGTGCAAATACCTACTTAAGAAGGTAACTTTTTTTAGCGTTGTCTCAAAAAAATTTTTATTTTTCTCTTTTAATAATGGATTTAGATAGCTCAAGTTTTTGGACGTAGTGTATTCGCGCATAAACGTTATTCATCCCTAAAGCTTGAAACCGAATGACTTACTGATTTTTCAAATAATTGAAAATAACCACTATCTATAGCGACACGGTAATGGCCACTATCTCCTACTTAAATATGTAGAATGGTTTTATCACTCACTTCGAAACCCTTTCGTCTGTTTGTTTGTTTTCTGTCTCAAAAGTGAGATTTCGGATTAGTATAATTCTTAAGGCAAATGTCTGAAGACAAATTGCTGATATCATGAGGATAAATTAAACAAAGACCATCGTGAGTAGATTACCACGCTACTTAAGTGTTTCCGTTTGTCATGGCCATGGGATCGAAACATGTCCTGCCAAAGAATAGACGGTGTAACGTCGTGAAGGAGTTGTTGGACGTGGCCTTGACAATGATCCGGCGGTTCTCAGTAGAAATGGAAAGTTATCGACGAAAAGATTCTACGTTCTATGTCCAACGATCTACGATCACGAAAGAAAATATTTTGTCAGCGAAAGAACTTCAATGTACCTTATAATAGCAATTTCTGCTTTAAATCAATCTATTTTTTAACTTTTTATTTTAAGATGACGGATTTTTTTTTGGATTTGAATATTTTATCAAAAATGAAATGATTATCTGACTTGAGAAGGCTTCGATATTCAATTATAAATCTCATGATTAAAAAAAAAATCAAATGATAAAAAAATCGTATTTTGAACTTCACGCAGTTTGTCCAATCATGTTTTACGTAAATTTTAACGAAAGTTTTTTTTGAGCTCGGTTTTCGAGAAAGTGGAAAAAAGAAGTACTTGCTATTAACTTTTTTTAAATTGGAGTTCTGTCACTCCATAAGGAATATTTAAGAAATAATTTTCACCCAATAACTCTCAATGTTAAGACCCCTAACCCCCTTGTATTGTGCCTGAAAAATGTCCCAAAAATAGCAGTTTCATCTGAAGTTCATGCTAAAGGCGGGATTTTTTTGAAATTTTTTCAACATTAATTATTTTCGTTCGACGCATGACAAGTTTTCAAGTTATTTTTAACTAATTTCAAATTGCTTAAATATTTAATATTTCTTCAAACAATTTTTTTAGTAAATCCTGAAAAGATACTATTTTCGGGATAAATGATATAATAGTTGATAAAAGTAAGAAATAATCATTTTTATTTGACATATTTCGCAACTGCTTAAAAATCTATGTTTTTATCATTTTTTCCACTAAATCTTGAACATTTTTCTTACATTAATGATATTTAGCAATCATTTAAACAATTTTCACTTGTTTAAACAATTCTTTGCCTGTCTATCGTGAAATGTTATTACTCTGTGGAATTAATGAGGTAGTTAATGAATATAAAGAGTTATATTTTTTGTGATAGTTTGCAATTATTTAAGCAATCCTTCTTTTCATAGGAGAGATGGAGAGAATTCCAGTTTTTTCGAATCTCTTACACTATAGATCGCTTCTTCGTCAGTATTTCCTTATCTCAACGAAATCGATCTAAAAAAACAACTATTCATAACAGTCTTATTTTTAAGCGTGCATTTTAAATGTAAACAATTTTAAATGTCCCGGCGACTAGATGACACGTAGGGGAAAGTGGGGTATGGTGTCAGTGCGGGGCATGGCGACTCTTGCAAATAATGCTCGTGTTTGTTCATTTTCATAATAATTTTTTTACGTAACATAGCTTTCTTTGGTACCCAAGAAAGCTATTTTATGTAAAAAAAAAAACTAATATAAAACTCAAGAAACACTAGCAACATTAGCAAGAGTCACCGTGCCCCGCACTGACACCATACCCCACTTTCCCCTACATGGGGGTTTTTCATTAGGGCGGTATATTTGGGGTAATAGGGGCAACAAAAAATGCGGTAATATGATATGGGATATGGAGCAGTATGACACATATAGCAATATGTCATATGAGGTAATATGGCACACGGGGCAATGTGGCACACCGGGTCTATGTTTTTGGTTAGTGTAGTATATTAATTCAATATTATAATATCTTTTTCCAGGACATACATAAAAATTGGGTCTATATTTTCGGTTGGCACAGTATATTTAGTATAATGTTGTACTATATTTTCTGAAAACATTATTCCCGAGACAGCAGTTGAAAGTATTTGAAAGTATCAACAATTGAAGTAAGCATCCCAAATTGAATGTTTTCAAAATTTAAAATGGTTTAAATTGAAATTATTGTCTCGAACTAAATGCATTAAAAATCGAAAGCATAAAAATTTGAAGGAATTGAGAATTAAAATAATGGTAAATTGAAAACCTCATCTTAAAAATTTATCAACCAAATTCTCCCGATTTTACGATCACAATTCATTAAAGAATCCGATGAAAGTTGAGAAGGTTCTGAATCGCTCAGCTTAGCGTCTCCGAGCTAAAATTTCTCTCTCGGTATATTAACTTAACGAGATGAAATGTGCCATAATAGGCGGATTCTGAGGATATAATGAATCAATTTATAATGCAGAAGCCCTTTCCTCGATATTGGATTTTCGAAGACGACACGTGAGAAGGAATTTCGATTCGCACGATCTACGGGAAGGAAATCTGTGATGCACAACTTCCACATCTCGACCTTGCTGTATATACCACATCAAAGCTTTCAACTTCAGATGCTTTGAATGTCAAATGTTGCCAATTTTGGAGGTCTTGAATTTGAATTATAGAACCTTATAGTGGTTGGAATTTTAAAAATGGATAAAATCAAATTAAAATGATCTAAATATATTATATCCTCCAAAGTTTATAGAATACAAAAATTGAAAGAGTCAGGTACAAAATTCAAGACCTTAAAGACTTAAAAAATGAAAAGCTTCCTAAATTGTCAACCCAAATAAAATGTAAAGCTTTACAGAATGAAATCTTCCGAAATTGAAGGCGTTTTAAATATTATTGGAACTGTGGACATTAAAAGCTGGTATCATCTTAAATTTTTTCAATACAATATCCATGGCCTTGAATAAATTGAGAACCCAAAAAAATATGAATTGAAAGCGGTGCAATTTGAATTCTTTCCGAAGTAGCAACTCAAAGTAGTTCAATAAAAAGAATCTGAAAATTGAAACAGGATATACAATTGAGGAAATTAAACATGGAAAACATGCCCGTGTGAATAAAATTTAAATATTAAATCTAAAGATAGCAATAAAGTTTGGAAAGTGTAGGAGAAATTTTTTTCTATCTTTTAATAGGGGAAGTCAATGCAAATTGTAGAGTACCTTCAGGAATAATTAATTAATCGACCTGATTAAAGAACTTCTATTGCCTCTCACGATCTACCTTTTACGTGCAACTCTAGGCGTGAATTAAATTCGAACTTTACGATCTGTTTTTCTTCAAGGGCTCTGAGAAGCATTTTTGATGCGATAATATTGTTTATAGCGTCATTATGCACCGGAGGGTGTTAAATATTTAAGTGAATTCGAAACCGCCGCTGGAATCTGAGGTTTCAGTCGGATTTAAAGCCCAGAGAATATTGAGGATGGATATGGAAGAGAATGGAACTTCTGCTTTTCAAGTTTCGTGCAACTAACTCTTTTCGCAAACTTTTTAAATAAAAAAAGAATATAAAACTGGCATTGGGGGAATATATAATGTACCTGTTATAATCACTCATGGCATAATTTCCAATTGAGTGAAATAAAGGGAGCAAAACCATGATGATGGTGTTTAAAGAATGAAGAGATAATATATAAGATTAAATTTCACTTTTAAATAAGTCTAATAATCTTTTATCCTGCAATTTGCCTTCATGAAGACTACTGTGAAGACTGAACACTAGCAACGTATAAGGATGAGTATGAGTGACGTAGCCCGGTAGCTTCCCACTAATTAGCCATTGATATTTTATGTATGCATTTTAGACAGAGGCAGAAACTGTATATGAAGAAAGATTCATATTGTGCTTAACTACAATAGGTATAGCTAAAAGAGTATCTGGAGTCTGTTTACGGCGAGTTCGTTATTTATGAATAATTACAAAAATATTTTCAGGAGAACTTTTTATTGGGAGATTTCCATTCATAAAAAAATAGTAGTGTACTTTTTGTTTCGGGTAACTTACAAATGTATAAACTTGCATTTTTTGCATCGAAACAAAAGATGATACAATAAATTGGACATTGTACAACCATACCGGGTGTTAAATTGTTAAGGTAAAATTACTCTGAATTGGGTGTAAAGATTATACTTCGTTTTTTCTGCAATTATTTTTATTGATGCATGTTGGTAATTTTTGTGTGATTGCAAATTTTTGGGTTTATATTTGCAAGTAAAAGCTAAAATATTAAAAAATTAAAAGGATTTAATTAATTCATTCATTGAAAACATTTTCAAATAAATAGAAATATAGATAGTAGGAAATTAATCAAGATTAACATAAATATTATTATCAAATTTGAAGGGTTTCCAGAATTCCAAACATAAGCCTTCCAAATTAAAAGACCCTTATATTGAAAGCAACCCACATGAAATAATTATAGGGTCCAATTTAAAATTCATAGAAATTTCTAATATTCTCATTTGGAAATTATATAATTTTAAGTACCAACAATCTTAAAGTTTTGAGAGTTAAGAGTTTGAAATGTTCAATTTGCAATATTTGCAAATACATATGTATAAATTTGGCACTGATTATAGTATTAGAGGCCGTTAAAAAAATACATAACGGTCTTAGGGTTAGACCTGAGTGAGCTAGAAAAGAGTTAATTGAAAATCTTCCTGTTAGAAAATAATAAAAAATAAATATCTCTTGATGACTCAAATTAAGCGGATCAATACTAAACAATTTTGACTTTAAATGTTACAAAATTGAACAATTTAAAGTTAAAACATTCGTAAGTAATTGAAATATTGTCTCGAATATTTTTCACTTTTTAATGTTTTCAATATGAATTCTTTTATTTTCAATGTTTTTAAAATTATCCAACTTCTTTAATGTTTGCAGTTACAAATTCTTGAATTTTGGAAGCTTTTGAAAACGTTAGTTTTTAAGTCTCTTAATTCTTTACCCTGAATGTTACAAATTTAATAATTAGTGTTGCCGGCCGAGACCAGAAATACCGAGCCTGGCTCGCTTTCGCCTCGTTCATTCCTCGGTTCTGTCTCGTTTTCCCGGGTCCATTCCTCGGTTTGCCTAATTACATTTTTCATCGTCCCGTTGCGTCCTTCCTCGTTCTTGGCTCGGTTTTTCCGAGGAATGGAACAAATGTGCGCTAGTGGAGCGGACAGCTCGCGGGAGCGTTCTTTTGCCACTTTGACGCGTTAATTCTAATTAGCGTTCTCTAATGAATAGGTAAAGTCGAAATATGATTACATATTATACGTTTCTGACCATTAATGATTAATTTGATATCAAACTCGACTATGTTTCGATTGTTTCAAAGAGTTAACTTCACTCTATCAGTATGTAATTTTGTTCTTATAACACATTTATTTTGCCAATCATATAAGAATAGAATATATGAAACAGAAAGGTAAAAAGGTATATTTTCAAGTGATTTGGAGTTTGAAGAATTTAACACTAATTCGATTTTTTATAATTCAAAGTAGAATTTTTAAATTTTGTGGCGTCTAATTTCTACAATTTCTCACTTCTCAAATGAAATATAGCTATCGGGACATTTACAAAATCAAAAGTGCGTACGTACTTGAATCACTTTGTCTACTACATATTTTTAAAATCGTATTACCTACGAAATTCATGTATCTATATTTGTATGTTCAGGTATGTATATATTTGTATATTCAATATAAATTTGTATGATTCGGAAACGCATTAGCACTGTAAATTTTCCTTTGGGGTCGTGCATAAATTACGTAACGCAATTTTCCGACAATTTTGACCCCCCATCCCCCTTTGTAACGCTTTTTCCGACTTTTCCCTGTAGTTTTTCACCATTATGTAACACTAAGCTAGACCCCCCCCCCCCCCCCCCAAAAAGTGTTACGTAATTTATGCACGACCCCTTTCGGGTCCCTTATAACGTGTATATCTTATGGTTGGACTTCGTCGGAATAAAATAAAAGAATTTGTTAATCGCAGAGTTTTGGGAAAATCGCGAATGTTACTTTTGTTTTTTAATCTGCATATAATATGCCCAATTTATAAAGATTTGCAGATTTTTTTATTTGAGTTCATATGAGTAAAATTAATTTCTTGTATGGAGTTCTGAAAATTAAAAAAATATGAAATTGCTCTAGAAACTACGAATATTTTTTATATTCAAAATGTACTTCCAAAAAAATTGAAAAGATCAGATCGTTAAGAATGACGAGGTGATCTAAAAAATTCAGTAACTCGTTCTTTTTTAACGATCTGATCTTCTCCATTTTGCAAGAAATTCACAAAGATTTCAAACTATTAAAAAGATTGCACGAACATTACAAATATTTTAATATTTTCAAATTAATACAACAGAATTCAAAAAGATTTCACAAATATTTCAAAGCATTCATAACATTTTGAACATTTTTCTCGACATTTCATAAAGATTTCTAAGATTGTGCTAAAATTTCAAAAGATTCCAAAGATCTCACAGAAACTTCAGGATTTTACATACTTTAAAAGACTTCAAGAAATTCACCAAGATTTGAAACTATTTAAAAGTTTGCACAAAGATTTCAAATATCTTCATTGTTTTCAAATAAATGCAACAGATATCAGAAAGATTTCACAAATATTTCAGAGAATTCATAAAGTTTTAAAAATATTTCTCAACATTTCACGAAGGTTTCAAAGATTTTGATGGAATTTTAAAAGATTTCACAGAAATTTCAAGATCTCAAATCGATTTTTACTTAAAAGATTGCACAGAGATTTTACACACATACATATATATATATATATATATATATATATATCGACGCCTCCATTCAATATGAGTCTATGTGCTGACAGCGCTCTGTATGAGTCTATTCCCTATGCTTGTACACAGCGCATAGTCTCACACACGGCGCTGTCAGCACATAGACTCATATTGAATGGAGGCGTCGAA
>CAKNXH010000151.1:382551-458434 GCA_932178445.1 Andricus quercusramuli | reverse complement strand
ATGATTTCATTTGATGAATTTTTTATAATCACGAAAAAAATATAATATAATAATAAAATGTAAGGGTCTGATCTGTAACTGTTGATATGACAGCTGTTAATTTATTAACACTTTTTTTTATATTTTAATTTGTACTAAGCTTACCTTGATGACTTGCATTTCGACTACTAGTCCCAAAATTTGATAGAAAGTCCCTTGTTTTGGGCGGCATACCTGATGATATTACTGTGAAAAAACAAGAATAATTTACGAATTTGGAATGTAAATAATGCATTATCAAGATTTACGGTAATGAATCATCGCAAAGTCAAAAAACAAGATTATCTTTTTTGGATGTAAATTATTATAACTGATGATCTACATAAATGGTGAAATCGAATTTTGCAAATAATTGTGAAGGATACCGAAATTTTCTTATTATAATATATGTAAATAGGTTAAGTCACTCCCAGCAATATAATGTTTTTAAAAGTGATTACTTTGAGGTGAACAAAAGAATATATATAGAATAAATATATAGGGTGCTTCTTTATCTTGAGACATTGAAATATCTTGAAAAATATGCAAATACGGGAAAAATGTCCGTAATAAAAATTTACCCCATACATCAATCCCGGGGGCAAGGGGGTTACTTTGAAATTCCCAGTGGGAACTCTTATTTCTTATTGCAGATTATGATTTTCCATTATAAAACACGTAAGTTTTATGAAAATTTTGTTTTATCAGCGCTAGAAGGCGATGCATTGGCAAAAAATGATATTCTTGCCTATTCAAGGGATACGCATTTTGGTTGGTCGTATTGGTTCCATTCGTTTGGGTTAGTGTTGTTGGTCACGTTCGTTTGGATTTGATTAACAGTGTTGGTTAATACATTGAAACCAAGCCAAGCAAACGTAATCAGCATAATAATCAAACCACCAAAATTAAAGAAACAAAGAGACACAATTCAATCCCCGACTTTTTAATCTTTCTTTCAAAGCGCCTTTCTTGTAATGAAAAATATGAGTACCGATTCGAAAATTTAGAGTTACACCGCTCCCGCACCCAGGGGATTTAAGTTGGGAAGTGAATTTTTGCGGAGTCGCTTTTCGCCCGCAAGGTTGAAAAGTTTTTTCGGAACTTTTTCTTCGTTGGATGCATATTTCTTGAGATACTTGGATTTCTTAGAATACTTGACAAACTTAAAAATGATAATACAAATGTGAAATAGTTGTTTCTGGAGAAAAGAGTATCCCGACTTTACAGGGTGATCACTCCACAAAATGATTCAAATATCCGAAAAATCGCAGATTTTTATCTCCTGAGGTATGAAGTTTCAATTTAAATAAATATACAAAACACTGATTAAGATGAATAGATCCTAACAATCGGTCTAATTATTATAATGAAGTAGCAAACAATTATATGAATTATAATCATAAGTGCATATCATCATAGAGTTTAAAAGCTACTTTACATTCATTAATGTATAATAGATGTTCCAACGAACTCACTACAAAAAATGATATTCATTTATTCTTCACTTACCAACAGGATTGAGGATAACGTCCAAGGTTAACACCAGAGCACAAAGAATCCTCATTTTTTTATATTCTGGAAAAACTGATCAACGCAGAATTTTAAGAACAGCGGGACTAATAGTATAGCATATTTTCGTGTTTATATACTGTGCTGATATATTTTGATTTTTCCCTCCCCGAACATAAAACGCGTATATGTATAACTTTATGGCTTGGTAACGTGGCATGTTTTATTAACTATCATATAATTTAGTTGACAGAAGTAGAACACTCGCTCATGTATAATCATTTTACATTTGAAAAATTAAATAATTCATGTTCAAAGTAAGTTTATATATTCATATTTTTCTGAATTGCGAAACACAGAGAATACAATAACATAAAGATTAAATAAATTAAATTACCTCTTTAACGAATATCTTTCATGCAACGTCATTACAGTTTTTCCAAGATCCAAGTGAAATAAGGCCTTGAATTTCAAACTGTAAAGGTTTCATTTGCCAATTAAAATTGCCGATTAAAAAAAATTGAATCCTGACAAAAAACAAATCAATTTTTGAACAAACCTTTCCAGACTTATCCAAAAAAGATGCTATTTCTACCAAACGAGGTAAACTTTCGAACCAAAACACACAAATGATCAATCGAGAACAATTTTTTAGCCAGAAAGAATCAAATGTCTCAAACAAAGGTTTTGTATCATGAAAAGGGCTATTTTAAACCAAATAGAAAAATGTTTTTCAGATAAAATATCAGCTATTTGGTTGAAAGTTACACTTCTTGGTTAAAAGTGCATTTTTGGTTCAAAATATATCTATTTGACTGGAAAGTTGTGTAATTTTTCGAAATTTCAAGGTTTCATCAAACATTGTTAGTAACTCCTTCACCACCAGGAAATATTGGAAAGGGTTAACAGATTTTCAGTTAGGAGATTATTGTGTTAGAGGAGATTATTGGTTAGATAAAATCTAGTGAATGCTAATGTTATTTGACGAAAATGTTGTTATAGGTTTATCTTCATCGGAAATTAGACACTGGAAAAGTCGTGATACCCAAGAAAAAATTAAATTACGTTGTACTTCTGCTTTAAGAGTGAGTAAAATATTGAAAATTTGAGATTCGTCTGAGAATTTAGAGTTTCACAGTGTCATATTGATGACTTCATTTTAATTACTTTAAATAACTAACGAATCATAAATCTTTTTTTCATCCTAATTTTTAAGTGAAATTTTCGAAATTTGGGTCTGATATGATCGCACATTTTTCAGAAGATTTGACCGAAATTTCTTCCTCAATATATTTTATTGAAATGCATATAAATTATAAATATTTACCCAGCACCACTGTGGCAAGCGAACCACGTCCAAGAATATATATATATATATATATATATATATATATGTGTGTGTATATTTATTAAGAAGTTTTGTAGTCCACAGATTGCAAAGTGTTTGTTTCGCTTCTTCCGAAGCACGATACCAATTTTCGTTATTCAAATCCATCACAAATTTTAATATTGCGACTTAGAGATACTGTGATTTCATGTATGTAAGAGCCTGATATTCTTACGATTAATTCGAATCAGAGATATGAGTCTGCATTTTCATAGTCACTATTCGACTTTTTCTAACCGTACCTTGATTATCCCTGAATTTGTATATTTTATTTCAATTGTGGATATGTAATGGAAGAAATATTACTACCAAAAGTCTCTCCGTGTAGACAGTACCTTAATGGTTGTAACGTTGATGCTTTACTTTTATAAATTTTGATATTGTGAGAACAAAAGTCACGAATCGTTATCCAAATCGTTTACTGATCATACTAATTGTCTTTGAAGATGATTACAGTTGTTCTTTTGGAAACAGCGTTTTAGATACATTACTGAAAGCCAGTTAGAAGAAAATTCACTAATTATTCTAGGAATTAGGTATACAAATTAATCATTTTTCAATCATCTTTGCTGTTTTTATAATTTGTTGAAGGTGTTTATATATTAATTATTTTTTATTAAGGGTACTTTCAGTAAACACAGTTTAATGTTTATATTTCTACATTTCTGTATTTTATGCATATATTCTGAACAAATTTTTGAAATATTAACGTTCAATGTAAAAAATCAAATCGTTGTTGAAACTCAAACATTCCTTACCTTTTCAAGCACGGATTAATAGGAAATTGATTTAACCAATGGCATTTTTTTTTAATTTGACTCTCCCAATTCTAATATTGAATAAATTAACATTAAAATAGGTCAAAAAAATAGAAATGTAGTTTCTTTTTCTTCTTTATTGATCAAATTGAATTAATAACGTATGCTAAGGTGAGAGATGGGGTTGTAAGATTTTAGCATATGTGCGTGTTTCCGTTATTGATTCTTATTTAGAAAGCATGCGTATTATTGAAAAAGTTAACAGTCTGTAAAGCCTATGGAAGCGATTTCGTGAATGAACGGTTTCTTTTAAATAATAACAGTTTCAGGCACACACAAAAATATTTAGGGTGAAAAACCCTCTAAATTTTAAAAAATTATCTGCACATCACCTTGCTCATGAAAACATGAATGTCATAATCTTTCTTCAACTTGCATTGAATCGTTCTTTAACGCACCCGATAAATATGAGAGTTTATGTAAAATTGTGAAATCTTAGGCAAATTTTGAATTTTTGTTTATTCAAAAATCAATTCTTAATTAGGACGGACGTAATTAATTCTTTTTGAACTCATAATCCAAAGCAAGCTGACACATGGCATAGCAGGATAAGGAAATGATCGAAAATCAGCCAAAAATTGTCCCAAAAATAAAAGTACCTTTTATTCATCCAATATCTTCATCTGATGTTCTTTTATATTTAATTTATTTTGCCTCCTGAACTTGTTCCTATGATATTCTCAGAGTTTTTGATTTGAAACATCTAATGTCGCGGTACGGGGTTAAGATCGCCTCTTGGCGTGGCGACGCGTGAGATGGAACGACGCGCTCGGGGCTCGTCGGCTCAATCCGCCTCAGCTCGGCGATCCCCTCTCTCCGCGCGCTGAATCAAAATAATCTGCCTGTATCTTACTCTCGCATGTGTGCGTGGGCGCATGTATCTGTGTATGGATACCCAAACATACTTTTGTCGCATATTTAAGTTATCATAGACCGATAATTTCGTTAATACCATTAGAGACATCTGCTACTATCACAGAAATAACTGATGATGCATCTGATAATGTTCAATACAACTGTTGAAGTGTTTATATTTGTAAGAAATTTCACTTCTAAGTATTTTTGTGAAAAATAAACAATCGTATACAAATCTAAATATTTGTTCACTTCCATTTGCACTTTATTTAATGCACTATCCTTTCTTCATGTTTCATATCTGCCAGGCGTTTCGCGACGACTCACTGTTTTTTTTTCTAGCTCCTCAGTCAGTTCCTCAGTGAACAAGGTTTTGTCATTGGAACTGTTTCGGATTCGTCAACATTCTCTTCAAACACTGATTTTCTGTTTGCGCGTATAGCCTTGAGCAGCCCTCAAATATCCAGGAAGTCCTTGAGCCTCAACTCGCCTGCCAATGAGCGATTGCCACGGCAAGTTTTTTCCGATCTTGCACGCTGCGGACTTTTCTCACTTTCGCTCGTTTTTCCGAATGTCTCGCGTTCTCGCGGCTGAGAAAGCAATTTTTATCGTACAGGGTAGCATTTCGGTACATAAATAGTAGTTGAGATTAGAGAAGATTCAGTCATTTGTTTTATCATTTGAAGTTCATTCTCCGATATTCACTATTGTATGTCAGATAGTTAAGTAGAGAACCCCGGAAATTCATGCAATTGTCTACGTGACATTTCACTCAAATTTCCGAACGGCAATTTGAGCGAAGGTCCTACGTGACAAATTGGCGATTTCTCGGCGTTTATAAACGACGAGTTTCCTTCACCCCAAGTGAGTCATTGCATTGTCCTAAACCTTTCGTTCCGCCGTAATGGGCCTGTGGATGCCGGAAACTTTCCCGGCCGCATGTAAACAGCTTACGCTCACGTGCTACCCTCCTGTTTGCGCTCGGTTCGAAAACACGAGGCGGCACGCCAGGCACGTGCACCAGTCTTTGTCTCTCTCTAGCCAACGCGCGTTCTTCCCTCTCATCTGTACTAGCTCTCTCTGTTCTTACTTTCCTTCTCTCTCAGACGTACTCGTGCGAAATCCGGCGAGCTCAACCGGCATAAATAATAATACAATTGATGTACGTGTAACATGTACTCATGCCTACACGTACATCAATCAAACAACTATCATTAATTAAGAGTGTTAGGGTTTTTGCGGTAGAATTGTTTTTTTCTTTCAGGACCACTGTACATAATCATCTCTTAGGTTTCTAGGATTGAAACATAAGGGTCGTTCGGGGTATTATTATTATTCGTGAGAAAATTCCTAAATATTTTATATTAAAAATTAGTTATAAACAATTAAACTCGAACGACCCTTCTATTTGACCCAGTTTCATGGTTCTTGCGGAAAAATGAAGATGGGATAGCGTAGATTAACCCATTCAATTTTTATGATTTTTAGATAATAATTAATATTTTAAATTTTAAATTACAGTTTGTTAAAAATTAAGTAGTTTTAAAATTAACATGGTGCCGACGCGTGGACGCTGAATCAGTCGGACTCGGATGGCAATCCCCCACCGCTTGGTTGCGACTTCCTAGCGATCTCTCAACCAATCAGCAGGCTCGCCGCCGCTCCCACTACCATAGAACGCTCCGTGTCCGGCTAGCAAGGTCCGAGAGCGACAAGCTCTGGTCAGTCGTTATACGAATTTTCGAGAGGGCAGTCGTGCGAACACTGCCTCTCCTGTCTCAGTCAAATAAAGAGCATTTTAAACTTACAAGCCTTCTGCTTACTTCAACTGACACCTTGAACTTGCCTCCAATCGTGTGGATACACTGCTTCGCCGTTTTCTACTAAGCTTCGCATCCAGTCATCGTGTTCGGTGATTTGTTTCGGTCGTGGAAATTTAAACCAATAAACCTCTTGATGACAGAGGGGGAGAAACGTACGTGCCCAAACAAACGCACACGGATCCGCCGCTTACGCCAGGAGTTCGAGGCTACCCTATCTGCGGAGGAGCGTGAATGCAGAGCTGCGGAACGACGACGCGACAAAAAGAAACGAGTACGCCGTGCACATCGGGCCGCTGAAGAACGCGAACGCCGAGCAGCCGAGGAACGCGAGAGACGGGCAGCAGCGGAGCGCGAACGTTAAGCCGACGAGGAACTAGCACGCCGGGCCGCCGTTCCAGCATAGGATCCGGAAGCAGCGGGGCTGATTCAGGCCGGGGTTTGGAGCCTTTTAGACATCCGTCGGGGAAGGGAAGGAACGCGAGATCCGCGAACGAAGAAGCCCGCCACGAATAGAGCCGTGCCGCTCTCGCTGAAAGTACCTAACTTCGTCAACGATCCACGGCCAATTATTACTCGCGGGTATCCGAGGCCGGGTACCTCTTCAGAAAACGTAACAAAATACGTCGTTTGCCACGACCCTCCGCCTCGTCCATGGGCTCTTCAAGGTCCCCTCGTGCCGCGGAAGAGGCCCGACCATCTTTGCCGCGGATACCAAAATCATCTTCTTCCTGACGCATCGAGGAGCCTCGACTTGAGACTCCAGCGCGCTCGTCCAACGACGCAGCCACGAGTTCCGGTGACGACGTTCTTCTACTTTGCGCAGACGAAACGCCGGAAATATTTTCTCCTTCTTTGTTAGGTTCTTCACCACCGTAGCGGCCCGGAAGGCAGATTCGTGCAAGCGATAAAATGTTTCAAATTGTAGTTTAACAAAACTTGTACTTTTCCTCACCACTCTTTCGATCATTGTGAATTTTGTTGTTTTTTTTGTTGCCGGATCCGTAACTTTTTTTCTCATGTTCTTTGTCAACTAAAGAAGGCTGAACCGTCAAATTATTATTCTTACCATCATCTGTATTTCCTTTGGAGCATGTCTGATTACTGACACCACCAGAAGTAGATGGCTTTTCATAATTAATAGATGACTTTTGATGACCAGAAGACTGTTTTCCTAATTATTGATTAGTAATTTATTGAACTGTTGAAATTAACATAAATTTAAAACAATTTAATTAATTCTTCAGGGTGTCCACTCAAATCCTGGAAAAAAATTCGCTGACAATTCCAGGTTTTTTCCAGGTATCCCAAGTTTTTTCCAGGTATAATTTTTCACAGCATGTAGCCATTCAAATATTTTCTATATTTTAAAACAATCGACTCGGATATGTATACAGTTTTGCGAGTCTATTACAAATAATGTTTTTTTCAGTTTCTAGAAATCCAATTAATATTACAAGATATTCTGAAATATTTTAACATGAACGAATAATTAAATAATTAAATAATACTAAAAACCTAATTAATCACTCCTTCAATTTTTCTCTTAAAGTCCATGAATTAAAATAATAATTCAAACAAATTTTTATTTCAAATACTTATACTTAAAATGCAGTGCATATTTTGGTAAAATTAATGTAGGCACTATATATCATTCAATTTAAACCATATAAATTCCTAACTTTTCAAGTAAAAATTTGGATTTTCAAAAAGATAGATGAATTTTTAACCAAATAGTTGAATTTCCAACCAAAAAGATTAATTTTTTTACCAAAAATACGATTTTTCAAAACAATACATTAATTCTCAATTAAAAAATTAAATTTTTAACTGGAAAAGATCAATTTCTAAAGAAATAGCTGAATTTTGAACAAAAAAGATCAGCTTTCAACAAAAATGAAAAAGTTAAATTTTCAGTTAAAAAAATTAATTTTCCAGAAAAAAAAACAGATTTAATTTAACTTTCAAGCAAGTAGTTTCATTTTCAAGCGAAATGACTTTTCTACCACGAAGACGATTTTTCAACAAAATACAAGAATTTTCAACTGAAATGATTAATCTTTAACTGAAATAGTGGATTTTTTGACCAAAAAGATGACAAAACTAATTTGCAACAAAAACAAAACTAATTTTCAAAAAAATTGTTGCATTTTCAAACAAAGTGATGAATCTTCAACTGGAATAGTTGAATTTTCAACCAAAAAGATTAATTTTCTACCAAAAAGGCGATTTTTCAAAAAAATATATCAGTTCTCAATTAAACAGTTGAATTTTCAACTAAAAAAGATGAATTTTCAAACAAATAGCTGAATATTGAACTAAAAAAGATCAGTTTTCAACCAAAAATGAAATAGTTAAAGTTAAATGAGTTAAATGAGTTAAAAGTTAAAAAAAAAAATCATTTAAAAAAAATCAATTTTCTACATACAAAAAATTTATTTTAAAAACAAATTCAATCTAACTTTCAACCAAGTAGTTTTATTTTTAAGCAAAAAAGATAAATTTTCAACTAAAATAATGAATACCTTTTTCAACAAAATGCATGAATTTTCACCGGAAATGATCAATCTTTAACTGGAATAAGTAATTTTTGAACCAAAAAGGAGAATTTCCAACCAAGAAGATTATTTTTAATAAATAAGACGAATTTTCAATAAAATACATGAATTTTCAATTAAAAAGATAAATTCTCAATCAACAATTGAATAGTTGAACCTTCACTTAAAAATTAATGTTTAACATTAAATTACAAACAACAAGAATAATTTTCAATCCATAAGATTAATTTCTACTGAAAAAGGGAAAATTTTCTAAAAAATAATAAGAAAATAAAATAACAATATAAGAAAAAAAAATAAAAATAGTAAAAAAGATAATTTTTCAACTAAATACTGAATAGTAACATTTTCAATGACAAAAATAATTTTGAACGAGAAAAAAGCAAACAAATTTTCAACAAAAGAGTAACTCTCAACCAAGTAATTAAATCTTCTTTCAGAAAATATGAACTCGGAACGAAAAATGTGGCAGCTGATATTTCAAACAGAAAAGATTACGATTTTCAATAAAAAATAATGGGATTCAACCAAAAAGATTGAATTTTCAACCAAATAGATGAACATAGTAATAGAGAGCTATACTTTTACAAATGAAGAATCATTTTCATTCAATTCAATACTGTAATTTTTAAAAAGGTAGACGACCTCTTAAAAATTTCCCCGACTTTACAAAAAATTCCCTGACATTTCCAGGTTTTTCCAGGTATATAAAAATTCCCTGACAATTCCAGGTTTTCCAGGTAGGGTAGACACCCTGTTCTTACTCCGTCAACATTAAAAACTGAAATACCTGAAACCACAGTTGTCGCAATTTTAGAATCGGTTTTGTTCCGTTTTCGTATTGGAGAACGATTTTCGGTTCTGTACTTTGGTTCAAGCCTGCATGAAATCTTTTTCCTTTTACCTCTGGAAGATCCATTTTCATCGTAACTGCTAGAATTCAGACTATTGCCTATTTGCCTATTGACTATTTAGAATGGGTAAGTTTACAATCTCAATGTGAAAAAATAAAAACGATTTTTTGTTGAATGTTCTATAAGAAGGAGAATGTCATATGTTTCTTCATGAATAAACAATAATGATTTGAAGAAATATCGTTTCTGATCGTGAGACAAATAGTTAAATGAAAAAAAAAACTTACAAAAGCGGCTTTCCGTAGAAAAAAGATAATTTAAGATTTTAGGTTGGAATCTGATTAGTACTTTGTTGCTGAAAAAAGTGGCAAATAGTTTTATTCACGGGATTTTTCTCGACAAAAAGAAGGATTTTATTATTTCACTGCATTTGAAAACTTTTATGAACAGGAAGTTGGTCAGAAAAAGGTTCAAAAAAATTTTAAGTGGTTAGAAAATAAAAAAAAGATGAGAGATAATGACAGTCAGTTATCTGGTATTATATGACTAATCTTTTTATTATATTAAAAATGAGTTTTTGAAAAAATCCTTTTAACACCACATGTATTTGATTTTTTTTAGCATTTCCTATGAAAAAAGCCCATTTTTGGAAAAAATTTTGGTTATTAAGTCTGTACTGCAACCCTTCATTTAACTATCACATTTTCCCCATATACTTTTGCAAGAACAGGGCAATCTTATTTTGCTATGAGAGGGAATTTTATATATATTGCAACCTGCCGATTTTATGATTCTGCAGCCGAGTTGTCTAGATCTTAATTAATCTATAATTTTTAATCAAGAAAATTATAAAATAAAAGAAGGGACTACCACGGAGAAGAAATAAGATTTCTTGAGTACAATTTAAAAGGTTCTTTTTATTCAATACTGCCTGCTCTAAGCCGTATTTACATCAGGTTCCTACTCATGGCAAAAGCCATGTCCTATCCTAGATTAAAAATATGTCACACCAAGGATAAAATACGTAGTGGATAAAAATAATTAAATTTTATAGGGTATAATAAACTATGCACACAATTATAATTATGGATATGATTAACAAACGCTGCACTCTAGGCAGTCTTTGGCGCTAGAGATTAAGAGACACTACAGTTCTGATTTTTATATTCGAAATTCATAGAAAAATGAGAGTCAATGACCTGATCCTTGATTTTGCTTGAACCTCGTATCCATTGGAACTTTTATTCATAGAGATTTCATGATGAATATAAGCTAATAATATTTTGAATAGACCATCAAAATACGTAAAATAAAACAATGTTTTGAATAATTGATCTTTATGACCTGTCGCTCAGGTGCAAAGGCTAATCTCCTAAGTGGCTACATCAGCACGCTCGGATTCTATCACCTGGGCTGGAGCGTTCGGGCCTCAGGTATTCGTTAAGCGAGAGAGAGCGAGTGAAACGAGGATAGACGATCTCGACTTTCCCCAAATTTACTCTATTGTAAATTTGAGGAATCCCTTGCCTCCAAGATAGGTCCGTTAACGAATTATTTGAAACTCTCTAAAATTTGCTCTCTCAGATTTCTCAACCACGTTTAAGAGCAGTGTAACTCCTCTTAGGGCTTATAAATCTTCGAGGGCTAAATTCTAGGTCTCTGAATTATTGCATTCGATAGTGTAGACCTTGGGCTTCGGTATAACCTCTGCTTAGCTCAAAAATTGAATACAATAATTTGCAAGTGTAAAAATACTTCGTTCAAGACTTTAAATTTCTCACAGCGATATTTCTATCGCGAGTACAAAAATCGCGCAGAAAAGCTTCGTCCACTTTGACCGAAATCCGTCGGGATCGCACGCTCAAAATTGAATCTCCGCGTGAACAGTTTAAGGCAATGTAATCACCTTTAACTCCTCTTCAGAGGACTTCGCTTTTGAGTTTGGTGAAAGTTGTGTGGCAAGGTAGGAGAGGATACAATCCTCAGACCTTCCCACAAGGTTTTCACCCTGATATCCTGGCAATTTGGGCACAAGATTTCAGAATGCCTATTTTCCGTTGAGCAGCGCTTTTTATATTCGCTGCTCCACATTACCCTCTCCCGCTTACGCAATCTCACTCTGGGTGGGAGTCTTCGAGCCTGCGCTTTGAGGTTCCTCCTGCGTGATGCAATTTTCTAGTTGCATCACTCAGGAGCAGCCTCCTCTGCCTATGCTCAGGCGGCCCTTGTAACTCGCAGGATACAACTGCCCCTCAAATTGAGACTGAACAATTGCGATAATAATTGAGTAAAATCAAATTTGATGCATGAAATGAGTCCCTAATCACGTTACAAAATGTACAAGGAGCGTTTCCTAACAAGATATAATGTTATGAAAAATAAACATGCTACGATAATGATGATATCAATTAATAAAAGAAATGTAAAAGTAGAGAGAATACAATTATGGTTAAGCTATTAAAAAAAACATGGGATAATGATAATATAAAAGAGAAATACATATAAAGAGATGTCGTTAAGAGATCCGTTGTCACAACTCACGTAATTGTGAAGGTCTCAATTTTCTTGATGAGTCCTGCCGTGTTCATCTGTAATTTATGATATTCGTCCCTGTTTGTGCGTTGAGGGTTTCTCGCCTCATTATCTTCCTTGAGGTGCCAATCATCCGTGATCGGCCAGTCCTGCTCGGGGGTCCATAAACGATAAATTTCAAAATCGTCGATTGTCTCCGTTGAGTGCAGCCTTCCAAGTTTCTCCGCTACCTGACTGCTGCTGCGATGTCTTCTCTGTTTCTCCTTTTCTCTTAGATCCATTAACTGGACTCTTCGCATTGCCTTTGCGAGTTGTTTGTCCCTCAATTAATTTTCCTTCTCAGCTTGACACTTCCTCTTGACGTGTCCGTTTTGTGGTGTATATGCCTCGTACCTTGCACGTATTATTTCCGCCATTAGTAATTTTTAGCAGATTCTGTTCTACTTCATTTAGTACGGGCTCCTCCTGCTGTTGTGAAGTTCTCACCTCGGGCTGCGGCGCTCTATTTTTCCGCACCCACACGTGTAGTGCGTTGATTCTGGCCTCGCATATTATTGCCTGGGCCACTCTACGATTTTCTGCATTTTCGGGGTTCCAGTGAGAGCACGATGGTTGTGGGCTCCCATTTGCATGCGACTTTTCGGGTTCTGGCACACGCACTGTTTCTTCCTCCTCGTCACTATTAAGCACAATTACCTCAGGTTCCTCAACTGCCACAATTACCACGGGTGCTGGTTGTGGTTCAGGGGGAACGATTACTGCTTGATACGCGACAGCTGCTCGCCGACGCCTGATCCTTCTCGCGGTTGTCGGAGTCTCGTTTTCATCACTCCATGGCACATAGGGTCGCGGTATAATTATCCTGTCCACAGGCTCAACTGCGTCCGAGGTACCTACTTTTCTTTTCCTCACGTCTTTATTGACCTTCACTGGCGCCACTTCATGCACTCTCATATTTACAGGTAATTGCACTCTTCTCATTCTACGGTTAATTCGCCGCGCACGTGCTATTAGAGTTTTATAGTCATTGTCGTCCTCTTGAAATCTAGCCTCCTCGGGTCTGTCCATATTACATTGGATTCCAATGCATGGCAGTATGTCGATCGGCCAGCTTCCAGGACCTCCTTTAGTTTTCACGACGAATTTTCTTCATCCCCACTGTCGCTTTTCTTTCTTAGGTACCTGCGAAGATAGTCGGCGTGGTACTGTCCTCGTTCCTTTTGCCTTCAGTTTCGCACAAAATGTAGACATTCGTGGCTATCTGTTTCTTAATCCGGTATGGCCCTTCATAAAGTGCCAGAAATTTAGCCATAGCCCCGGTTGTCGCATTAGAAACGTTGCACGCCTTCGCTAGTACCCATTCGTTTTCTTTGAAGAGAATGCCCTTTTTCTTCTTGTTGATTCTCTCCAAAAGCTTCTCTCTCTTTCTTTTATTCTGTCCCTCAGTACAATGAGTTGCTCTTGCCTATTGCCTTGAGGGGGTGGCGGTGTTTGAGGAAGCAAATTTGTCCACCATCGTCTAGGCTTCCTCCCCCACATTGCCTCGTAAGGAGTTACTTCAGTGGTGTCGTGGTAGGACTCATTTATAATCGTCTCTACGTTTTCCAATTGCAAGTACCATCCGGCGTGTCGCTCGGGCGGTAGCAGGGTTCTAAATAGTCGCGCTAGTTCTCGGTTGACTCTTTCCACCATGTTTGCTTGGGGGTGGCGTATCGACGTGAGAATTACCTCTATTCCTTTGCCATCTAGAGCCTCTCTCCAGCAATGGCTCGTGAATTATGTACCCCTGTCTGACAATACTTTCGTAGGCTTTCCGACATATTGTATGAACTCCTCTAATTTTTTGATAGCAAGTTCGCACGTCGCTCTGCGGAGAGGATACAGTTTTGTATATTTGGTAAAAGTATCAATCATTACGAGGAGATGTTCATACCCAAACTTTGTCTTGGTTAGTGGGCCAAAGAAATCTATTGATATGATCTCCAAGGGTTCTTTTGATAGGACGGGTTGCTGCAGAGCCTGCTCTGCTTGAGTAGACAGCTTGTTTCTTTGACAGGAGTCACAAGTTGCGAGTGTTTTTCGCGTTTTCTTTGCTAGCCGTGGCGCGTTAAATGACTCTCGCAACATTTTATATGTTTTCTCAGCCCCCGGATGTCCATACGAGTAGTGACATTCCCATATGATTTTTTTCGTCAACTTTGAGGGAATGTAAATTCTATAAGAAGTCCCATTGTAGTGATATAACGCACCCTGCATTATTTTGAAACGAGTTTCATCATCGTTGCATTTTTCAGTGTCCCTTATTAGTTTTCGTATTTTTTTATCTTCCTTTTGTTCTTCTGGGATGTTTCTAATTAATCCTTCCACTTCCGGAGTCCATTGATAATTAAGAGCATTTATAGTGATGCGTGTCTCGCCCCTGTTTTTCTTGTATTTCTCATCATCGTGAATTCTGCTCAGGACGTCCGCCATTATATTTTCCTTTCCAGGTAGATGCTCGATTTTTATTTTATAATCCTGTATCGCCAATATTCAGCGCGTTAGTCGGGCGTTCACGAACTTGCACGTTTTCAAAAAGGTGAGCGCCAGGTGATCCGTGCGGTTGACGATCTCCGCTCCGTGCAGGTACGTGCGAAATTTCTGCAATGCCCAGACTATGGCCAGCAGTTCATTTTCAGTCGTGAAATAGGTCAATTCTGGTCCTTTCAAGGTACGACTTGCGAGTGTTATTATTTCCTTTTCTTCTTTGTCATTCAGTTGGTAGAGAACGGCTCCTAACGCATAGTTACTCGCGTCAGTTTCGAGATAATATTTTCTGTGGGGGTCTGGAAAATATAACATTATTGCATTTCCAAACAGCTCTTTTATTTTCTCGAAACATTCTTGTGCTTCCTTGTCCCAGTTCCAGGTCGCTCCTTTCTTTATCAGCTTCAGTAGGGGTACTGTTTCTCGGGCATGTTCTTTACTGAATCTCGAATAAAAGTTGATTAATGCCAGAAATCCTCGTAGTTGTTTGACATTTTTCGGTGCCCGGAATTCTTTAATATTTTGTATCTTTTCTGGGTCCGGTTTTACGCCTTCTGTCGTTAGAATAAAACCTAGAAATTTTGTTTCTTTTTTAAAGAAGGGCGACATTACCAGATTTAATGTTAAATTATTTTTTTCCAGTCGACCTAGAATTTCATCCACATGTTCCAAGTGTAGTTCGTTATTTTCTGATGTAATTAAGGTGTCGTCGACGAGCGAAATAATTTGGTTTCCCAGTCCTTGTAATGCGTGGTCTAAGCCTCGAACTAACGCTGCCGTGCTGGTTTTGAGTCCAAACGGTACCACGCGAAATTCATAGCTGCGGCCACGATATTGAAAGGCTGTGTATGTGCGAGAATCGGGGTGAAGCGGGACTTGCCAGAAACTACTGGTCATGTCCAAGTTTGACATTACGTTCATCCCCTTACATTTTTGGAACAAAACTTCTGCCGTTCCAGGGCACTCCCAGTCCTCAATTAATATTTCATTGAGTCTTCGAGCGTCCAGACACAGGCGAATCGTTCCGTCTTTTTTCACCACGGGTACCACCGGATTGATATAAGGGCTGTTTGATCGCTGTATTATGCCCATTTTTATCATTCCTTGAACCTTTTGGTCCACTTTTTCACGGTGTGCCATGGGGATTGGGTAGCTACGCCCTACAAATGGTTTTTCTTCTCTTATTTGTAGCACGTGTTGATAATTTTTTCAGTAGGCTGGGCTCTCGGCGAAACACCCGCCTATGTTTCTACAATTTTTTTTCAGTCTCTCTCTCTTCCATTCGGTTATTCCTTGACTTTCTTCCATCTTCGATTGGATCTCTTCTTGTGTGATTTCGAGTGGGAGTTCTTTTTCTACACGCTCCTCCTTTCGTCTATTTTCATTGGGTTCCTTTTCTTCAGTTATGGCTGATTCGAGCATACATAGGCTGTAGCTTTCATTTTTTTCACCTTTGCCTCCATCTTGTAAAATTCTGATGGCCGGCTTTCCTTGAAGGTAGGGGAAGGTTAATGTTTTCGTGTCAAGATTTATGTTAGTGCGGTGCTCATCTAGAACGTCGATCCCGATTATGCAGGTACGTGATAAGCGTGACACAATTAGGAAGGCCAGTTGCCCGACAGTGTTCGGAAGCTGTACATCCGCATAAATTTGTCGCGTGAGTCGTACCGCCTTGCCCCCCAGGGGGCCAGCCACTGCTACAGCTTCACCTGCCAGTGGCAAACAGGGTTATTGACGAAATCTGCTCTTGTTGCCATTGAAGAATTCCTCAGATATACAGGTAATTTCAGCACCTGTATCTATAAGTGCTTTTTTTATTATACCTGCCACCTGCATATTGACTGTGTAGCATTTCGACTGCCTTCTTTCCATTTCTTCCTCGAGTTCTTCTGTGAGATCTTGACGTGTATTTGTTAACATGTGCGTGTAGTATGTAATTTCTGTAGCCACGCCAATTTTATTTGCATCTTTATTGCTTTTTATTGACGTGGCTCGGTCTCGTTTCCCGATTCCGTGACAGATTCTTCGTATGGGTACTCGATGTTTTCAGGTTCATGTGTTTCTTCAACCTCCATTATTTGTACTCGGTATGGGGTTTGATTTCGTTGCGATCTCCAGTTATTTCCATCATAGGGAGCTCTCTGCCCCCCGGAGCTCGTGTCCTTTTTCGCTTCTGTGTTCGTCGAGGCTCAGTTGCCTCCATGACTTGTCGATGCCGGAGTGTCTGTGTGTCTATTGCTCACTCTTTCGCCTTTGACAGTACATTTTCCACAAGCATACGTGCCTCCATGGCCTAAGGTATTTTTAAGAAACGCGCGTGCAGGTGTGTCATAGATCAGACACTTTAGCTTAACATCGAAATGTACTTCAGAAATAATAATACCATTTGTTTGCAACTTATTAACTTCATTAACGAATTCATCTAGAAATATGTCGGAATTTTTTGGCTTCGCATGACCAAAAAATATCGCTACTGGAAAAACATCGTAAATGTCAGGATCAAAATGTACTTTACACAAAATTGGCGTGAACTGTTGGCTACCCGATTTGGTTAATGGTACAGGATCAACATTAACTTGCAATTCTATTAATTTTTCTGCGTGTAGATCAGGATTAATGAATTCTTTTAATTCATTTTCAATACCAAAATAAACGAATTCACCGATGCCACCATTTTGATCTTCCATTTCCACTATATTATACCTAGCATTAACTATCTTGAGAAAGGTTTTGGTAGTTTTCGGTAGAGAAGGCAGCAATCTAAACCGCAAAATTTTCAATAACTCATCTAGGTAAGATTGGCATATCGTTCGACTGCCCACTTTCTGAGTTCCTGGATCTCTCGCTCTTCATCCAACTCTTCATTACCAGCCCTCTGTTGTAATTCGATGTTATCATCCGTTAAGATTTCATTCTCGGTCGAATATTCTTCGTCAGTTATAGTATCTGAAGTAAAATAATTTGTTTCACCGCTGGCTGTGCTGGACTTGTCATCTGAATTGCACGTTGTATTTCCAAGTCCATTTCTCTATCCATACTACCTTCACCCACATGTTCTTCTACACGCATAATAAAAAATACCGAATTATTTAATAAATTTAAATGTATTTCTTTAAAATACTATTATCGTACAAAATTTTACAGTTGCAACTCAAAAGTAACGTTTTTAATTTCTTATTTAATACCTGACATTTAAATGGAATTTATTTAATTCTATTGTATTCGCCTAGGGAGCGTTCACATATTACGTAACATTAAAAAGGGGGAGGGTTCGTGTTTCGTTACGGTCTGTTATGTGTGTTATGTGCACCATCAACTTTGTATATCAAAATTTCTAAATAAATAATTTTACTTCATCATAAAATTTATTTTTAAATGTTTCTAAACATCACTGATAGAAGATAAAATTCAAATTGTAAATGATTGTTTAATAATGGAAAATAATTCTGTTTTTAACATTTTCGTACCGCACTATAATTTGAAAACTTTCTTTCATTTTCAGAGAGATAAGAAAAATTAAATTATGGGCAAAAACTTATTTTGAAGAATTCGAAAAAAAATTTGAAGCTTTTTAATAATTATGAAAAATTTGAGGAGATGAAATTTTATTCAAGATATCTGGAAAAATTTTAAATGGTCTATGTTTTATTTTAAAAGAATAATTTTAAGTTCTAAGGATTTCAAAATATTTGGAAGAAGCATATGGAAGACTTTAAAATAATTTTTTAAATTTTGGATGATTGTTTTCTAATGAATTCTAAAAGAAAATTGAAAAAGATTACAAAATATATTTAATTATTTCCTAAACTTTAAAAAAGAATATAAACGATTTTAAAGCAAAATTGTGAAATTTTGCCATATTACGTAAGTTTCGAAAAAATTTGAGTAAGTGTCAGAGATTTTCAGAAGTTTTGAAACGATCTAAAGATAATTAAAATCTGTAAAGATTTTTCAAGAATTTTATAAGGTTTCACGAAAATGAAAAAAAAAACACATTTTAGGTTCCTAGGAAAAATTGAAATGATGTTTTATTTTGAAAAATTAATTTTAAGAGAAAATTGAAAAAGGTTTTTAAAAATTTCAAAAGATTTCCTCAAATTTTGAAAAAGTTTGTGGAATATTTTAAAGCAAAATGTTTCAATGTGGTAAGATTAAAAAATCAACAAAAAAATGAAGGAAATTCAAGAAATGTTTAGAACAATTGAAGGGATTCAAAAAGAATTTTAAACTCTAAAAGATCTTTAGAAATGCAGATTATTAGATTTAAAAAAAAATTAGAAGCTTCAGAAGAAATTTGAAAGGTTTCAAGAGACTAAACAACTTTCCTTAAAAATCCTGGGAAAATGTAGAAGATTAAAAGGCAATTTCTTACAGGCACATTGTTTATAAGAAGGGCATCCTGAACCGATACATATCCGACCCTTACACGGGCCGTTATGACATTTTACTAACACGGTAGCCTTTTCCGGGCCTGATCAGGGCCTTTTTATTAATAAGGTTAAATAAGGCAGTTTCTACACGCGGTTCAGCCATTTCCGAAATAAAGATGTTTTTCGATTTTTCTGCTCACCCTCATCACTCCCATAAAAATTATTTCTCAGATATAATTTGCCGTTGAATTGAACCTCATATTGGTATAAACCATATTGAAAATGACGAACAGATTTGGCCCGGGGCAGCTTACATATGCTTAACCTGATATGCCCTTTATGAATGAAATCATGTTTGAAATTTCATTGAGCTATATTAATTATTATTTATTTTGCTCTACTAATGATATTCAAATTGTTGTATTATTTTAACCAGATGTGAGATGTATGTACAGTACTTCACTAATTATTGCTTCCTCAAAGAGTGGAATGTCGTGTATTTAAAATGTTTAAGTTTAATTCGTAAATTTATTGCTGTCCTTAGAATATATTATATGGGTCATAAAAATAATATGCCTCTCCCTACCGTGCTTCTATGATAACGAAAAAGGGGGGGTCAGGTAGAAGGCCGGATAGGTGCCTCGCTCAGTTGCATTTTGACCATCACAGAGTCTTGATAAAGGTTTAAAATAAATCAAGGGACAAAGAAAAAAAATCTCGTATTTATTGAAAGATCTCACAATTAGAAAAAATATATATTGGTGAAAAAACAAAGAGGAAGCTTTTTGATGGTAAAATTTTCCAGAATCTTCAAATTTATTCAACTAAACCTTCCTCAATTTAAAAATGTCTTATACAATATTCTGAGCAATTGTCCGGATGTGTGCGTGTGTGTGTCGATGTGCGGATATCACGCTTTTTTGTGAACACGATAACTAGAAAACGGTTGAAGATAAATTGATGAAATTTGGAGGGCTAATTTTCCTCACTCATATCTTGAAACTGATCGAAGGATTTCTAAAAATATCTATTGTATTTTTTTGAGCACAATAATATTTCAAAAATTGGTTTCTTATAGTAAAACTTTTTTCATTAGCGTGATTCAAAGTTGATGCAAGCATATAAAAGATTCCTTGGCTCGAGACAGATTGATTGACCTATATCATTGATATATTTTATCGAAGAGTAGGAAAGTCATGGTAATTAATATATTTTGAAAATCGGTTTTTCATAGTAAAACTTTTATTTCATCAACATAATTGGAAGTTGACGGAAGAACAAAAAAGATGTGTTGCTTCGAGTCGAATCGATTGGCCTATAATATTGATAAATTTCATTGAAGGTAAGGAAGCTATGGTGATGCATAATATTTGAAAATACGGTTTTTCATAGTAAAACTTTTTTCTTTAACGTAATTCAAAGTTGATGCAAGAATATGAAAGATTCCTTGGTTGGAGGCAAATCGAATGATTGATAATATTAATACACTTTATTGAAGATTAAGGAATTTATGCTCATCAATAATATTTGAGTCATCTGTTTAAAAAAAAAAACTTTCTTCATCGACATAATTCGAAGTTGACGCATGAATGGAAAACACTTTATGATCATAAATTTTTAAATGAAATAATTCTGACAATTTTTGTGAAGGAATCATAAAGCCGGAAAAGGGATAGGGTCCGGCAGAACTTTTCCCTTTCCTTTTCCAGCTCGAAAAATAATCATTTTAAATACAAACTTTGATTTGTCTTTGTATTTAGAAAATTTTATATTATTTTTAGATTTTGTATTTTTTGTGAATTACTGTTTTTAAATTGATCATAATGAAGACTTTGGTTTGTCTATTAATGAAAAAATAACAAATGCTTCCTCCACGAGGAAGCGAATACATTTGCTAACTGGAAGCAAAGTGCTGGTGAAATGAGCACGATATAATTATAAATACAAACAAAGTGGAAGCACTCGAGATAGAATTCACAGCTAGTTTATTGAGGTTACACATAATAAGGAATAAGCTGCGATTCAGAACATAATCGATATTTTATTTTTGTTTTACATAGGGTAAACGTACCAGTAGTCGGACAAATAGCGACGCCGTCATATTCTAATCGTTGTAGGCAGCTATTTCAGTAGAAACTTAGCTAATGTCAGTCATAACATGAAAATGAATATGTTTCATTTTCTGACCCAGGAAACAGCACACATATCCAAAATGGCGATAAAGGCTGATCGGCTTAATAAAAATGTCCATTACCCTAAAATGAATAGAAGTTTACACAATTTGTGTTCCTTGCATGTTACTAGAAAGTATGAAGAATGCAAACATCTATTTACTTTTTATAATCATAATTTATTACACTATTCTTACTATAAAATATATGAGACTGTCCGACCACTGATACGTGTCCGGAGATTGGTACACTTACCCTATGTCCTGACTCGAATTAACGGGACATTACTTGATTATTGGACTTTGCTAAGTAACGAGAATTTGCATCTAGATAATTAAAAATGTGATGGAAGGAGCGGTTATATGGAAATACACGAGCTTCACGTGGGGTCAGTGCAATATTCGATTGGTCCAGTAAACGTACTATAACTCCTCGGCGATAAAAATCAAATATTGGACGAAGTAGATATTGGTCCTTTATTCCAACTATGAAACCACGCACTATAACTTTGTGTTTCTCAAATTGCTCCTGTTTTATTGGTACCAGACTATGTTCAGTTCCGTAATAATAAATACCAGAACTAACAGGTTTAGCTGCTTCCAAATTATTGAAAAAGACAATTCCAGGGGAATCTGGACCTGTAGGAAGAACCAAAAAGAATTAATTATGGTACCATCAACGAAAATATGCAGAGAAGAAAGTTTTTATTTTCAGAAATGATTCATTCAACTTAAATAATGCATTAAAAATATTGTGAAATAGTAATTTTTCACCTGTTATAAACATACAACTTCTGATTTATATATGACAATAAACTTGCTTTCGCTCATTTCAAATACAAATTTTAATTCTGCTGAATATGTTTCGCTTTGATTAAATAATAAAATGTTACATTAATAAATCTTAACTTTTTGTTGATTTCATTTTGCATACAAACGTGACGTTCTTTTCCACTGCTCTTTGTTTTTTAATCTATATCTGAGAAAGAAGTTTTGAAAACCAAATAACTTACCAGTAGAATAGAGAGTTGAAAGAGTAATACCTCCCTCGGACAACCGATCCATTCCTTTCACCCCTATAAAGAATAGAAATTTAAAAATTAGATTCCGAATATGCATGCGATATTGCGTTCCACTATTATTCAAGCATTTATTCAATTATTTTCATCAAATTGTCTACAGTTTTCTGCAAGTCCAGTAAAAAAAAATAAATGTAGGCAATGAAAATTTGGGTGATGTTAATTGTTCGATAAGACTAATATAATTCTGTTCACGAAGAAGGCTTCAATTTTTGCAGATTATGAAAGAAGCATTTATAATTTTAACAAGTTGTGTGCAAAATGAATATATTTTGAATAAAAGGTCAATTAGATGTATAGATATGATATTGCTATATTTACCGACATAAAGAACCAAAACCACGAAGGTAAAGAACAAAGAACCGACAGAGATCGTCATGTTCCTTGAAGAGAGTGACTAATGTGTGTAGAGAATAACGTCGAAAGAGAATAATAAAATTAATAATGACTGTATAAAATCTTTCGGTATATATACCCATTTAGGCCATAAAAATATATCAGTTTTGAAGCACCTATGTACTTAACTGAGAATAAACTTACTTTTATTTACGAGTAGATAATTATTTGATTAGGTATTACATCATCAGTTATCAAAACTTTGATTTGTATTATTCGCTTCAAAAATTATTCTTGTTATTAAAAAGATTCGCCGGAAAGAATTTCATAAAGTCATATACCACTAGTTCATGGTCTTCAAATAATAAGATTCGATTATACAAGGTGTCCACAAATATGTATTTTCAAAAATATTCAGCTATTATTTCTACAGATGGCACTGTGATGACAAATGTCATATAGTTTTGAAAAGTAGACAGTCTGAAGTTCATAGACATAGTGTTACCCAAAATTTGCAAATCGATGCATGGAGTGGCCTCCCTATTCACTGGATTTAAATTTAGTTTATTATTATTTTTGGGAATCCATTAAAGATGGATGCTACACAGATAATTCCCAATAGGGTTTTTCAAATCTTCCATACTTTGTGGATAGGCTTATGTCATATCAATGTGACAGTTGATTAGTATACGTCAATTTGACATCTTATGAATTCTTCTTCCCACTTAGAGCAACATGGAGTCATTCTCCTTGCTTGGGGATGCTATCATTAATATGTTCATCATCTTCAAAATTTGCATCATTTCCGTTTAAAATTTGTTTTTGAATGCGCGATTCTAAAGCAGTTCAATTTTTGGGACTTGCCGTGAAAGTTTTTTTGCTACGAAATCTTGAATTGATTTGAAAAAAAAATTTTTTACCTGCAGTGGAATTGTACAAAAATCTAGCAATGGATTCGAGAATGCCTAACTCCCGAAAGTCTTCCACCAGAATCTGAGAGATGATGCTCGGAAAGGTTCCGTTTGAATCCAGAAAAAGATCGCCCCTGACCTCTTTGTTGACGAAAACTTTCCAGACTTCCGTTGACAGTGTATCCAAATAGTCAACGCAAGATCTTCCATTTCTGACACCAGATTATGAAGGGGATGAAATCAAGTTGTCCTCCAGATGAAAAATAAGTCTATTGTATGGTATACGTTTTTCCACAGGTTGAAAGAGACAAGGTACTTGCGAAATGGGCCGAAAGCTACCAGAAGCCTATTTTGGAATGAAAAAGATCTTGATGTTATTATTACAGTATAGTATAGTTATAGTTATAACAGATTATTGAGAAGGGTCGATCTTGCAGTTTCGGGAAGATGTCGTAACATATTGTAGTCACCTTTGTCAAACCCGAACAGAGATTTAATTTTGAGCGAGGATAATGCTATTTCCATTTCCGCTTGAGAAAAAGGAGCCTCGAGAAATTTGTTGCGTCTGATGTCTGTAGAGACATTGTTACAGGAACCTGTTAGAGAAAATAATTCGTCAATTAAAAGATGTAAGTTGGCTATGACATCTCTGCCTTCCGAACACGAGGTCACGAACTGTTTTTAACACATTTTGCGACTCTCCAGACTCTTGATATGGGAGTAATTCTATCCAATGAATCGCAGAATTTCCTGAATAAATTTACTTGTGCATGGTTAAAGGAGCAGTTGGCTTTCACCTCCGCCCTTTTAATTTGTAAATAATTAAGTTTTGCTACGCTTCAAGTCTCTGGTGGTTCGATTTCTTTCTGCGACAGCTTGGTCGCATGTTTCGTCCCATCAAGGACCTGGCGCAACACGGTTATTATTTGGGTGCTTAAAATTTCTGTTAGAGTATCTAACAAGGAGGAAGGTGAACAGGCAGAAATAACTGCCTTGTCGAATCCTTTAATGAATCGATTATACCTGAAGAGTGGATCCTGGGATGTGCCTTTGAATGCTGCTTCATTGCCTCTAACTAAATCAGATAAGTTATTAAAAAGATCAATTAATTTATTCAGTGTTTAGGCTTATGACAAGCTGGTAGTAGTCACTACTCATTGCATCTTTCCAAACAACCCAGCAACAGTTAGTAAATAAATTGGGATTCACAAATGAGCAGTCTAGGACCGAATGGGATTGTCCTGGACGAGTGGCAAACGCGTTTTTGCCATTGTTGAGGCATATGAAGTCTGTTTGGTCTGATAAAGAGCAAAGCTTTAAACCATTAGAGCAGCTTTGAGAGCTGTCCCATGAGGGTTGATGGCTGTTGAAGTCACTTCCAATGAAGTCTGAAATAAAATTGATGGCTGAGATAGAATGAAATAGCATTGACCAAGTATTGTATAGAATGGAATTATCCGAGAAGGAAACTCTGTAGACCGAGACGATCATGAGCTCTTCCTCGGAAGAGTTAGAAGAAACAGCTAGGATTCATAGACTGTCTTCTGAGTTCATCAGCTTCAAGATTCTGAAGAAGTTGATTCCTCATCTAACGACTATTGCTAGGCCATCGCCTTTA
The DNA here is from genome assembly GCA_932178445.1 of Andricus quercusramuli. Lineage (NCBI taxonomy): Eukaryota > Metazoa > Arthropoda > Insecta > Hymenoptera > Cynipidae > Andricus > Andricus quercusramuli. Next base: position 433,073 of record CAKNXH010000151.1, on the reverse strand, counting down.
TTAGATAATCTGTCAGCTCTGATAAAATTCTATTTAAAAGAAAAAGTTCTTTTCTGGTTCAAGAACGTTGCTTAAAGAGTTTTGAGGCCCGAACCTGTACTTTCGGAGTACAAACAAGTTCGGATGGTGTAAGCGTGATGCAGCAATGAGGGAGCGGGGACCTAGTTCAAATCGAAATGGTCTGAGAAGTTTACAAATTAAGTGTATTGACGAGGATTAGGCCCATTTATGAACTGTTTTTTGGGCCTGATAACCTCCTTTGCTTCGGCGAGAAAAAATCCGTCTTTGATAACTTAGGCGGAAACTCATTTCTTCATTTTTCTGTGTACAAAAACTTTTTTCATATTTTTAATTAACTGCAAAATCTATATATTGGACTCTTATGTCATGAAAGTAATTATATTGTTTAATTAACAAATTGAAATTGTATTTCATATAATGCATTTTTGTGCGTATTTACAGGCATCTAAACGAATTGAAGGATTTTTTTTGGATATTTTCCAACTATTTCCCTAAGGTGAAAATAATTTCTTGTGGGTCATGCTTTATAAGATTACTTCCAACTTTTGTAAAACTGTGAAAAAGTTTGAAATATAGAGAAGAATGAGAAAGCTTGTGTAAAACGACGTCTTCGAACATTTGGTTGTGGTGAATAAATTTGATGTCAATTACGCGAACTCTCTTTATTTGCCTCCACTCGTCTAGAACGTAAAAGAAGCAAAACAATTGCATACGTCATTAAATGAATTACGAAAAGACAAGAATAAAAAATTTCTATACCATTAATAATACCATTAATGATCGATTTCATTAAGTTTGAAATTCATCACAAAAATCTGTACGACTATAGCACGCCCTCTTTTAAATTATTAGAACAGAGTAATTTCTTTGAACAATGAAAAATTATGTTTTTTGGAATTGGAGTTATTTTCTTGAATAATTCATGCAAGTATGTTAGGATGGTCAAGTTGAGTTCGTTTATAGGCAGGCTGGGGGTCTCTATGGGGACCCCTGGCACTCAGGCTTTAAAACCTGTAGGAAGAATTCTAGACCTCTTTGTAAAGCCCAATATGTCAACCACTGATCGCGTTATAATTTCCTCAGGCCCCACTATGTGGGCCTCAAGAGCTTTTCGCCCGAGCCTGCCTAATGCCAGGCATTGGCATAAGACATGCAGGGATGTTTCATCATCCACGCTGTAATTCCTTCACTCCGTCGTGGAGTTGTAACCCATTTTGTAAATGTGATAGTTCAGCTACTTGTGCCCTGCGATCATCTGAACCACTGTCCTTATGCCTTTATTAGGTGATCCCAGGATTTTCCTAGCTTCATCCATCCTGTATGTATAGCACAGGATGGCTTGCGCCTATCAGCAACCTTGTGCAAGTGGTCCGCTTGTTGTTTTTTCTGCAAATTGGTGTAATGCCTTTTTGCATTCTCAAACCAGCTCTGACGTTATGTCTGATTTTTCACCTACAGTTGATGTCGCATGGCTGTCCGAACAGATTGTAGTCTGCCCACTAGCAGTGTTCGCCTCTATTAATGTTTCAGAGCACCGAAGGACAGGCAGGAACTCCGCCGGAAAGCCAACAGTATGCCGCCTAGGTGCGATCTTCATCCCCTTCTTTGAAGCCGTATGAGTACCAGATTTCTTTTTGGAGGAGCAGGTCACCAGTTACCTTCCACATATTCTCACTTGGGATGCAGGCGCGAAAAGTCCTAGTGAAGTTGAAGCGTTTTATTGTTTTATCTCACCTTATTTTTAGAATTGGCGTTGTGTTGATGTCACTTGGGAAGCTAGTGTGTCTAGTCTCATAAGTAAATGTATTTGTTCTTGCCAGGTGGCCCATAGCCATCGCCGCTATTACGGGCGTGGTCCTCGTTAATCCCATTTTTAGTTTCATCCGTTGCCACCAGACCACGGCTGCGCATAAGAGCCTTCGTTTAAGGACAGCGAAGTAGAGACATACGAGTATTTCAGGCCATAGAAGCCACGTCAAACTAAACGCGGTTCTGCATATGTAAAATTTCATGACACATTCCCGCATTGCGTTTCAAGATACACCGCCAAAATGCTCTTTTCCAAAATTACCGAGAGCCCTGAGCTGTCGTACCAGAGCTCTACGATGCGCAACGCCGACCTTGTAAGGGCCAACACATTTCCAGATGAACCCCCCTGATGAGGATTATAAAGTCGTCCGTGTATCCCTGGGTATAATACGCTTCATTATTTCGTCTGCGAAGGAGGCCGTCAACTACAATGCACCAGAGGAGGGGTGATAAGACACTCTCTGGTGTAGCATGCTTCATATCCAGTTTGATAGCTGGTCCGGCACGTCAAACCTTGAAGTCTCTTGACAAATTACTTCAAGAGAAATATTGCTGAAGGCAACCTCTATGTGCAAAAAATGTGTTAACGGCATACCCTCCCTGCTCCAACTGCTGCTACAATATTTCTGGGGCAACATGGAGCGCAGTTTTTACAGAGCAGTCTGCCTAAAACGTGTGCTGCTCTCTGTGCAGCAGGAGAACTTAAAGCACGTCATCCCTAGTATATCTATTGACAAGTTTATTTAGCATCTTCAGAATGAAAAACTTTAAACTGATCAGCTGGAAATCATTAGCAGCAATGTAAACCTCCTTTCCAGCTTCTAGAATGAAGGCCACTTTGCCGTTCATCTACGCCGACGGCACGTGTTTAAGGTCAGAAATTGCCCTAAACAGGGAGGGGGCGAAATCCTCCCCTTCTGTTATAGCATTGGATATAAGCCATCGCCTGGTAATTTGAAGATGCAGAAGGACCTAATGACTCATTCCACCTTTTTGATATCAACGACCTTGGCGACAAAATTCCAGTCGTTCTTTACACTCACCTGGTCCCAGTCTTCCTCCTTTGATCGGTTTGAGTTTGTTGAAAATCTGGTAAGTGAACTTCTATCAGGTGATTCAGCGTTTCTTCCTCGTCTTCGGGAAGATCCCTATTATCAAGACTTATGAGGCCAAGGCGACCCTCCGAATTTTTCCCATGTTTCCCATGTTGTACAACACTCTAGTTTTCTTGACTCAGATTCTCCAAATGGTTGTTTCACCAATCTGCTTTACTCCCAGACTTGATTGTTCTCGTAGGGTATTGTCTGAAAAAAAGCCGAGGCGATATACACTCTAGTCTTTCTCCGCTTCTGCCCCTGATTCTAACCTTAATAACGGTGATTTCCCTGGAGTAGAGCTTAGGAACCAAAACTGCACCCATACCCTAGACGGCTATGGATGCCTTCGGTGATTTTTTTTTGCGTGGATCCTTGAATACGGAGTCACAACCTCCTAATTAAGTTGCTGTGGTTTTTCGACGTCTTACAATACATGGACCATAGATTTGAACATGTTTACAAAAATTTCGATATTTATACTGTCGGCGTAGTACTGTCCCGATCGTATCCAGTACTGGGCGAATTAACGATTATCTGCACTTGCGACGAGAACTGGGCCGGTATTAATAATCATATTTTTCTACAATTTTATCAGAATCTTATCAGTCGTACAATAGTGTACTAAAGCCTAACATCCTCGAGGATATTTATAACAATAGTAGGATCCAAAAAACTAATCATGGTTTATTCAAATATAACAACGTATAGATGATGAAGAAATGCATATATGAACAATAAATAATATTAAACCAAAAATTTGTGAAAATTTTCGATTAATTAATTGAAAAAAATATTTTTTTTACTGAAAAAGGAGAAAGAGTTGTGCCAAATTTTAGAATATGTTGCAAGTTTGAAAGATTTTCGCTATTCGTTCTAAATAGTTGAAAAATGGCCCGGAACGTCAAAAATGACAACATTCAAATTTATTTTTGATCTTCATTGCTGAAGGTCAAGTATTTATTTTAAAAAATGTTTTCAATCAATGGAAGTGGTATCCATGAAAATCCCAAATATTTCACCACTTCCCCCTTGTTCAATATTTATCCAAATGACAAGAAATCTTCCCCATAAACTACTATCCAATAATTCAACACTTTGCCTTAGTCTGACTGACATCAACTAAATTGGATATTTTGAGGGAGGAAACTTGGGAATTAATATCCTATGACCAGAAAATGTAAAGTTCCAATATATTCTTTTGGTCCAGGAACATTCATGGAAAATTTCCAGAAGACTTTTCTACTTCCAGGAAGCTTCTCTATAGTATATAATCAGATAAGAAAATATTCCATCAACTACAAAACAGATGAATTTTCAAACCAAGAATTTTAATTTACATCAAAAGAGCAGGTTAAAAGAGCAGTTGAAAAATACTCTAAAATCGAGGTTAAATTTACACTTTGTTTCTCTGGTAATGATAAAGAAGCGAATTCATTTGATACCTATGAGAAAGCAAAATGCTTATAAAATAAACACAAATAAATACACCCATAGTGAATATATCCATAGTACTGCGCAACGGTTGTTACTACCAAATGTAATTTCTAAAAAAAAAAAAAAAATCAATTTCATTTTTCAACACCTAAATTAATTACAATATTCCAGAAACTTCTAAAATTATTGCACATAAAAGAATGCAGGATAAAGGACTAAAAAATGTAAGTCATAATTCTTAATTTCTCAAATCAGAAGTTGGGGCAGATTCAATGGAGTGTAGGACATATACCCTTCCCCCACCCCCTAAATTATTGCAAAATCGGCCAATTATGAGATCCCATAATAATTTAAACGTTTATATAATCATAATATGGCCTTTGAAGAATTAATCTGATCCGTTGACGTATATGGTCTCACACACATAAATACCTTGGATGACCAATAATTCAGGAAAATATGTATCTTACTCATTATGAGGAAATAAATCGTATGAAACATTGTGTCATATTACATACAATTCTCCAGATCATAAGTACTGTTAAATTATATACACGTTTTAAATTTCGTAATCTGTTTATTCTCCTTCGCATATTTTTTTTTGTAAAAGAGGACGACTCATTTCGTCATTTAGGCTTATTCTATTATGCGTACACAGCAATTTTGAAATTGATTAATTATTTTTATTCCATGAGATTCAAATTAACTATTAGTAGGTGAACGATGACACACGATATTTTTGAAATCCTTAGATCAGAACTATTTATTTAAATATCGAAAAAAATCTTATTTAAAGCATTGAAATTATCTCTGGAATATGTCTGGAAACAAAAAAAATTATTAATTATAAAATGTTTATTTCCCCTATAATTATTAACCCTCAAATCGCTTCATCTTTTGTGTGCAGTACTCGTAGGTAGACAAATTTCTCATGCTGACAAACTCTGTACTATTACTTTATTTCATTTCATTAAATAATAGTTTCTTGTTTCCTTCAAAGTCGTTTTGTATTTTCTTTTCTGCTTGTGTTCTGATTCTTTGTTCACTCTCCTTAACTAATCGTTTAACTTTCCTATTATTTTATCTGTATTCATTTTTTAGTCTACTTCTCTCCTCATCGCTAAGACCTGTGATGTTCAACTTTTTTTTACGCTTCTTTCTTTTATACAAAACAACTGACACGAAACAGGGTGTAGTACGAAGTCAAAAAAGCATTCCTTGCAAAATGAGCTCTATTTTCTGAGCAAATTTTTCAGTTGTCCAAGCTAATATTTTTGGAATATAACGAATGAACATCAGTTTCTTAAAAACTACTATTCCTAATTTTGTAAATTATCAGAATTCTTATTCATTCATCGCAGGCTTTACAATCTTTTCCCTATTTCCTTTTTCAACCCTATTTCCTCTGTTTCTACTCAAATTCGAACTGAATTAATAGAAGCCAATAAGAAAATCCAAATATTTTTGTTTAAAAATTATTCTCTTTTTATCAAAAAGTCTACCAATACTAATACTTCTAGTTGAGAATTCATCTGTTCTGTCGAAACAATTTATCACTAGGTTGAAAATTTGATTATTTCGTTGAAAATTCAACTGCTTGGTTGAATATGGAATTTTCAATTCGAAATTCATATTTTCGTTTTCAAAAATCAACTATTCGGTAGGAAATTCGTCGTTAGGACTTAAGAATTCCACCATTTAATTGGAACGTTTTTTCTTTTTAGACTGGAAAATCATCCTTGTTCAAAACTTTCCCACATCTGTCAAAAATTAATTTCTTTTCAACTATACGGCTGAAAATTTATCTGTCCCGGTTACAGACTTAAGCACTTTATTAACAATTCTTCTGACTTCTGTCTGAAAATCAATTTTTTTAACTTAAAATTTAAATATTTCATTTTTGGTTCGAAATTAATTTTTTGATAAGAAATTCGTATTTTTTGGTAGAAAATTAATCTTCTTGGTTGAAAATTTATATTTGTGATTTCAACTATATCTGTTCACAGAACTTCTTCTTCGGGGGATCTTACTGGGAAAAATTGAAGACTGTAATAATCACATATTCCAATTTCTAAGGCCCATCATATTATAAAATTATATAAGTTTATTTAACATTATTAGAAACATTATTCATACATAATGTATGTGTATACATTGAAAAAGAAAGGATACAATGATAATTTGTTCGAAAATTGAATCCTCGTAATTGTCCTCAATTTTTATAGTTACAAATTTTGTTTTTGTAAATAAACTGCTCATAATTTCTGTCGAAATGATCCCGACTAACTAGGGGATGATAAGAAACGGTAGCTAAAAATGCTGAAATCTTGACCACACAAGCCAAAGATATTGGCTCGGAAGTTAGCGAATCAAAGACAAAATATATCACCGTCGTCAGACCAAAAGTTATAGGTATATGACCTTATGAAATTGTTTTTTTTTTTATAGAAGAGAAAAATTGTTTGAACAATGTTTATGGTGACAAGAGTCAAATGACGCCTTCATACTGGAAGTCGTCGTTTGATTCTTGACAACATACATCTAAATCATATTCTTAGACGTTGATTACACGAAATATTTATCACCACATTTTTCTGCAATCTAAATGTTTAGGCAAATAATTCCGATAACAGTTTTCACAAGCGATTTTGTAATATTTAATTAAATGCTCATGTGTTTGCCATGAAATGTGATTTTAAATTGTTAATTATATACATGCCGTGGAAATAAAAAAATTTCACGGCTGAAATGAGATTACACATATCAAAAAATGCTATGCAGTGATCATTAATTATACCCTCTTTACGTTATTCTCCACATACGCTAGTTACTCTATTGAAGGAAAATGAGAATCGCTATCGGTTCCTCGTTCTTCACCATCGTGATTTTGGTTAACAATTTTGATAAATGTAAAAATTTTATTTCTATGAATTTGGTTGCCCTTTCGTTTGAAATGTATTAATTTCATACTTGAATTCTTGAAATCATTAATGTTTTTTTACAATGTACAACAAGTGACGCCTAGGTCTTGAAAAAATTATATTTAGTCTTTTCGAATACCGTCAAAATTCAGTTTTTTGACTGGACTTGCAGAAAACAGTGAATGAATCTATTAAAATAATATAATAAATACCTAACCAATAGCTGGACGCAATATCTCAAGAATATTCGAAGAATAATTTTTGAATTTCTATATTTTATAGGGGTGATCGGGATGGATCGGCTGCCTGGACAAAATGTTCCCGTTCCAAGCCATAATCCAACTGGTAAGTTGTATGGTTTTCAATAATAGTTTTTTCAGAGAAAGAATTTTCAGTTATTTATTCTACACTCTGGAAAATCTTTTGGACTCTACAACACTTCTACAACACAAGCGTAAGGCAAACTTCCAAACACGGTTTTGGAATGACGAAATTGCAAGACATGTATCATGGTGTTTAAAATTCGAAAATTGTCCTGACGGAATTCACTGAATTCATGAAATGCAAGAAATTCAGAATTTATAATCAGATAGAGCAAAATTTTTTGAGATATCCAATTATATAGCATGTCTTTCTCTATTCAATCGTTATGATTCCAATTTCTGGTATCAAAATTCACTGTTTCTATTTCTTCATACAGGTCCGAATTCGCCTGCAGATGCATTTTTTAGTCGTTTCACATCAGCTATTCCTGTTAGTTCGGGCATTTATTTTTACGGAAATGAAAATGGCTTAGAAGCAATAAACCCAGAGCGATTTGAGAACTACAAAGTGATAGTGCTTGGTTTCATCGTTGGAATACGGGACAATTTTCTACTCCGTCCAATATATGATTGGGATCGCCGGCAGGTTATAGTACGTTTACTGGACCAACATAATATTGATCTCACCCCAAGTGAAGCTCGTGTGTTCCCATATAACCGATTCTTCTTACATATTTTTAATTATGTAAATAGGACTGCTCATCACTCGGCTCAAGCCAATCATCAAGCGAAATCTCCCTAATTCCAATCAAGAAATATGTAAAACTGAAATAAAATATGGGTTGTGTTCCGAAGTGCAGCTTATTTCTTATTATGTGCAACTTTGATGAAAAATAGTCAAAGGTGTCTCTCGCCTACAAGAGGGTTTCGTAGCCTATCAAGACGTTAATTTAAACGTTGAAATCTCCCTTTAACTTCTTCTATTTTCTTCTCATTACTTCCCCCTTCACTTTCTCTTTCCAAACTGCCCCCAATTTTTGTCACTTCTCACCCTCACTGTCCTACTAGGCTTTTCCAGCCTTTCCCGTTCTTTCCTGTTCTTCCACTTCTCTCACTTCCTCTAACCACGATTTCCCTACTTCCCTTCCCCTCATTCATAGTACCTTACCTCGCACACATTGAATACTTCTCCTTACATTCCCTTGCATGACTTCCCGCCTTTAAATTCTTCTACTTTCCCTACCATCACATACCCTAATTTCCCCTACATAAATCACCCTGACTAGAATTGCTTTAAAAGGGACTCGTAGCACTCCTTTCCCTCGAAGAACGTTAGAGAGGGGAAGGCATGCGACCTGCATTTTTTCTGTGAGTAGTCACAGAGGCATCGTCCGCCTTCCACGAGACGTTGAAAATGGAAAGGTATGTGACATACATTATTTCTGTGATTAGTTACAGGGTGAGGACCGAGATGCCCAACCGCTGTTAGAGCAATTGGGTATTGAACTCAAGATACCACCATTTCTCCAAGCAGTTCAGAGTCAATTGTTAACAAAAGAAGCAAACGAAGCACGGCTCATAACAAAACCGAGATGGATTGCTGAATCTAGAAATGGCCACTTAAAATCCATTTTCAAGTTCTTTGACAAAACGATTTCGATTGATCACCTACGTAATCTTGGGGGTTTCTTCCGCATTAGGGGTGCCATGATTAACAGATGTTATCCTGTTTTCGAAATTCGAGGTGCTACTGCAGAAGCTGCAAGGAAATACCTAGTGACAGCTCGTGATGCTAACGTCATGCAAGCACGCGTAGAAGTTGACAATATGCGCTAGGAAATGCAACCTGGAGTCGCCTACATGAACAACAAGTATCAGAATTTCCTCGCCTTACATTAAACGAGCTACGTGACATCGCGATTAGCATTTATCAAGTTTAAATTTCACTATTTCACATTCAAGACAAGCTAAAAAGGGATGATGATGAAGAGTTTTAACGTATAGCGCTACGTAATGAACAGGGTTTGATCAGAGTAAAAGTATATTCTTCTTTCCAGAGTGCGACAAGTTACCAACTGTGAATAGCGTTTAATGAAGTTGTTGATCTTGGGCCAGACAATAATGATTAGGGTTCCTAGGCTAAGCACGTCACTAGCAAAACTTTAAGTAACCCCAGTCATCATTGCTACATAGGATTGTAGATGCAGCCAATAGAAGTGAACAGGTTAACCTGAATGAGGAACCACAAATCATTTGATAACAATTTTCTTACGGTTTTCTGGAATCAATAGGAACAAGAAAGGTGAGCTGCGATAAGTCGAATGCCGTACACGATGCTGCTGTCCTGCAGATCCCGCTCATCAACGTGCAACCAATCAGAGCAATTTACCGGATACCAACCTATCGATTGGCACCAGACATGTGTAGATAGCCAATAAAAATCCGGAAACCGTATAAAAATGTTACGTACCATTTTGACGAAATTGCGGAATTAAATTGACGTACATGACACGATGACGGGACGAGCGCTTAAAAATGAAAAAACGTATTGTCCAAGAGTCTTGTAACATCCAAATTTCAGCTTTTAAAAGTTAAATGAAAAAAAATATGTACTTGTAGTGAATGACAAGACGGAACTTTTCTCTATTGAAAGTTCTTCTTTCCTATATATATTTCTGACAATACTTTTTTCTCTGATTGATATTTACTCAGCTGAAGTAACTAGATCCTTGGATCGAAGAAAAGAAACCAAAGAAACTTATTCCCTTGGTTCTAGTAATATTTTTTCATTGTGTGATTTCTGAGTTTTTTTTTGCGATCAGAGAAGAATGAAATTTAATGAGGTCGAGAGCCGTAATTTGAAAAATCCAGCCTAAGCAGGATTTTTGTCATTTCGACTCAGAGATCTATTGGTGAAATAAGATTGAACTAAGGTTATTTAGGGAGATGATTATGTAGGACTTCATGTTTCGATATTTTCGAGAATGAAAATTCATAAATTTAATATTATAGATTAATCGGTATAGGAATTTTAACTGGTAATTGGATTTTCAATTTATAGATGGCATTTTTTTTAATCTTCAGGCTGGAAGCTTAATCAAATAATCTGATTGCTTGATAAACTGTTCAAACAAAAAAAGGTTCCCCTAAAAATGTCGGAAACCACTCTGAAGGTCATATGATTTGTGATAATAGTTTTAACGAATCTTATAACTAAATTTCGTTCCTTGAAGCTGACTATAATGATATGTAAATACCTCAAAATATTTAATTTGACGCCCATCATCTACAAGATAACGACTATAGAATATAGGTATTATATACTCCAGCGAAGAATCAGAATATTCATAAGTTACGCTTTTAAGAAAATTCTTCATAACTGATTGAAATAATTTGCCCTCTCATTTAAAAAGATGAAGATTGTTCATACTATTGTATTGTCCTTGGCAGTTATCCTCAATTTTATTGGTAAATATAATAATATAATATAGCTACAATATATCTATAATATAAGCTATGTATTTTTTAAATATATGCAAATCAGAATCTGTGCGAATTCATCTGCATGATATCCCAATCACTGTTTTCTTTTACACTTTAGTTAGGTTTGTCCGAAACAAGTTCGAGTAACTATGAAATAAGTACAAACTTTTTCGATGTCCGCCTTAGTAGAGCAGGAGCTGCTTTAATCCTGTGTTCCGTTCTAGGTCCGTCGCATATTTTACTGAATATTACGTAAAATATAATAAATTTAAAATTTAAATTCATTATAATGAATCATCGTGAATGCATCAAATCTATTATTACACAGAACGTTGTTCTGATTCGCCTTGAGAATAGTTGGAAGAATTTCTGTGAATTTCTTCAGATTTGTTCCAACGATAGATTCAAAGGAAAAAATGAAACCAAAATGGGCGTTACCCAGCCCCCCCCCCCCCCACCCAACTCATCCAATATGGCGGCTAACGATTTGAAATTTTAAGAAATTTTTGTTTCTTTTTATTGTTTTGTTCCAAATGGCTGGCTCAACATTCGATTCACTTTAGGGGCATTTTTTGCAGGCTTACTCGGCTATACTATTTCCTGCATCATTTTTTGATTCAGGCAATCGTTCACGTACAAAATCAACATTACTTTGAAAAATGAGGAAGAATAAAATTCTGCTTATTTTGGTTAGAATATGAATTGTAGAGCAAAGAATTTCTAACCAAAGTTGGACTACTCCCAGAGAACTTCTTTCTAATACAATATTTTTCATGAAGGTAATCAATTGATTACAAGTCTCTGCAATTATTAGAAACTGAAGACAATACTTTTTTTATTATTGTTTATAGCATAAAGAGTTACTATTCGAACTATAAGGACATGATGCTTATTTCTTAATGAAGATTCACATAATCGATGTACACGTTTCCAGCAGATTTGATTAGGAATCGTTAAAGGTATAGCAAGAAAAGTTATGTTTATTGAAAAATAAGTGATATCTGGTTGAATATAAACCACTAAATGAAATTTTCCTCATGAAGATGAAGCAGACCCAAGAAGGAGTATTTTTTATCTCCTGATGCTTTTTGATAAAATTGCTTGCTACAAAGAAATCAGCTTTGGGGTCGTGCATAAATTACGTAATGCGATTTTCCGACAATTTTGACCCCCCCCCCCTGTGTAACGCTTTTTTCGACTTTTCCCTGTAGTTTTTCACCATTATTTAACACTTAACTAGACCCCCCCCCTCCCCCTAAAAAGTGTAGCGTAATTTATGCACGACCCCTTTCGATTTTAGCTCTACATTTTTCCTTTCTGTAATCGATATTTTCTCGTAATTAATCATTTCTATCAGAACGTGTTGCTTCAGAAAATCGAGTAGAAAGTAATGCGACTCTGGGAGTAGTCCAACTTTTGTTTGAAACTTGTTGCTGTGGGATCAATATTTCACTCAAAATAAGTACAGTTTTATTCTTTCCAATTTCTCAACGTAAATGTTAATTTTTCATGTTAACAATTTCCTGAATCAAATAACAAAACATTTATCTTCGTAGATCAGTTTTCTACCCGACGCTATATTTGAATATCCCGAAACCCATATATTTTCGGGGAAGGGGGGGTACCCTACTTTTTTCTAATCAGCAAAAAATTTGCGCAAATTTGCAAATTAAACAAACAGCTCACAGTAATTTTATAATTGTAATTGTATAATTGGTAGCTCAGAGAAGGGCTGATTGTTTCTATTTTTAATTTGGCTTGGAGCGTTTAGATGCTTTCTTGGTAACTATCGGAAAGAAAGACAGAAAATCCCGAGTATAGAACCGAGTAAAACCGGGGGGCCCCTGAATACCGGACCGAACCACTCGTAGCTCACAGGGTTATTAGAAGTCCGTGCGACCATCCACATCCGGCCGTCGCGTCGGCCAGCAGTTCTTGGTCACGCCCAACTTCCAGTCCCCGGCTAGGTCTGTGATAGCCAGCACCCATTGAGCTCCCCCAGGGCCTCGTTTTTAATTGTTTTAGTTCACGAGGAGGGGATGAGACCAACTACCAGCGCTATCGGCCAACTTTCACCGTTAAAGGGAAGCCAACTCTCCACGTAGGAGTTCGGGACCACAACCCTCGATTCAGGAGGGAGAAAGTAAATCGTATTTGTATAAGTCCGTCCGAATTACCTTGGACACGTTCTCAATTGTTCTAGCTCCCGAGGAGGGGATGAGACCGAATACCAGCACTAACAGCCAACTTTCACCTTTGAAGGGAAGCCAACTGCCCACGCAGGAGTTCGGCGTTGTAGTCGAATCTTAAATTTTGATTTTTTTCCTATATGTATTATTAACGGCGATACCACGCTGAAAACACCAGTTCCCGTTAGATCACTGAAGTTAAGCAGTGTTGGGCGCGGTTAGTACTTGGATGGGTGACCGTTCGGGGAATACTGCGTGTTGTTGACCCGTCGTGGGTGTGGTGGACTCACACTGGTAGCATTTATCCATCTAGAAACACTACCCGAATCGGGTAGTGAGGCAATGAACTTTCGAGTTCGAAATGCTAATCAATTTTTTTTTTTATGTATTATTATCGTTTCTAGATTTTGAGATACGTTTGTATTACTGGGCAGGGCAAGAAATGAACTCAAGTGTTCATTTTTCTTCTTTTCGATTTCGTCCGCACACTACTCTGCTGGCAGGCGGTCGTGTCAACCATCTCGAAGGATACCTTTACACAAAACAAAAAAAAAAAAAAAAGGGGGGGTGGGGGGGGGGGGGCCACCGCCCCCCCCAGTGAGACCCAGCCACGCTCGTGGCCGCGACGACGGCCACCAACAGGAAAGTGGTCTCCCCTGCATGCAGGAAGTTGAAAGGATCGGGAAGGAGGTGTTAATGTGCGTTACCCATATTGGGAAAGGGAAGAGTGAGGGTTGATGGTACGCAGATGAAGATGAAAGGTGTGCAGAAGTAGAGCGACTTATTTCAGGAGGAAGTCTTTAGGTTTTGCGTGTCTACGCAGGGGGTCGAAAATACAATCTCCTAGAGACGAGATATGAACATGCTTGGATTTGGCTGATCTTTCATAAAAACTCTTGGCAGTGTCCTGAATGTACTCTGAAATGGTTGGCAATTTAAATTCTTTGTGCAGTAGGGCGCTTTTAGTGCACTTTGGGGTCTTCATGATACGCCGGAGAAACTTATTCTGAATTATCTGCATTTGTTTGATGTTAGATTTTGAGGTTCCTCCCCATATTGTACATGCATATACAAGTATGGGTCTTATAAAAGTTTTGTAAATCAGGATTCCGTAGTTAGGTTTTATGCTCGAGTTTCGCTTTATGATCGGGTGGAGACGAGAGGTGATCCCCATGGCTTTTCCTCCTACATCTTTTATATGCAAATTAAATTTTTCGTTTCTTTGTAAGTTCTGACCGAGATATTTAACTGATTTCTTCCAATTAATTGGATGCCCAAACATTTGAGGCGGTTCAGAAATAGGTGCTTTTTTGACGGTGAAAAGAACTGATTCACATTTCGCGGTATTGATTTTAATTCTCCACAGAAGGCACCAGTTCTCAATGACCTGGAGAGCTGAATTAAGATATTTTACGATATTTTTGTTACATCTTGAGTTTACATATAGGACCGTCTCGTCTGCATATATTCCAAAAAAGACTCTGGGTATTGTAGGCATGTCGTTTATGTAGATGATAAAAATAACTGGGCCCATTATACTGCCCTGAGGGACACCTGCTCGAATGTAAAACTCGTCCGAGAGTTTATTATTGATTTTTACTCTGAATTTCCTGTTTCTAAGGTAGGAGTGAAGGAGGTGGATGATTCTACTTGGAAATTTGTAATCAATTAATTTCTTGAGTAGTCCTTTGTGCCAGACACTGTCAAAAGCTTTTTCGACATCGAGAAAAACGGCTCCTGTGTTCATTTTCCAGTTATAGTGATGAGTTATGTTTTCTACGAGTTTAAGAATCATATGTTGTGTGGAGTGTTCTTTTCTAAAACCGAACTGTTCTGATCTCAGGATGTCGTTTTTCTCTAGATGTTTGTTTATTCTATTGAGTATAATTTTCTCGAAAATCTTACTCATTGTATTTAGAAGGCTGATGGGTCTATAGCTACTTGGTGAACTGGGAGTTTTCCCCTTCTTCTGGAAGAGAAGTATGTTGGCCATTTTCCAGATATTTGGAAAATAATCGAATTTGAAGCATGCATTGAATATGTTGGCGAGTGTAATAAGACAGGAGTTCGGCAGTTTTTTGAGAATTGAATTTGATATAGAATCTGGTCCTGGTGCTTTATTACTTTTCGCTGCTCTAATGCACTTGGAAATTTCTATGGGACTAGTCATTTTTATTTGTTTTTTATCAGTGGCTTCCAGGAAGTCATCGACTTCTTTTTCAATCTTTAATAGGTGGGCTGGTCCCAAGGGGCATTCGTGAGGTGAAAATTGTGTTTCGTAAGTAGAGGCAAGAAGGTTTGCTTCATCACTTTCGTTAAGTGCAAATGTGAGATCGGGCTTCTGCAGCGGAGGGATGGAAGTGTGGGGCTTTGTGAGTGCTGCGGTCATGCGCCAGATATAATTATCTTTGATTTGAAGTTTGGAAAAATTGTATTGCAGTTAGTGCATCTATCCTCAAGGGTTTTGGCTTCAATCGTTCTGCGAAGATAATTAATTACTTTCTTAAGGATACAACTTTTATTTTTACGATGTTTCTGTAGGAGTTTATTTTTAGTTGTTATCAGGTCTAATATTTCGGGACTCAAGGGAATTTCGTGTTTCTTGAGTGTAGTCTTGGGTACTGAAGTGTCTACGGCGGTTTTCATATCGTGTGTAAGCTTATTTATCGCGGTGTCAATTTCGTTTATGCTGTTTAGTGTATTGTTTCTGACTGCATTCTGTTCTAAGTAATTGAAAAATTTAGGCCAATCGGCTTTCTTGAAGTTGTATCGCAGTTCATTAGGTATTTTGTCGCAGTCCTGGTCTATATTTAAGAGTACTGGTTTATGGTTTGAGTCTAGTTCATCTAGTGCGTAAGCGTCAATGTGGAAAGAGTTGTTTTTAACTATCGCTATGTCGATCAGATCAGATTTGAATTTAGTGTTGTGTGGAAAATATGTGTATGTTTCAGGGGCTACGACATTCAAGTTTTTCTGTATGACGAGTTCAAATAATTCTTTACCTTTTTTGTTAATGAATCTACTATTCCACGAGGTATGTTTAGCGCTGAAATCTCGAGCTATTATTACTGACGGAGCGATTCTAATGAGTTTTCTATACTCTTCTTTTACTGATGGTTTGGAGGGTGTTTGATATGCTGATACTATAGCGTAAGGTTTTACGTGAATTTTAATTTGAATTGCAGTTGCTTCTAGTGTTTTAAGGTCTGGGATTGGATATTCATTGTGTTGGATATTTCTTTTGATAATGATTGCCGTTCCTCGATTAGTGTTGTTATCATAGGTGTTATAGCCCTGGATTTTGAGTGGTCGTTTCTTTATAAGGGTTTCGCTTAAAAGAAAAATTGAAATGTCGTTCTTATAAAGGAAGCTTGCTAATTCATGTTTCTTCTGAGTGACACCGCATGCGTTCCGGAAGATTATTTTTAGATAAAGATTAGTTTTTGAACTGGCCATTTTCCATTGCAAGATTTGATATTTGTTTGATGATCTGAGAGGTGAGGGTGATGGCTTCGGGAAGTGTGAGAGAGCCGGACATGATACTTGCTGAGAGAGAAAGAGCTTCATTTATCAGGATTGCCAGGTTTGCTCGTGCATTCTGGCAAGTGTTTGCATGCGATTCAATGATATTCGGCCGAGGAGCAGGGAGTGGTTGTGTGACTGGTCGTTTCGTAGCGAGTGGTTTATGAGATAGTGTATTTTTGACGGCATTGCTATATGATTTTTTATTTTGATGAAGTAATGATTTTTGAGGAGCCTCTGGGTTCATTTCTGTGACAGTTCTTGTGATTGTGGTTGTTTGCGTTGGGATCTGGATCTTAGGTGCTTGATTGACAGGTGTTAGCTTTGAAATTATTTTCTGAGTGTTTTTATTATTTTGGGATTTCGGTGAGGTTTTTCGGGTGTTCCTGGCAGTGACTTTTTGGGCCGCTTTTTTGTACTCAGGGCAGCCTTTGTAATTTGCTGTATGATTGCCACAGCAGTTAGCACAGGTGGCTGGTAATTGTTGGGATTTTTTGCACTCAGAAGATATGTGTGCTTTCCCACATTTGACGCACCTTGGGCTGGTATGACAGTTGTCTGACACGTGGTCGAATCGTTGACAGTGGCAGCATTGCTGAGGCTTTTCTGGTTTTCGGTATGGTTCTACGCTAACGCGGACCGAGATCATGATCATAGGGAGTGGGTTTTTTGTTACGGAATTTCGCATCCTACTACATGAAATGATGTTGAAGCCGAGTTCTTTGAGTTCAGAGATAACTGCGTCTTCAGGATAGGAAGAGGGGACATTTCTAATCACGAGTTTGATCGGTGTAGGTGAATCCGAGCTTTTATATAGATAATATTCAAAGCCCTGATCATCTAGGGCTTTGAGAACCGCGCGGTAGTCTTTTTCATAAGAGATATGGACTGCGTAGACTCCGTTCCGCTTTTTGTAGATTACTGGAGAGAGTTTACAGTGGGTCTTGCAAATACTGTGCAATCCCGCGTAAGGGTGATTTAGTTCGTCGATAATGACGCTTATGGGAGGAATCTTGGTATTCCCCGGAGAATGGACACTTTTACTAGGGAGCGGGGGTTTGGCTTGAGTATTTGCCAATGGCGAAAATTTATTGCTCAATGGTATACTTATGATAGATGTCTTTGATGTCTTAATGCTTCCATTGATAGACATAGCGGACAATCTGTCGGACGAGGCGCTGCTGGAATGTCCTTCACTCCTGGACAGCTTGCGCTTCTTGCTCCTGGAGGTAACTGTAGAGAAGTTGCTTACAACGTCTTCTTCCATCTTTTGTGATGGGTACTTTGCTGGTACTGCTTATGATGATTTGACATTATCAGCCGTTTTCGAAACCGAAATTACGAAATTTGATGCGTCTGATAGACCAGAATCTATCAATCTACCATGAGCATCAAATCCGATCATTCAGTACTACGTCAACGAGCGAGCAATCAATCCATTCAATCTATTGGATTCAATTCATTCACCATCTCGGCATCCTGCTACCTTTACACAGCGTTTGGTGCTACTGAGGTAGTACCAGCGCGGACGCGGGAGAAGGACCGGCCGTCTGACTGTACTGCGTCGGCCTCACTGGGCGCGCGGACGCCGTCAGTAGAAGTAGGCAGTGCGGAGTCGGCCCACCGCTACTGCTGGTTTTTGACGAATGCCACCACAGAGTAGAGTCGCGGACTTTATTTATTAGGTAACATAATCCAAAGGTTACATTTCAAGGAAATTTAAGTATACATATTTATGGCAGCGGAATGTTTTGAAGAAGAGGAAAATAATATTATTGTTCGCGGACGACAAGAAAAAAGATCTGGCGAAAGTCAGAGAATTTCTATAACTTCAAATAACCGTCAAGCAGAATAAATTTGAAACACGTATTTCAATTTTAATTATTATTATTTCATTCAGGAAAAAATTAGGGAATTTTAAAAATGAAGTTTAGCGGTAACCCTGACATAATATTCTTGTTAGTAATTCATTAGCCTTGTATTTATATTTTGTATTACTTTTTCTTGCAAATTCTTTTTCCTGAAGATTATCTTTTCAGCTCTGAAATTTATTATTTGTTTAAAAATATAACAGTTTTGTTAAAAAGTCATTCTGTTCGGTTGATAATTCCAATATTTCATTGAGAATTTACCAGTTGTTAAAAATTCATATTTTGGTGTTGAAAAGTCAACGGAAATCTTTCTTGGACGAAAATTCAACTATTGACTTCCAGTCTTGAAATCATATGCTTATGTTGAATAGTCGAACTAAAATCTTTTTTTGGATGAGAAGTAACTTTTTTTTAAAATTCAATTCGTTGATTTGAAAATTCATATGTTTAAGTACAAATTTCACTCTTCTTGGATAAAAATGCAACTATTTGATTGAAGATTTAATAATTTTGTCAGAAAGATATTCTTTCCGGTTAAAAATTCAACTTTTTTGTTAAAAATTCAATTAAAAAAAAATCACTTCTCATTTGAAAAACGTATTTCAATTTTGAAAAGTCAAATTCAAATATTTTTTAGATGAAAATTCAATCTCTTCCAAATTTATCTTTTTTATCATAAAAATTTATTTATTCAATTAACCATTTCATCTGTCTTTGATATAAATGCAACAGATTGTTTGAAAATCAATCTCGGTTGCTTGAGGATTCAGCTATTTCATTTAAAAATTTGGGTTAAACGACTATGTTGAGAAATCACTTTATCGATGAAGATTCATTATTTTCAGTCAAAAATTCATCTTTCTAGTTGAGAGTTGAACTACTTTGTTGAATTTTCTTTCAACGACGGCTTATCTTTTTGGTTGAAAATTGACCTGCTTTTGTTGAAAATTAATTTTTCTGCTGAAAATTCATACTTTCTGATTGAAAATTCAATTTTCACTTAGAAAACTCGTCTTTTGGCTTGAAGGTTCAACGGTTTCGGTGAATATTTTTCTTCATGTCTGAAAAATCTTTAGTTGTTAAATATTTGTCTTCGTGATTTTGAAATTCACTCTTCAAACGATATTTCATATTTTTGGGTTGAAATATCAACTGTTACACTTTTTTTTTGAAACTTCATGTTTTTTGTTTGAAAATTTTGTTGAAAATGAGTGAACAAATTTTAAAATTTTGAATTGTGAAAAATTAATGTATGTATAAATTTTGTGTAGATACACATAAATTAATTTCAATTTTAATGCTACATATATAAAATATTACATAACCTTAAACTTTCCTAATGCCAGAATTTGATAGAAGCATTGCCAAAACTTGACAACTATGTTGACTACCATTAGATTGACAATTGGAACCATACTCACAATTCCTAATGTATACAACTTTAAGATGAAAGAAGCTCGAGGTTTCTCTGCGAAAAGGTACCTGAGGCAATAATCCATAAATCCCTTTCAACTTGTCTCAAAATATTGCGATAAATAGTCTGTGATATACCAAACATGAAAAAAATGCATTGTTTGTTTCTTTCTTCAGAGTTGAGTTTACATTTTGAGTGTCTACCTAATGGTGACCCTATTCCTGGTGTTCCTCGTTCCGGATCTTCTTATTCTGATGACAAAAATCATTCTCCAGAAAGGTGTCTTCCTCCTACAAAGCAGCCTCTTCGCGTCGAGTCAAGCTCTACTCCTGCGAGATCTCAGTCTCCAGAAAGATTTGCTCTTCCTGCCATACCTCCTGTTCGCATCAGGTCCAGGTCTCCTCCTGCCAGTAATCCTTCTTTCCTAATACTGGGAAATGAACTTGAGAAACTTAAATTTATTCGGCTTATTCCCCACACAAACCCACACCGGCAATTTGAAATTCGAAGATACACTTTTCCTGATGATAAACCAATTCATTTGCGTGGATCAGGACGTAATAACTTGAGGCCTATGCCTACCAACGAACAATATGTTTTAACAACATCCACTGGTGACGTCCTTGCAATATTGGAGTGCACTAGTCGTCTTCGTGGAATATATGCAATAATATATGACTCTGAAAAACGGGTGAAAATAAACATGGACAGCGGCACTGTTGGATATATGACCACAAATGAATGCGCAGAAACTCCCTTAGGTACCCGCTGCCCAATCTCAAAAAATTTTAGAATAGTAAATGTGAGCACAATTCCTCCTAACCATTGAATCAGTTTTTAAAAAATACAAAAATAATATATTATGTTGTGCGTTAACCAATGTATCGCATTTGTGTAGTAAAATTTTATGATCGCTTTTTCGAACCAATGAATCACATCAGATGAATCCTGATTGACAAGAAAAAATGGTGAGAGAAGTAACTGGTGGTAGTTTTCAGGGGTGTCTTGTCTTAACAAAATAATCTCATCTGAATTTGGTAAGATCAAAGATCACCCAATTCGATCTCAAAGATTGTGAAGCTTTCTTTTCGAAATGTTTGACAGTCAAGCCGCCTACCAGGACTCTGATGACCCGGCGGTAGTGATGAACTAGTGACAGCACAACGAGAAATGGAAGGTCAGTTTGGCCATCTAGATGTGCAGACAGACTATATTGCAAGGTCAACTATAGGACAGACCTTGAAGATGGCTGAAGCGACTATCTCCAGAAGGTTAAAACAAGAGGTTCAAATCGATCATCTCAGAGTGCCGACTTGGTCATTTCAGACAGTCGACTCAAGTGTTATAGAAAGTCGAACCGATCATTCAAACATTTTGAATAAACACGCCAACAGTAACTAATCAGGTTGACCCTCCGAGATGGGTCATTTGCACTCCCGTGGATGGTCGAAATGAGTGGAAACAGGAGGATCGTATTAACTCTCCCGAAAGGATACCTTGCTTATCCCTGATATCCCTGAAATTCTTATAACAGTCAGACTGGTCATGAAATGAGAGCCTTTCCGACTATTTCAGAAAAGTTCTGGATGGCTCTTTAGACCATCTAGACGAACGGTCTGGCTCTCTAAATTTTGACCCTCTTACTTTGACCATCCACTCGCATCGCAGGAGCTTAAAAATTAACCTTCTCAAAATATGAACTCTCGAATTCCGCTCCATGTTGGATAAGTTAATAGGCGTCACAAATAGTGAATGTCAAAAATCCCAATAGCATTCTAAAAATCTTCATTAAGTTTTGAGTTACGACCAGAATGATTGGAACATGGTTGTCACTCAGCAGTCGGGCAGGAGGGGGATTTCGAATGGATGAATATACTTCAATTGACAAGAGGCGTCCCCATTGCTCTTTGAAGTCTCTCATTAGGTCTGGATGGTTGTGGATTCTTCCGAAAGTTAAATTACAAAATCTTTTAATGTTGCATTTTTTCATGAGTTTAATGTACGAATAATAATAATAATTATTATTATTATTATTTTTGAAATAAAAAAAATTCTTGTGAGTTACTGTGAGATTGATTCAAAATTTACTTCAGCCTCTTGTAATATATTTTGTAGAGTTTATATTAATTTTGAAATATCTCAAATAAGCCGTTATAATAGAGACTATGTAAGTTGTCCATGAAAATACCAGATTATCCTCAAATTGAAAAAATTATTTACATTGTGATATAAATTTTATCGAAATTTATGAACTAAGTTTTGTTCCTTGAAACTGACTCTGGTGAAAGGTAAATATCTCAGAAGGCCAGGTTTGACGCAATTGAAGCTTATATATTATGAGATAACGACTGTATAATAAATATCTTATATGATAGAAGTAAACAGTAGAGTATTCATTTATTACATTTTTAATCGGATTCTTCATAATTACGTTGATGAGTTTTTTTTCTCCCTGAAAATTATGAGCATCCTTAATACTCTCGTTTTATTCTTAGCAATCAGCCTCAATTCTATTGGTAAATATAATCACATAATACATCTATAATCGTAAGTACATTTTCAAGCTATACGAAAACCAGAATTTTTTCCGTTTAATCTGTTTTCCATCCCGATTCCTGCTTTATTCCGAAGTTTATTTGAATTTTTCGAAAATTAGTACGAGCTGAATCTGAACTTATTACAAGTGGTTTATGATTTACCAACATACTATTGTCTACTTCAGGAAAATTTTAATTCTATATTTCTTTTTGTAGATCTTAGTTCACAATTCGATTTTCTACCTAATGGTGCCCCTATTCCTGGAGTTCGTCGTTCCGGAACTTCTGATTCTCGAAAGATAAATCATTCTTTCCAGTGGGCTTTTTCTCATGCAGAGCCTCCTCCTCCTCCTCCTCCTCCTCTTGCCAGGTCCAGATCTCCTTCTGTCAGACATGATACTTCGAAGAGGTCTCTACCATCAGCAAAGCCTCCACTTTGTAAGAGGCATCGTTCTTTAATGATACTTGGATTTGATAGCGCACAAATGGAGCATATTCGGCTTGTTCCCTACATAAACCCCCGCCAGAGTTTCAAAATTCGAAGATACACTTTTCCTATTGATAAACCAATTCAACTGCGGGGACAAGCACGTAATAAATTCAAGCCTATGCCAACCGAAGAGCGAAAAGTAATAACAACGTCCACCGGTGACGTCATTGCAATAATGGAAGGTAATACAGTTCTTCGTGGAATATATAATTACGAAGGAAAAAGAGTTGGCATAAACATGAATAGCAGCAAGGTATTCGAGTTGGACCCAGGATTAGCTGATGAAACTCCGTTAGGCCCCAGGAATCGAATCCCAAAGTGTTTTTGGATAATAAACATAAACGATATTCCTTCACGCCGTCAGTTCACTTCAAACATGTAAACCAAAAATAAGATACTTAATAGAGATAGGCTCATAAGGATTTGCATATAATAATATCCAAATAAGAGGCGCCACCCTACAGTAGATGGAGAAAGTTTCCATAGCGTTCGACTGTATCTTTCAGCAAGAATAAACGAATATTTTTGTATTTCAATTAAGTATGTGTCATTATTATTTCAACTTTTCCTATAGAAAAATAGGTAATCAGATCAGATTGAGGTTTGGCATATTTTTTGAAGGCCAGCAAATGAAGGACTAGTTCAATAATCAGCCAATTTTGGACAAAAGTGCTGGTTTTATATCACATTGAACCACAGAAATATTTTTTGGATAAAAAAATTGCAAAAAATTGACAGCTAAAATTATCCGACGTGGGTTAATTTTTATCGGGAGGCAGATTAACAACCATGTTCAAAACTTGATATGTATCATCAATCATTTGCAACGTTTTTATCCAAATTTAGAGGACACATATCTCTGAGATTTACTGCGATTGCATTTTTTTGAAATATATTAAACTCCTGATATAAGTACGGTTTTGGACATGGCTTCCAGTGGGCTTTAACATAAATCGAGGGAAACCTAACGTTGACAGTCAGGGCCACATAGAACCGTTTCTGGACTTGCATATTGGTGGCGGAAGTGAGAACATGGTTAGTGTCAGGTGGTGAGAGGATTTACGGAATTTGTGTGGTAGGTGTGAGTGGAGTGTAAGGGTGGAAGCGGAGGAGGTGAGTAGGGTTGTGTGGGGTGAATTGGGGAGATAAAAAGTAATATTGAGAGTGGGTGTGAGGCGGGATATAGCAAATTGGGAAAGTGAGGTTAGGTTAGCAAGGAATCGGGGGAATTTGTGGTCAGAAGTCTTGGGCCTGCAAGGGTCAAGGGTGGTGCTCGAAAATTTGGGGGGATGTTAAGTGAGGGAAAGGGGTGTCTGCAAGGGCTGTGAGGAATAGAAAAAAAAAAAAAAAAAAAAAAGGGAAATAAAGAAAAATTTGGCGGCAATAGACAGCATTCTGCAGAGACATCTGGCGGTAGCAGAGGGTACTGCATGGAGAGGTCCCAGTTACCGGCGGCAAAGCGGGAGGTTGGTAGTGAGAGTACTGGTAGTGACGGTGACGGGGAGAAAATTTTCCACGTGCCACGACAGCCAACAGAGCGTGGCTCAGTGTCTAGTAGCGCGTCAGGGAGTGGGAGAAAGCGGGACAGTGGGAACGAAGGAAGAGAGAAGGTGAGGGAGAGAACATCGAGCGTAAGTGACGGGGAGGATCTCTTGAAAAGGAAAAGAGACAGCCAAGAGAGTCCGGACAAAAGCGTGGTAGAGAGTCCGTTTAAAAAAAGCGGTAGAACCAGTAGGACACCCCCCCAAAAAATGGGGGAAAATGTGGAGAAGGAGGCTCTCGGTATACTGATAAGCGAGATCAGGGGGCTGAGGGAGGAATTGAGAATTAGAGATGAGAAATGGGAAAAGGAGATGAAAGAGATGAGGGAGAGAGTAGGGTCGTTAGAGAGGGAAAGGAAAGAAAAAGAAATTAAAATAAAGCAGATGGAAGAGGAAAATAGGGTGTGGAAGGAAAGGACGGAAAAAAGGCTTGAGAAGATGGAGGGCAGGACGGAAATGGAAGGCGGAGGCGGGGGGAGCGAGATTAAAGGTATTTGGGAGAGGGTAGAAAATCTGATAGAAGAGAAAGTGGGAGAGCGTAGGAGTGAGAAGGAGGAGAGGGCGGATAGGGAAAGGTTAAGGGCAATGGAGTTGAGAATGGAGAGAAAAGAGAAGGCAGACAGGAGGAATAATATTGTAGTAAAAGGGTTGAAGCTAAAGAACGGGGAAGAAAGAGAGGGTGTGGAAGCGCTGCTACAGAGCATAGGGTGGGTCGAAGGCAGGGTAGGGAAAGTTAAGTTGGAGGGGAGAAAGGACAAGGAAGTGGCGGTTGTGGAGATGGAGAGCTGGGAAGAAAAGTTGGGGGTAATGAGAAATAAAAATAGGATACAGGATAGGAGAGTTTTCATCGATCATGATTTAACGAGAAAGGAAAGGGATTTGCAGAGAATGCTGAACGACAGGGCTAGAAGGGAGAAGAGTGAAGGGAGATCGGCGAAGGTGGGATATAGAAAAATAAAAATAGACGAGAAAATGTGGGTGTGGGATGAGGAGAAAGAGGTGTTGAAGGAGGTGCAGGGGAATTTGTTTCGTAGGCATTAGGGGGGTGGGGGTAATGCAGGATAGAGGAGGATTGAAGGTGTTGTATTGGAACGTAGCAGGGATAAGGAAGAAGGATGAGGAGTTCTGGAGGTATGTACAAGAATTTGATGTTGTGGGACTGGTTGAGACGCGGGTAGAAAGAAAGGAATGGGACAGGATAGAGCCAAAACTGCCAAGGGGGTACAAGTGGAGACTCCAGGAGGCGGTCAGAGTGAAGAAAAAAGGAAGGGCTAGTGGGGGAATTATAACGGGGGTTAGAGATGGATTAGAGGAAGAAGTTCATGGAGAGAAAGAGAGGGAGGGAGTGCAAATGAGGGAAGTAAAAATAGGAGGGATACCGTGTAAGTTTGTGACAGTGTACAATAAGGATGGGATGGAAAGAATTAAAGAAAGGGTGGAAGAATTGCTAGGCGAAAGAGAGGAGGGTATGGTGATTCTGGGTGGGGATTTTAATGCGAGGATGGGAAGGGAAGGGGGCCTTTACAGGGAAGGGGAGAGCTTCAAAAGGAATTCGAAGGATAGGATAATAAATAAGGAGGGAGAGATTCTAAGGGACTGGATGGAGCATAGAGGGTGGGCAGTGGCGAATGGTATGGCTACTGGGGACGAAGAGGGAGAATACACGTATGTAAGTAAGGTGGGGGTATCGGTGATAGACTACGTGGTAATGAATATGCAAGGATGGGAGGAGACGGAAAAATTCGCAGTAGAGGGGAGGGTGGAATCAGACCATCAGCCATTAAGTCTGTGGATAAGAGGTGAGGGTGGAGGAAGACAAGGCGGGGAAGAAGTCTCGATAGGGGAGAGGGTGACCTGGACGAGGGAGGCGATAGAGAAGTATCAGGAGCGGCTAGGAAAGGTACGCTTTGGAGGGGAGTCTGTGGAAGAGATATGGGAGGATCTGAAAGAGAACGTGAAAGGGTGTGTGCAAAAGAAGGTATTCAGAAAGAAGAAGAAAGGAATGGCGAAGCCATGGTGGGATAGGGAATGTAAAAAGATGAAAAGGAAGGTGAAGAGGAAGTACAAGAAGTGGAAAGAGGGTAATGCGAGAAGGGAGGAGTACGTAGAAACGAGGAAGGGGTTTAGATTGATGTGTAAGAAGAAAGAACAGGAAAAGGAGAAAGAGCTGGAAGAGGAGTTAGCAAATGTTAAGACGGAGGGGGACGTCTGGAAGATAATAAATAGGTTTAGGAAGCGCAGGGTGGGGGTCAGCGAGAAGATAGGGAGTGAGGAGTGGAGGGAATTTTTTAAAGAATCGTTCCAGGGCTCAGATTCAAGGAAGATGAATGGGGGAAGTAGAAGAACGGGGGAGGCAGAGACTGAGGAGTTGAATGACGAGGAGATAGAGAAGCAGATAAGGAAGTTGAAAAGGTCAAAAGCAGCAGGGCTGGATGGGGTAGAGAACGAAGCATGGCTGTTTAGTACACAAGAGGTTAGGGAGAGGCTGAAGGAGGTAGTGAAGAAAGTTTGGAGGGGTGAGGGATTCCCAGGAGGGTGGAGAGAAGGCTTAATAGTGCCACTGTATAAGAAAGGGGATAGAGATATGCAGGAAAATTATAGAGGGATTACGCTAATGAATACGGCGTATAAAGTATATGCGATGGTGGTGGCAGAGAGACTGCGGAAGGATGTTGAGGGGAAAGGAATATTGCCGGAGACGCAGGCGGGATTTAGGGCGGGTAGGAGTACTATCGACAATATTTACGTGCTGCAGCACGTGGTAGATAGAGAATTAGCGAAGAAAGGGGCGAGAGTGTACGCGTTTTTTGTGGGTCTCAAAGGCGCGTTTCCATCGGTGGATAGGGGGAGGTTGTGGGAGGCGATGGAGGATAGGGGAGTAGAGAGAGGCCTAATTGAAAGGGTAAGGGAGATATATGAAGAGACAAAAGACAAGGTAAGAGGAGGGGAGGGGATTTCGGAGGGATTCTGGATGGATAGGGGGTTAAGGCAAGGGTGTCCACTTAGCCCAACGCTTTTTGCGATTTTAATTGCGGATATGGAAAGTAAGCTGGAGGCCGGGGTGGTAGGAGGAGTCAGGATAGGAGGGGTTAGAATTTGGTCACTAGCGTATGCAGATGACATAGTGTTGCTGGCAAGCAGCGAGGAGGCCTTAAAGGAGATGATTAAGAGGTTGAGAAGATACCTGGATAAAAAGGGGTTAGAGCTGAATGTGGAAAAGTCCAAGGTTATGGTGTTCAGAAAAGGAGGGGGAAGGGATAAGGGAAGGGAGTGGAAGTGGAAGGGAAAGGAGGTGCAGGAGGTGAAAGAGTTTGTGTACTTGGGCTTCGTGTTTCGAAGGAATGGTGGAGTGGATGGTCACATAAAAGAGAGAGTGAGGAGGGCAAATGTAGTGATGAGGCAGGTGTGGGGGTTGGGAAAGAAGTTATTCGCAGATGATTTTGGAAGGAGAATGAAATTGTTTGATTCACTAGTGATGAGTGTGCTATTGTATGGGGTAGAAGTGTGGGGGTGGAAGGAAAGTGAAGAGGTTCATAGAACGCAGGAGAGGTATGTAAAGTGGACCCTGGGGTTGGCAAGGAACACGCCTAATTATATTGTCAGGAGGGAAACGGGGAGAGCGAGTGTAGGAATTCTAGCAGGGAGCCGGGCGTGTAAATATGAGGAGAAATTTTTGGAAGAGGGGGGAAGTAGGCTAGTTAGGGCGTGTTGGTGGGAAAAGGAGAACAAGGGAGGGGGTGGGAAGATGGAGGCTGAGAGGGAAAGGTATTTTAGAATGAATGGACTGCAGATGGATGAAGTGAGAAGGATGCACGAGGAAGGAAGGAAGGTTTATGACGTGGTTAAGCAAAACGGCATGGAGAGAGAGAAGACAGAAGGGGAAGAAAGAATAAGAGAGTCAAGATTCAACGGGAACTATGTGTGGATTATGCCAAGTGCAAGAGCGCAATATTTATGTGAGAAAGGAGAGAAAGGAAGTCAGGAGCTTATAGCGAGGATGAGGTGTGGGTGCATGGAGGGCTTCAATAGGTTCTGGCTCTCGCGAGAGAAGAGGATGTGTGAACTGTGTGGAAAGGGGGATGCAAGAGTGGAGCACTGGTTGGAGGAGTGCGTGGAGGTAGAAAGAAGTGAGATAAGCATGGAGGTATTGTTGCATGAAAAGGGGGAAAAAAGGGCAGTAGCATGGGTGAAGGGAGTGTTGGGTAAGATGGTGATGAAGAGAAGGAAGGAGGAAGAGGAGTGGAGAAGGAAAGATTGTAAATAGGAGAGAAAGTAGATATAAGTAACATGTAAATATTGTAAATAGTAGATAAGTAGCAGGTATTAGAGCGATAACAGAGGTTGGCAAGCGAGGCAATGCGAAAAAGTAGGGATATGCGAGCGAGGCGAAGCGAGGAAGGCAAGGCGATACGAGCGTGCGGCTTAGAGATAAGGAATGGAAGGATGTTAGTTTTTTAAGGGTTAGTTTTAAGAAAATTCTGTAAAAAATGGATGTGTAAGCAAGTCAATTTTTTAAGTCCAGCAGGCTGAAAAATAAACGTTTATCTATCTATCTAGAACCGTTTCTGTTGAGTCTGTACGCATATTAACAGCTGACGCAACTCACGCGCCGAGAGTACTGTCCTCATGCTGTTTGTCACGCTTGACTGAGCAACGCCTCTCTCTTGATCCCGCAGTTTTGGCATCACCAAAATTCCGAGAAATTAAATGTTAGGAAGAACGTGAACTGAGGCTACTTATATTGGGAGTTAAGTGTACTTTATTTAAAGCGTAAGCGAGCAAAACATAATACATCTATTTCAGATGAATGCTCAATAATTATACAAATGCTGTTCCTCGAGGACATTAGAAAATACAAGGAAAATTCTACTAGTATCATATAGATGAAACCAACTAAAGGGTTATCAAATTCTATCGAATTATAAAATCAATATGCTTGGATTTATCAAGTTTCCAATGCATAGTAAACACTTGAGTAAAATATAAATGAATTTGAATATAAATATTTTCTAGGTTGCAACATCTTCAAAATGAGATTTCAATGGGATAGCAGTTTTTGTGGACCAAGTGTCAATAATCATACTTTTCGTGCCCTATCAAGGCTTAAACCATGCGTAACTTATTTTTTCGAAAAAAAAAGGATTCATCATGTTTCGTTAGCTCACTTCTCATTTCTAGTGCAATTGTCGTCCAAATTTGTTCTGATGATGATAAAACTACAGAAAATATTCTGCAACACACAAAATCGATTGTTTCATTATTAATACATACAGTTTGTAGAATTCTTCAAGTGCGTTATTTTTTATTGTACTTTGATAAAAATGTATTTCTCATTAACAGTTGTTTGCGCTTGCGATCAGTATAAGAGAGGATAAAATAGCATGACGTAAATTTTATGAACCTTAAAATAACGTTGAATCGACACGAGGTTTGCGTACGCAGAGTTTACGCAGTATTATAATTTTTTTAATGATTAACGAATTTCGTTTTTTCTTCTTTGAATATTATTTTTCAAGAAATTTGAAACATACTTCTAAAATAATTATTGATAAATTATTAATACAGGAATGTGACGCGCTCCATAGATACTTTTCAAATAACGCTCATTCACTTTATCTTTTTTTCCTAGCAAGAGGGCCATGTGGCGATATACCGTCGATGCGAGCCGATGCGGCCTGATCCGAGCCCAGTCGAGGCTTTAAGGCCCTTCATCAGAATATGTAATCAGTTCTGCATTTGAAGGCCGCACGGTGGAATATTTTTTCCTTATTTCTTGCATGCTACATCTACATAAGCACAACACGGAGCAAGCAGCGCCGGTTTTTCGATAAAATGTTTATATTTTGTTTAATAATCAAAAACGTGAGAGCAATAGCAGTGACAATCGGTTTTACAGTTGGAGCAGTGAAGCAACACATCGCTTGCTGTTAACATAGTCTCGAAATTGTATAAATTGTGACTTATACAGTTGTTCAACATCAAAAATGCCCCTATCCTTCTATGTCATTGTAAGAATAGGATTTTAATAGTCTATTTACTATGGTGCATTCGACGTTAGATCATTTCAACCCAAATGGATACGCTTATTTTTCTTCAAGGTTGGCGCTTGACCATTTGATGAGCCTAAAAGATTACGCAAAGACAGGGATGGCGTTGGTGAGCTAATACCAATTTTGTTTGTCGAGCTGAGAGAACTCTTTAGAACCGGATTAAGTTTTGTAGCGCAAAAAGCAGTTAGGCTTTTCCTAACTATGGTGTGCTGAATACTCTGAGACTCAAAATAACAGATATTCATTAGACTCACCTTTGGCCACTGCCTCGATTTAATAGTAGTTTGCATCCTCTAGCTATGCGGTACCTCGTTCTCCTCTGATTATATGCACTATTCTGCATACATTCAATCCAAAACTCATGCGGATATAATTGGAAAACTGTTTTGTTATATGGATAAGTTGCTGCAGTTTCTGGTTTAAAATAACGTAAAGCTTCATGTCCGCTATGTATAGAAGATGTGTCCGTTGATGAAAATTCTCGTACTATGAACCATGAGACATGATAGTCAGCATTTTGCTTAATGGACTCAACGATATACAGAACAATAATGCACTAAAAAAGTCCCGTTGAAAGATTCTCATACTAATACTAATACTAGAACTAATACCTGTTTCTCGTTCCTAAAGCATCATCGCATGACCATTATATTTGATGAAACGTGGGCAGATCTTGTGAACTTTCAAAGCTTGAAGCAAATAGTCATGTGGTATCGAAGGAAATACTTGCCGGTAGGCAACGTGAGCCATGAGCGCTTGAAGACTCCGTGAAGAAAGTATTAAGGGGGAGGAATTCCCAGGTGGGTGGATGGAGGGATTGATTTTGCCACTGTATAAGAGAGAAGATAGGGATAGGCAGGAGAATTATAGAGGGATTACGCTCATGAACACTGCGTATAAAGTAAACGCAATGGTGTTGGCGGAGTGGCTGCGGAAGGATGTCAAGGTGGAAAGAATATGGATACGCAGGTGAGATCAGGAAAGGTAGGAGCACTATCGACTGTTTTCACAGTTTTCGGGAATCTCAAGGGCGCTTCCCCTTCGGTGGATAAGGGGAGGTTATGGAGGGCGATGAAGGAGAAGGGATTGTAGTGAGTCCTAATCAAGTGGGTGAGGGAGGTATACGAGAAAAAGAAAGATAGAGTGAGAGGAGGAGAAGGGATTTGGAAGGGGTTCTGGATGGATAAGGGATTGAGAAGAAAGTGTCCACT
The DNA here is from genome assembly GCA_932178445.1 of Andricus quercusramuli. NCBI lineage: Eukaryota > Metazoa > Arthropoda > Insecta > Hymenoptera > Cynipidae > Andricus > Andricus quercusramuli. Next base: position 401,220 of record CAKNXH010000151.1, on the reverse strand, counting down.
TAGCCCAGGGGTCTCCAAACGTAGATCCTGTATTTACTTGGGATCTCAGGCCAGTAGGTCGGATCTACTCAGCTCTGACCCAGAACTGTCGAAATTCTTCACCTGATTCGAGCCGCTTGGAACCCTTTAAAAAAGGGTCCTCCATGTTCAAATTTCAGAACTAAGCCCTTCCAACAGGGATTTTCCAACGGGAGGTCATACATTTTCACTCAGTTTCCCTTCCAAGAAAATGGTAGATCTTGAAAAAGGTCGGGCCGTCCTGGGTCACGCTGCACCTGTGGATTGTGGAGACACCTGACCTAGCCCAATGCTTTTTGCAATGGAGAGTAATCTAGAGGACGAAGAGGTAGAAGGATTTAGGGTAAGAGAGTGAGGATATAGTCACTCGCGTATGCAGATGATATAGTGTTGCTGGAAAAAGCGAGTAGGCCTCAAAGGAGATGAAGAGAAAATACCTGAATAAGAATCGGTTATAGTAAAATGGGAGTAGAAATGAAAGAAAAAGAGAAAGGTCGTGAAGCAGTTGAAAGAGTTTGTGTACCTGGGCTTCTTATTTCGGAGGAATGGGAGAATGGATGCTCATATAAAAGAGATAGAGTGAGGAGAGCAAGTGTGGTGAAGAGGCAGGTGTGGAAATTGGGGAAGAAGTTGCTTGCAGTTGATTTTGGAACAAGAATGAAATTTTTCGACTCGTTAGTGATAAGTGTGCTGTTGCATGGAGTCGAGGCGTTATGGTGGAAGGAATTTGAGAAGATAAACGCGATACAGGGGAAGTATATATAGTCCGGGTTCGCCACTGAATAAACCTAACTGTAATCTTAGAAGGAAGACAAGGAGAACGAGTTAAGGGATTCTAATAGGGAGTCGGGCGTGTGAGTATCAGGAAACATTTTTGGGAGAGGTGGGAAGGAAACTAGTACGAGAGTGCTGGTGGGAGAAGGAGTACACTGGAGGGGATGAGAAGATGAAGGTGGAATAAGGAAGGTATTCTAAGAGGAATTGGGTGCATAGGGTTGAACTGAGAATGGTGCATCAGGAGGGGTGAAAGGTGTTCCAGGTGGTGAAGAAGAACATCACGAAGAAAGCGATAGAGAGAGAGAGAGAGAGAGAGAGAGAAAGCGCGAGAGCAGGAGAGGACATAGTGAGATGGTCAAGGTTTAATGGGAACCATGGGTGGATCATGCCAAAGGAAAGAGCGCAGTATTTGTGTACCAAAAGGGAGAAGGGAAAGAGAAAAGAAGAAGAAAGAAAAAAGAGTACTAGAACCTAATCTAGGTAGTCTAATATGTCCTTTGACATTTTGTAGAATTTTTAATAGTAGTAGTTTTTGAATGTGTAGAATAGGCAGTTTTATTAGATACTATATGTATATGTTCTATATGTCACTTCTCTTAGACTGGAAAAATTATATAAATTTTGAGATATGTTTCTATAAATGTTATAAATTAAATTTTCTTCTTTGAAACTGATTCTGATGAAATGTGAATATCTCATAAAGACAAGCTTGATGCATATATAATTTATGTGATAATGAATTATGTGACGTATGTCTCATATGAGCAGAAGGAACAGTACGATACCTCTTTCTCACATCGTTAGTCGAATTCTTCATAATTGCATTATTCAATTTTTGCTCTGATTAGGAAATATGAGGATCGTTTATATTCTTGTCTTATCACTGGCGATTATCCTCGATTTAAGTGGTGAATATAATAATATAATATATCTATACCTTCAAGTATATTCTTTAAAGCCATATGCAAATCAGATTTTGTGCGATTCATTTAGAAATATTTTTTATGACTATTTGCTTCCAAAATTGATTTTAATTCGTACGAAGTAAGCACAAATTAAATCTGAATCTGTTCCGGGAGACACTGGAATTTATGTGTATTCAAATTAGAAGTCGAAGAGTATTCCCAATGTTTCCGAATGCATACGAGTTTCAAAATCCGAAGGTACTTTATGTTAAAGGAAACGTGGAAATTTGTCGAATTTCAGCCTTAGTCTGCATCGTGTTATTATAAAGATATATTGCACATGTCAATTTTGCTCGAGCCTCACGGTGCAATCTTTTATACGGGAAAATAACTGATCCGAAAGAATTTCACTCTTCCCAATTCATCTTGAAACATTAATTCAACAGGGTGGCATGCGCCTACAAAAAAGAATTTCTGATACTATTTAAATTTACGTGATCCTCAAACCATTAAGTGCTTACATTTTTCTACTCCAATGAACAGGATTTCTAAAATTGGACAGTTTGTTTATGAAGACTTTTACTGATAATGCGCAGCAAATTTTAAACCAGTTATTCAACCTTACCCATGAAAGACTAAATTGAAAGATGAAAGATTCAATTTTAAGTTAAAAAAAGCTCAGGGTTTTTCTATAACAAGTTACCCAGGGGCAAACATGCCTCAGTGCCATCAAACTTACCTCACAATATTGCCATCAGTCGTTTATGATATACGAACATACGATTCACTAGTATAAAAAAATGTATTCCTCATTTTCTTGTTGCAGAGTTGAGTTCACAGTTCGAGTGTCTACCTGATGGTAACTCTATTCCTGGTGTTTCTCGTCCGGGAAGAGCTTATTCCCACGACAGATATCATTCCCATGAAAGTTCTCTTCCTCTCACAGAGCCTGATTTTCGCGCCAGGTCCAGATCTCCTCCTGCCGTACATCATTCTCGTGAACGTTCTCTTCCTCGCGCAGAGCCTCCTCTTCATGCCAGGTCCCATATTCCTTCCGCTAGGCGTCGTACTTCTCTCGTACTTGGATACGAACTTGACGAACTTAGATTTCTTCGACTCATTCCCTACACGAATCCAAATCGGCTATTCGAAATTCGAAATTACATTTTTCCTGCCAATAAACCAATTCGTTTGCGCGGATTAGGACGCAAAAACTTCAAGCCTATGCCAACCGATGAACAATATATTTTAACAACATCCACTGGTGAGGTCGTTGCAATATTGGAGCATAATCGTTTTCGGGGAATATATTCAATAATATATGAGACTGAAAAACGGGTGAAAATAAACATCGAGAGTGGTGCGGTTGAGTACATGACCCGAACAGAATGCGATGAATCTCCCTTAAGCACCGGTCACACAGTCTTAAAGAATTTTAGAATATTAAATGTGAACGACATTTCTCCACACAATTAATTTAACTAAATCTTTTGTGAATTTACCAGTTTGTCTTTTACGCAAACGGATAAAGCGAAGTTATTTTTTATTTCCTTGAAAAAATATTTCATTTTATTCAAGTAATTTTTATTTTTATTATTGATTGATTGTTTTAAGTTAGGTACGTACATCTGGATATTATTCGATTTGTTACAAATCATTTAATTCCTTTCCATAAATGACCTACAAGATGTTATGCAGTGAATCACACACTGAACACGGGACACATTCTGCCTTGTCCAGTCAATATTCTTCTTCAGTTAATGCAAACGCCTTTCAGTCTTTTAATCCATCACCGGCTTCACTCTTCGAATACATATCCTCTTAGCGAAAGGTAGTCAGCGGGATTTCACAACGACTTCTACGGAACGTGGGGGAGGTCTGGGGTTTTCTAGACCTTCAGAGTATGAGCCTTTCAACCCGCATCTACTACTGTATTCGGTGATTCTATCGTCGTTCCCACCAGCAGCTAGGAAAAGGTTTCGGCCAACTTGGTGCAGTCTTGCATGGATGGATGAGACTACATACTCTAGGAGGTCACCCAGTATCCCAGAGTCACCGTTGTAAGACAAGTCACCCAGATGCCATTCAGCTATTCGGCCGATTTTGAAGTATTGTAGGCGTATTCAGCAGAATCCTAGATAATTAAAAAGGTGGGTGCCTTCAGTCGTTGAAACAATTCATTTAACTCAGATCAGGATCTTTAACTCAAACGCTGTTTGTGCTGTTTTATATTACAATTTTCAATGCGAGGAAAGCTTGGCTGGAACAGCAAGTTGTTTTTAGAGATATATTAAGAAAGCCCCCCACTCCGCCGGCGAAAAGAGTTCAGAATTCGTACTCTTTTAGTATAGCCGAGTTCCTTTGGGAAGCTATGTGTAGCCGATTGTGTCTGGACCATAGGTCACAAAAGTAACTGAACCATGTCGAAAACGAAAATGACAATGACGTCCCATAGGAAGTTGGAAACAAATGTTTTCAGTTTAGACGCGGAATAATCTTGGTAGATTTGTACTGCTGCAATGAGAAAGTTGAATTCGATCTTTGAAACTCGATGAGCAATCTTTTTGTAGGTTGATAAGTGTCAGCCAGGCGTGACCTTTAGTCTTGCTATTCAAATGTGTAAAATTTTGTTGACTTTCACGTTAAGTTTATCAATAAAAGTAACAATTTGGAGAGGTTTTCTGTCTTGTGAAAATGTTATTCTGAATTTTTAGATGTAATTGCGAAGCTTAGGGAAGTTTCAAATAAATTTATTTTAGATGTGTTCTACAAAACTTTGTGTTATTAAAAAACCTCCTCAGATCTGGCTCTTTAGCTTTATACGATTGCCAAGAACCTGCAACACTTTACTGAAAAACTGGGTTATTGCTTGGTTTTATTTCTAACTTTGAGATGGAAAACAATAGCGTTTTGTTTCAGGGCGACAACATGAGACCCGTTTGGTGCCAGCTTAGTTATTATAGTTAAAGCCCTGATGAAGTATGAAATTCTTTAACAAGCGGGGATAACTTTGGAGTTAGATGAAATAATGCACTGTCCTTATTTCTGATGTTAAGATTCACGCCAAGGGCCTCGGCTGCCAGCTCCGCAGCTTTGTAAGGAAACGCTCTGTTTCCAATCATCTCGTGATTCCTGGAAGTTTTCATGATATCAGGTTATGATCAAAAGTAAAAAACTGTTTGCATGACTATTGGTGAATTGATGATAGCTTAACTATTCCAATTTCATAATTATAGATTGAAGTATTTTACCTGTTATGAGCTCGAAGGTGGTATTTCCCGGAAAATACTTTTTTTTATAAAATGGCATTAGACAGTGCATTTTTTTGAATAGTTCACTTCTGGTGCACTTATTGATAAAAATTGTTCTTATAATGAATAAACTACGCACAATGCTTTGCAAAACTAAAAAAGCGATTGTTCCATTATTAATAAATATAGTTTGATAAATTCTATGAGTAAGTTATTTTATAATGACATTTTATAAAAATGTATCTCTTGTTAACAATTATTTGCTTTTGCAATTAATATAAAAGAACCTAAAAAAGCATGACGTACATTTCATGAAACGATGACAGATGCATTTTATGGAGACTGAGATAACGCTTCATCACCACAGGTCTTGCGTACCCAAATTTTACACAGAATTATTACTTCTTTTAATTATTTATAAAATATTCTTTTTTTCTTACTCAAGTTTTTAAACCAACTTGATCACTATCTGAAAAATAAGACGATGAATTATTTCGAAAATAATCAACGCAATCTATTTGTTTAATTACTTTCATAATATCACATTTGATAGGAGGCCCCTTATTCTTTCATTACTTGCCATGCTGAGGAATTTAGTTCTTTTGACCACGTTCAATGTACTTTTCAGAAATTTTCTGGAGTCAAAGTGTTTTCACAGAATTTTTGGTGTCTCTATCTCTGTTGTTCACTTGCAATTAAATTTTCAGTTATCCACGTTGTTTCAGGAAAAGAGAAATGATGTCATTTATTATCATGTCCAATATTTCGAGAGTTCAACTTCTATGCGGAGCTTCATCCTGTGATGCTATCTAGATTTTTTTTACATAAAGAAATATTTCTTTGCAATAAATTTGCAAATTATTAAGTCAAATTAGAAATGATTTCTTCCAAGCAAAGAAGCTAGTTTCTTTTCATTTGCTTGTAAGGCTTCGAAATATCTCCTCAATTCAATAAAGCCGACTTTCCGAAGTCATAAATACGTATTTAAATGAAATAATTCATCCGTGCATGGGCAAGTAATATTTGCTTAAATGAAATTTTCATGAAATCCGTTGGAATAGTAGACACTATATAAGTTTCAAACGTAAACGCAGGATTTTGAAACATGATAGCAATTGCGATATCTATTCTTGAGAACTTAAGACCTTGAATTTTCTTCCATGATACTGACGTTGATGAAATGTTAATATTTCACAGAAACAAGGTTGATGCAATTGACGCATATATTTCATAAGATAACGCATACAGGATACATGTCGTATATAAAAAAAAGGAACAGTAAAATAATCATTTGCTGCATTGTTCATTGAATTCTTCATAACCATATTAATCAATTTTTCTTCTGATTATAAAAGATGAAGATTTTTTATACTCTTGTGTTATTCTTGGCCATTATCTTCAATTCTATAGGTGAATATAATATTATAACATATCTATAATTGTAAGTATATTTTTTAAGCCATAGGAGAATCAGAATTCGTGCGATTTAATCTGCATTCCATTTTGATTGCTATTTTCATCCAAACTTTATTTGAGTTTGTCCGATATAAGAACGATCTATATAAGAATACATAAGAAATGAATAGTTGGAGGAATGATGTGTTTTTCCTTTGTATTAGATTCTCATTATTATACGAAAGGTACAATTGCAGTTTATTGGTTACAATTCTCTTGTGATTATCATTGATGATAATTTTTGGGGTTTCAAATAGAGAATTAATAGAAAAGTCTATCAAGACTTTGTATCTACATCGGAGAATATTCTTCATAGATGTTATGTCCTGAATGCCGCAGACCCCGGTATCTATAGTTCTCTCTAGCGCCAAGGTGTCTCATAGCGCTTCTGTCCACGAGCTGAGGGTCTCAAGGGATGCCATTAAGTTTTCCTGATTTGAAATTAACCTTGGCGCATTTGTCTAACCTAAGCTTCATTCCAACCTCCTGAGTGTATTCAGCGATAATCTTGAGAGTTAGTTTCAGTTGCGCTGAATTTTTAGCATAGGTCTTGAGATCAATTATATAAAATACATGAGTAACTTCATGCTTTTGATATCTGGGTCTACCGCAGAAGTGTCTTCGGAAATGGCGAAGTCCGAAAGATAGCGGCAAAAATGTAAGGCAAAAGAGGAGAGGGCTCATGATGTTACACTGAAAGACGACTTTCTTGAAGTTGACGTTGTTAGTTGCCACGCGATGTTTGCGAAATGAGATGATGAATCTGGTTTTCCAAAGAGGCATCGCAGCGCTGCTAGGATGCTGCAGACACATCTACCGATGAGCAGGTTTAAGCTTGTTAATTGTTTAAGTTACTCGTTCATTTCATGCCACACAGGTCCCATTGTCTGTACAATCATATCATTTAGGATAGATGTAAAGATCTTATACAGCGTTTTGTGACAAGTTATTGGGCTGTAGTTATTAGCGTTAGACAGATTGACCATCATTGGGAAGGGCACTGTGCGTCCTTCCACCAACCACCTTGGAATAGGTCTTGCGAATTTAGATATGAAGTGAAAATGTGCGCCAGATTGTAGTGGGCTAAAGGAAACTTGTTCCACCAGAAGCTCTTGATTCCCTTTATACTCTTGATTATATGAAACATTACATAACATTTAGCTTCTTATGGCAGAATTGAATGAAAACATTTTAAACAGTTGACAACTATGTATCTTAATGTAGCTGTCAACATTCTGCAGCGCTTCATCAAAGAACAATAAGGAGATTGAAATATCATTTAAACTTTTTCTCAACATTAACAGAGTAACTGAAACATTAGTCGGTTTTCTAGAATTGTGGAGCATGCTCACATGTAAGTTTCCTCTGTCTATTATATGAAAAAGATATATGACACTGAGGTTTCTGCATGCGCAGAAAGTCTAGGCAGTTACTCATGGTCAAGTTGCTCCTGGAAGACCACCTATACGGAGTTTAGTCTCCTTATTATTCCTTTGAGGCTTCTCATTAATTTGAAAACAAGAATATCTTGAGGTTTCTCTGCGAGTAGTACACAGGGTAAACATCCCGCAATGCCTGGACTGGCCTCACAATTTTGCGGCAAGGTTACACGATATCCAAACATATTATTGTCTACTTTAGGAAATATTTAATCCTGTCTTTCTTGTTACAGAGTTGACTTCACTTTTCGAGTGCTTACCTAATGGTGAACCTATTCCTGGTGTTCCTCGTTCAGGAAATTCTTATTCTCCTGACAGACCTCATTCTACTGACAGACCTCATTCTCCTGACAGACCTCATTCTCCTGAAAGGACTCTTCTTCCTGCTGAGCCTTGTCTTCGTGTCAGGTCCAGGTCTCCTCCTGCCAGGCATTCATTTGTCAGGCATCACTCCTTACTCATACTTGGATTTGAACTTGAACAAATGGGACTTATTCGGCTTATTCCCCTTATTAATCCACACCGGCGATTCGAAATTAGAAGGTACACTTTTCCTGCCGATAAGCCAATTCATTTGCGTGCATTAAGACGTAATAACTTCAGGCCCATGCCAACCGAAGAACGAAAGGTATTAACAACATCCACTGGAGACGTCGTTGCAATGCTGGAAAGTAATACAGTTCTACGTGGAATATATAATTACAATGGAAGACGGCGGGCGGGCATAAACATGGAAAGCGGCGAGGTATTCGTATTGTCCCCAGAAATAGTATTTGAAACTCCATTAGGTACTACTCGTCCTATCCGAAAGAATTTCAGAATAGTAAATGTAAACAGCATTCCTCCAGACCAGTAATTTATTTGAGAAAAAATTAAACCGAGAATATATTATTGTTTTTGAACAGCATTTATATATACTCCATGCCTAATTATTATCTCATGACGTGTAATACTACCTAGTAACCTCTGATAGTTGCGTTATAGCAAGCAGCGCTTACGCTTATGCTGTATTCTTAGTTTGATTCTTGGATAAGCTTCTGGAAGTTGTAGAATGTACGTGCACATGAATATTTGTTCAAATACGACGACTATTATTTCTATCAACAAATTGGGGGTGTACTTCCGAGAAGGTTAACCAAGAATATTGATTTGATACTTGGATAGGAGACACAAGACGTTGGAAAAAGGTAGTTGTTTGAGGAACATTGTTTTTGTAACCAGTCACAGGGGTGCCTTGCCCCCCCCCCCCCAATTAAAAGATAATGAAAAGGCGTAGGAGCTTGAAAAACCTTCTGTCTGTGATGATTAATTTGCTATTCAAATAAATATAGATTGTATCAACATTTTCCGAAAATGGATCATTTTCACACAACCTCTGAAGTAGAATTTGTGATGCGTTTTTTATGCGGTTTCCGCAGGAGGCCTAATCCACTCCGTACATGCAAATAATGATTGAAATGTAGTCAACAAACTGTCATTGGTTGTCACAGTTATAAGCTGTCTCTGGGAGTTCATTCATGATATCTTTACTAAGGCAACCTGTACTTTGGGAAATAAGGCACCTTATAGAACATTTTGATCCAGCTTTGACGCATCCACGACGTTTCACGCACACAGAAACAAACGATCAAATTCATTAAGTTAGATGGAGCTGCCGCCTCAGTAGTATACACTGGTAATAATGTATTTTTGCCTTTTTTTTAACCCCACAGTACTGGTTCTAAAATTTTTTCCCGCCACGTTTGCATGTGATGAAATACTCAAAAAGAATGTTTCCGAGCAGCTGCGGAAGTTAGAGGAAGCCCAGATAAAGATACAACCTGACTGGGAGAAGTCGCAGATTTGTTGAAGCTCACGTGTCTGTATTGGTACAAGCTCATTTTAGATGGCTCAGCCTTGTATAATGCAAGAATAAATTGCTCGCTAGCAGCTGCTACTTCACCGTGAGTAAAATTGGGGTTGTTGAAAGTTGTCACAATATTTTGCAAAAATTCATTCTTTTTGGGCAAAGTAATTGTTTTAATTTTTCCATCCCTGTCCAATGAAGCCAAAGGTTGTACTGCACCCACTCAATGCGTATGCAAATAAAATGGATTCCTAACTGTCCCTCAAAGACTTAGACTCTTGCAAAAGCTTTCAAGTATAATGATTGGCAAAATATTATCTTCATTAGCAACAAGTGTTTCAAATCTTTCGTTTAGAAATCGTTGATGTGATCGTCAAATCAAACGAGCTTCATATTCAAGATTATTGAGGAATTTTCCTGGACGCACAGTCAAAAATTTATTTCACTAAAATAAAATATTGTGTGAAATATTTCTCAAAAGACGCTGGTGACGCTCGACACTTTTCGTACTGGTTTCATTCAATGAATAACCGCCAAATACAACAACAATGTTGTTGCCGTAATGTTTTCGAATGAATAGTACACATTCACTTTAAATGTCCGCAAACTTGGTATTTTTTGGCTATACTTATGATTTTTAGGAGAGAAATATACATTGGGACTTTGGTTTACCCGAACCCCATATACCGGATGAGGTGGTCCAAGGGAGCGAAAGAGAAGTGCTTGCAAGGTCAGCGGAGTTGCGCAATTTACGGTTCGGCACTAAAAGAAGCCACAAGCGGAATGGAAAAGAAGAACAGTTCAGAGAACACCGATTTACCACGAAGGCCATTTTTTTGTCTTTCTCGTTAAGAGATCTCACTGAAAATAGAAAGTGGAAATGAAGACAGTTCGTATTTGAAGCATGATGTCCAATCTTCCTTTGCTTTTACAGTGCAAATTGTTCTTTAAAACAATTGAGAGGTAATAGATTTAATGCTTCCACGATGATGCATTAAAATAAATTCAAATTCAAAATTTAAAGCTTTTCCGAGTTTCAATCGTGTGTGAAGCTATGAATATTGCCGGCATTTCGTGAACATTGCAGTTCACTTCTTCAGGGCTGACCTAAAACTGAAGTTTCAGGTTATGTTGTTCTTATATATGTATTCTCAACGATGCCTGAGATTGGCCAGAGCAGCCATGATTAGTACTGCTCGAACTTGATAGACCATCACTAACTAACCATCCTATCGGTAATGAAATAATTTCAACCTTATCTAAAAGACATGATTTTGCAGTCGTTCCTTCCAAAATCCCGAAAAAAGAAATCATCAATAATTTGTAATCCACAATATACACCCGTCCGCCCAAGAACCGAATGACATACGACATAGGATGGCCAAAATCTTACGCCAAGTCCAACTTCCCTCCTAAAACTTACCAAAAAAAAAAAAAAAAAAAACAGCAATTGAAGAACTCAATCAGAATTGAGACATCACAAAATTACCCGCAGACGAAGACAGCACAACATTTATAATGAATAAAGAAGACTTTATGTTAAAAACAAAAGTGTGGACCTTCTAACTGACGATACATATAAAAAACTTAAAAAAGTCCCCATACAAACAATACTCAGAAAAAAACCCTTCTAAATACTTAAAGCTAGACATCGAAACAATATCTTAATTATGACCTACTAATGCCATCTCTCCAGAACTTTACGTACTCTCAAAAAGCCACAAAAGCAACATTCCACTCGGACCGATCGTCAGCGCAATAAACTGACCAACTTACAACTTAGCACGCTTCCTCGCCAAAAAACTGAATCCTTTTACAGGAAACACTATCGCCCACGTCCAACACTCTTTCGACTCCATCAGAAAGATACAACAGATTGACATTCAACCCTGAGACATCCAAGTAAGTTTCGACGTAGTATCTCTCTTTATGAAAGTACCAATCTCTGATGCAATCGATATTATGAAACCCTTTGCAAACTTCCCCTCCAATCTCACACCTTTGATAGAATGCTGTCTCCCTGACACCTGTGCCTCTTTCAATAACCAATTTTACGAAGAAATCTCAGGAGCAGAAATGGGATCTCCGATCTCACCTGTGAAAGCCAACATCTCTATGGAAAATCTAGAAACTAAGAGCTTTAGCAAATCCAAGCTTGAACCGGAATTTTGGTGCCGTTACGTGAACGACACTTTTGTCATCTGGATACATAAACTAGATGAACTACACAAGTTCTTTGATTTCATCATTCAATTACACCCTAATGTCCAGTTCACCATGGCAATTGAACAAAACGGGAAATTTCCATTCTTGAACGTACTACTTTACAAAAGATCTGATAGCACATTAGGACATGAAGTTTACAGAAACCTCACCCACAAAAGCAGATACCTACATGCATCCTTTCACCACCACCCATCTCAAAAGCAATCGATGATCAACACCCTTCGTATACAGAGCTGTCTCCACAACAGATGAAGATGACTTACGAACAAATACTAGAAAATGTTGAACAAATCCTAACACAAAACGATTTCACAAACAAACAAATTGATAAAGCAATAAGAAAATACACTCAAAAACACAAGTCAACACAAACTACTGAAGAAAGAGAGAAAAACGATCAGCATCCTATACTACATTCAAGGTATCAGAGAACAAATAGAAAGAATTCTAAACAAACACAACATCCAAACCATATTTAAACCATTTTCTAAAATAAGACAACTTCTAAACAACCCTAAAGATGAAAAGACACCTCTCAGTGATCCGGAAGTATATGAAATCCCTTGTTCCTCTGGCAAAGTTTATATTGGAGAAACCGTGAGGGCGGTAAGCCAGCATGTAGAGGAACATGAGAGTAAAGTCAGATGGAAAGATTTCACGCAATCAGCACTAGCTGATCATTATATCGAAAGAGTACATGGCATTTTATTTTAGAAAACATCCGTCATCGCAGAAACGTACAATATTTTTCCAAGAATACATAGAGAGGCAATGGAAATCTTAAAACACCCCAATTACATCAATAGGGACAATGGTTATGGTATTAATCCGATTTGGCTCTCCGCTCTCCCGGGCTTTTTAAAACTTATAGTGCTGATAATTCCGCAGAAATTTTTAATATCCTCGCAAACATGATATGCTACATTGAGCAATTTCAGGTAGAACATTTGGTTTGACAAATTTCTCCACTATGGAAAAAAACATGTGAAAATAAGTCCCGTGGCTTCAAAATGAGTTCTCAGGTATTTTTTGGGTCACTGACAACAAATATGAAGTAAAAATTCAAAAGCTCAAAATGGCGAATCCAATATTGGCGGACAACATATGTAAAAATAAGTTTCGTGACCTTAAAATTGGTTCACAATGTCTTCAGAGGCTTTTTGGCTCGCTAATTACGAATCTAAAGTAAAAAATTTCAAACAGCGGATACAACATGGCGAGCGAAACCTAGTTTCAAGTCACAGAATCAAATTTTTTATGTTTGACACGCCATATTAGATTCGCTATTTTTATGTTTTGAAGTTATACTTCATATGCGTAATCAGCCACCAAAAAATCTTCTAAGGACCCATTTTCAAGCCAGGTGATCAATCTTTAATTTTTAGGTCGCCATATTGGATTAGTGATTTTACATCTTGGAATTTTGTCTTTAGATTCAAAATCAGCCATATAGAAAACCTTCGGAACGCATTTTGAAGCCATTGTACAATTTTTTTAATTTTTTTATTGTTTATATGTAAAATCCATTTTGTTGAAAACAAAATATTTCTATCATTTCTTAATGTCAAGAGAAGTTCTAGAATACTTCCAGCTTACTTTTTTTCTTGTAATTTGTTAAAAACTGTATAAAAAATATTTAAAAACTAATTTTTTTTTTAATTTTCCCATACTTCAAAGAAAATAACCTAGCCATAATATCATTATAAAACTAATAGCGCAAAAACTGCTGGGTGATTTTTTAGGAAAGGAATTTATTTTTCAATTATTCAAATGATTTGTATGAAAAATGCTTGATACGGGAGAAGTAATATCAACATTCTATTTCACTACACCAATTACTTTTCTGTGACTTTCACCGTTTTCTCATGGACTCAATTGGTAAAATAGTATAAATAAACAGTTACATGGTATATAATTTATATTCATACTATAGAACTAATTTGATGGAGAAAAAAATTGTCCACTACATGAATTTTAGGTAATTGTTGCCGCAAAATCGAATGGGGCTATTCTAACTATGGATACTTAAATAAATTGTATGAATAAAAATTGTTCAAACAATTTAAAAATCAAATTTCCCTTCACCAGAATTTGTGATGGAATTTTTAAGAATTTTTAAGTCAATTAAATGTATTTTACGAAAAGTTTAGAGTTCATCAATAAATTGAATAAAAAAGCAGCCTTCTTGCATTTTCGGACAGTATGTTATCTAGAGAGGCTTAACTATAAAAAGTTCATCAGTGATAACAATTGTCATTTGATATAATTATATTGAATCTGCTCTCCAATATCTCCTCCAAAACGTCATGCTCAAAGCAAACATGCTATCTTTGACACATTGCAAAACAAATGTTTGATTGTTAATACTTCATCAAGTAGATTACTGATTACTGAGCGCGAAGCGCGAGAACCAACAGTGCGCGCTCAACGCGCGATAAGAATGTATAGCAATGATGAAAATAGCAATTATTTTTTATCTTGAAACTGTCTCTAATGATATGTAAATATCTCCACAAGCAAACTTGAATTTTACAATATTATAAGATAACGACTACAGGATGCGTGTATTATATACTTCAACGAAGACACGGAATGTTCCTCAGTTACATTGCTAAAACAAATTTTCATAATTAGATTAATCAGTTTTCTTTCAATTATAAATGATGTGGATTGCTCACGCTGTCGCATGCTTGGTGGTCCTACTCAATTTGATTGGTAAATATAATAATACAGTATATCTATGATTTTAGGTATATTTTTCACCTACACGCAAATCACAATTTGTGCGATCCAATCAGCATTCGATCCCATTCGTAATTTTTTTTCCATACTTTGAGTTTGCCAATACTGCGTGTTGGATTGTAGACGTGTACCATCTGGAGATGCGCAAAATTAAAAGTGTACCATCTGTAGAGTTGTACCTGGATATTTTCTAACATTGATCAGTTAAAGATAAAAGTGCCAATTACAATAAAAATCGTCTAATCTGATAAATATGTTTTGTTCTTGATGAGGCAATCAGCTTTTTAGCAGTATTTCTTTCAAATTTTAAAATTAGGAAGAAATTTCAGTTTAACTGCGTGAGAACTTTTTCAGGGCAAACTTCCCTCAATGGATTCAAGCTTGCCACGTCATATTGCCACAAAACTAAATGAAATCCCAACATCAGATTCTCTACTTTGAGAAAAATTTAATCCTCTGTTCCTTGTTGCAGAGTTGAGTTCACAGTTCGACTGCTTACCTAATGGCGATCCTATTCCTGGTGTTCCTCGCTCTGAACATCCAGGAAGCTCTTTTCCTCCGGGAGAAGCCGGTCTTTTGGCCAGATCCAGGTCCAGGTCTCCTCCTACAAGGAATTCTTCTCCATTCATACTTGGATTTAAAGCTGATCAGATGGGACTTATTCGGCTTATTCCCCACATCAATGTGCACCGACAATTCGAAATTCGAAAATACACTTTTCCTGCTGATAAACCAATTAAATTGCGAATCGGGCGTAATGAGTTTGTGCCCGTTCCAGCCGAAGAACGGATAGTTTTAACAACATCAACTGGCGACGTGATTGCAATAGTCGAGAAAAATAAAAGTCTTCGTGGAATATATAATGACAGTGGAAGAATGCGAGCGGGCATAAACATGGAAAGTGGCGTGGTATTTGAATTAGCCCCGCAAATAACATTTGAAACACCATTAGGCCCAGGGCACTCAATCCGGAAGAATTTCAGTATAGTTAATGTGAACGACATCCTTCCTACTTATTGATCTAATTTGAAAAATTTCGAACTAAAATATGAGATTGGTTTTACTCCGGAGCAGGGTGGAAGTGGTACAAGTAACTGGCACTTACTGTTCATTCTCTTACACAAATATCTGATTAGAGATATAATTATTGGCTTGTAACGATTCACCTATAATATTATCAATATAGGGAAGACCACCCTACAAAAGAGAGGAAAAGATTCCACACTATTCAATTGCACCTTTTTGCACTAGTTAGGAAATTTCATGTCAAAGTAATGTAAAAGTGATCAAACTGTAAGTCCAATCTGAAGATGCACCTGCGAGGTCTATGGAGGCCACCAATTCGCTCTTTGTTCCTGTTATAAAAATTATAAGATTCGAAAGCATGTAAGTGCGTTCTTGAACTGTAATGAGAAGTTAAAACACAGTAAGTGGACACCTGTTGCTTATTTTGTTTTGCAACATCAAAGGAAGGTTGGTCAGGTTTCCTGGACTGTTTTTTCGAGGTTAGTTATTAACGTATGTTAAAATTTCTTTGAACAGTTTTGATGCTTTTAATTTGAATTCAATGATGAAGAAATATGAAAATATAATCAATTGAAGAAGTGAAATAAATAATTTTTTATTCTAGTTAATATAAGTAAAAAGTCAGTTTAATCATCATATGGGTAATTGTCAATTTGTAGGCAAATTTCAGAACCTACTGTGGCAATCATATTATCATGAGGAATTGAATATTTCGATGGGTTCTACGAATATTAGGCTATTGTTCCGTTACCGTTAAGAAAGCGACTATCGTCCCATTACGAATAAGAATTAGTCTATCGTTCCCCTACGGATAAGAATTAGTCTAACTTCATTTTTCAAGAAATTCAGTCAACAAGTAGAAGTGTTAAGAGAAAAAAAATCCTTAAGAATGTCTTGTTTTGAAACTTATAGGAGCCTAAATTACTTCACAAACAGTAATACAAAATATTTGAGTTTTGAATTCTTAGGAAATGTTCCGACGAATAATAGGCTATCGTTTGCGCAAGCGCCGCGCCGCTAGTTTTCGGGATACTATAGGTTAGTCAATCATGAAGATCGTTATTATGCGTTTTCATTGATTGTCGCAAAGCGTTGTGACGTGCATTTAATTGTAAAAGCAAAATTTCGGAAGATCAGAGACGTTATCTTTTCGAAGTTTTTTGGAGGATACCTTCACATGAGAGAAGGTGGGATTATATCACAAGACACTAAAAAGAATAGAAACTGTGAAAAAAAAACCACGCCAGAGTGGACGAGTCGAAGAACTTATAGCAGAAAATACTTCCTTCGTGTTAATGACGAGCTCGTTCATGTTTGTAAGCGTACATTCTTAGACACATTAGGAATTGGACATTCTTGGAAAATTTCTAAAAAGGAATAAGATAAGGAATGCATTGAAAAGTAGAGTCAGGGAACATATTTATTCATTTCCTCGGGTTCCAGCTCACTATACTAGGAAAGATTCTAACAGAGAGTATTTAAAAGAAGGGCTTTCTATTGCTAGAATGTACTCGTACGTTGAGTGGATGAAGACAAAAGACTTTGATGAAGTTGCCAGTTAACGGCAGTATAGAGATATATTCAATAAAGAATGTAATTTAAGCTTCCACAAATCAAAAAAGGATAGATGCGATCAATGCATGTCATGGGAAAATAGTAGTGAAGAACAAAAAGAAGCTTTGCGAAAAATACGAAAACTATATTAAGAACAAAGATACTGTCAGACACTTGAAAGATACTTCAAAGGAAGAAGATATCCAGGTGAAAACACTGTACGTTGCGTGCTATGACTTACAAAAAGTTCTAACCACACATCATGGCGAAATTTCGGGATTTTATTATAAACGAAAATTCTCAGTATACAATTTTACAATTTATGATTGCGCTGATCATGAAGGGTTTTGTTTCTTGTGGGGACAGAACATAGCCAAAAAGGGATCGAATGAAATTGGAAGCTGTGTATTGAAATTAATACAAAATGAAAGTGAAAAAGGAATACGAGAATTTCGAATGCATTCCGATAATTGTGGAGGACAAAATAGAAATAGATTCGTTTTCGCCATATATCTGTATGCAGTAGTTATGTTTAAAATCAAAATCATTCATAGATTTTTCGAAGTAGGTCATACACAAAACAAAGGAGATAGTATGCACGGTTTAATCGAAGGAAGAAGAAAAAACAAACTCATTTATGTCCCGAATGAATGGATTGATTCAATTACAAATGCTAAGGACAAATCGAAACCGTACTCTCTTTTTCAAATGAGAACGGAAGATATTCTAGACTTCAAACCAATAGTAGCAACGCAAAACTGGGCCACAGACACCGATGGAAATTAGATAGCTTGGTCAAAAGTACGCGAAATTAGTGTCAGTTATGAAGAACCGAATTTGGTATTCTTAAAATATGATTACCTAGCTGAACTAATAACTTTAAACCTTAAAAGCAAAAGAGGGCGGCCGATCAATCTGTCAACAT
Source organism: Andricus quercusramuli (assembly GCA_932178445.1). NCBI lineage: Eukaryota > Metazoa > Arthropoda > Insecta > Hymenoptera > Cynipidae > Andricus > Andricus quercusramuli. The sequence continues at coordinate 383,056 of CAKNXH010000151.1, read as the reverse complement.
ACGAGTGTCCAACTGCTTACAGTAAAAGCATTTCAGTGGAGAAAAATAAAATGAAAGATCTTTTGACTCTTTGTAAGAAGGGTACAATACCTTCTAAGTATCACGATTTTTATAAATCCTTGTCATTAAGCGAAAGTATTTCAGATCAAAATCCTTCTGAAAGTGGAGAAGATTAATGCGTACAAAAGCAGACTTTGCTTTTTGAGAGAACAGATTGAACTGAATTGTTGTGAACAAAAAAGCCGTTAAGATTACTTATTCAAGATTTTTGATTGGTTTATAAGTTTAAATAAAGCTGATAAAAACTGTTGCAAACGAAAAAGCTTTAAGATTATCTATCCGAGATTGCTGATTTGTTTAATAGTTTATTTAAAAGTGGTACGGCATCAGGCTTTATAGTCCCAGCTTAGTTATAAAGACATGTATGCCTGTCTTATTAGAGACCAATAACAGGTTTTCCTCTAATTATAATAGTATTGTTTTCTAAATCATATATATATATATA
>CAKNXH010000151.1:329463-379249 GCA_932178445.1 Andricus quercusramuli | reverse complement strand
TTTTCGAAACAATATCCTTAATTTTTATTGACTAGTTCTTATTCGCAATCGAATGATAGTCGCTTTCTTAACGGTAACGGAACAATAGCTTAATATTCGTAGAACCCATCGATTTCATAACGGAAATTGTTCTTATCACATGCAAAAATTTTTAATCCAAAAGGGGCAGTTATGAAACTAAGAAATAATAATTAATTCATGCGCACGCGCATATAATCACTCGTACACTGTTCTAATGTACCGTACGGTAATGATGCAAGAAAAATGTTCAAGCTTAACCTTTTTCAATGTTTATAAAGAAATAACAAATTTTAATTATGAAGAGTTACCTACTTATGAATGAAAACACCCCCAAGCAAGTAAGGGAATGGTTTTTATAATTTTTTTCACACCGCAAATGGTTTTTAACGCACGTACGGGAATGACGTTTTTGTTGTCAAGATGCACTTTTCAGTTTCAATATCGGATTCACAAAAAAGGGAGTTTATATTTTAGGCTCAATTTTATGAAATCTTGTATTGAACGACACGCCTAATATATTTTTATTCATTACTCAACTGTAACTACAATATTTTACTAGAAAAAAAGACGTACGGTAATGACGTCTGAAATTGCAAAAATTGAGGGACAGTTTTCAAGGCTTTTACAATATTATTTATTTGACTTAAAAAATATGTATACATTAAATTTATGTTCATGCGAAGTTTATAAACTTGATGCGCTAAGCGTATTCCAGGTTACTGTCTAAAAAAAAGGAGAAAATTAGTTCATCCTTGTGCAAAGTGAGGTAGGCACGCCGTACGGTAATGACGTTTCGGGTGTTCTTATACGAAATTAAAGTGAATAGGAACAGAATCGAAAAAAAGAACTGACCATATTGTAGAGGATGATAATAAGTGTTTATTGAAAAAAAAAAAAAATCAGCACGAGTAAATTTTTAAATAAGCAATAGTTTTGTACGGCGAATCATAAACGGGTTTACGTTTATTATGAAAAATGTACTGTCTGGCGCTCACTGCTTTTTTCCCACACATAGGCGAAATATTACATTCTCATTTTATTGAAAAAGCATAAAAATTGAGAGTGTCAAATGTTAAGAACAGTTGACAACTATATTACGCAACAAATAAAAACTACTGATTGTGTAACGTTTTGATAAAATTGTCTAGCCCATTATGATACTTGGGCATTTCGTGTAAAGGCATTAAAACAAAGTTATTTTTTTGACATGAAAGATTTTTGATTTTGGAAATTGGAATTAATTTTTTAATATTTTCCATTCATCTTTTGAATATTTTCCCCGGAATAGAAACGCAGTTCATGAAAAACTGAAACAGTTTATAAAACGTTAAAAACTTGGGTCAACCAAGGTGTTTGATGAAATATTTTTTAATCTAAAAGCCTTCAGACATACTGCTCAAAGCTTTTCCTTCCATTTGAATCAAAAATCGTAATTCCAATTTAATTGAATCAGCAATGGCTCATTTCATTTGATGGGAGAATCTGTAAATGTATGTTACGCTTTTATGGAAATTATTTTGTTTAGGAAGTAGTAAAAATTATTCCGAATTAGTCACTTTGCGAGGAGCATTTTCGTTTGCGCTGGATTTTGATTTTAATTGCTGGATATGCTTCTGAATGTTTTACAATGCGCAATAACAAAAATATTGTCAAAACATGATAACTATCATGTTTGTCAACAAATTGGATGAAAAAGCAACATTTTGGCAATTTCAGGAAGAACATTTGTTTTGACAAATTTTTCTAACAGAAAAAAGAAATTTTACTGGTCATGCATTCCAGATAGTTAATTATAATGTTGATTCTTGATAAACCGAGTTTTGTTGGGATCATGCATAGTCATTAAAAATGACGAAAGGGTTGATATCAGACTATATGAGTTTATTAGAGAAGAGTGTAAGTCAAGAATACATAAAGGGACATAGGAGGACTACAAGTTTATGCGTTTCGGTCGGCTGCTTGTTAAGAACTGACTCGTTTTTGACCAGAATTATCCTCGGAAGGACAATCAGGTAGTTTGTTTGCTTAGATGACAGTTTAGGGCGTCGGGAACCTTCGACAAACTTTTGCAGATGTTTAACCAAAATCTACGGAACTTATTTACAGACAAAACGTGCTCAATGAAGGGCCTGATAGCTTAGGCCATAAATGAGGCAATATAAGATTTCTCCAATATTCTAGTGCTAGGAAACCTTGACTAACGACGAGCAAGAAAAATAAGTTTCCACAAGGGAAGGTTTTCCAGCGAACAGAATCTAAAGTCAAAATTCCAAAATATAATTGGAGGATACAATATAGCGGACAACCCCCAGTTTCAAGCCACGGAATCAAATTTCTCATTTTCCATCTACCATATTGAATACGCTTTTTTCATTTTTACGATTTATACTTCATATGTGTAATCAGCGACCCAAGAATCTCCAAAAGACCCATTTTCAAGCCAGTGGACCAATTTTTGATTTATAGGTCGCCATATTGGATTCGTGATTTGGAATTTTGGAACTTTGATCTCAGATTCAAAATCAGCTATGCAAATACCCTCTGGAACTCATTTTGAAGATGCGGGACATTTTTTCGAATATATAGGCCACGATATTGTTCCCACCATTTTGAATGTTGACTTCAAATGTTCAAGCAGCGACCGAGAAACAACGTTAACGTTATTGTAAGCTGATGAACTATTGCTGATGACTCATGATTATGTTGAGTGTCCAAAAAAGCTGTATTTTTGTACTTTGTTTATTTCTAGAATCCATTAATTCAGAAACAAAACATTTCTAATTTTCTAACTTCCATTCCTGGAATGAAGCCTTTTATAAAGGGGAAAAATTTGCCGGTCGAAATCTCTCTCGAAATCAAAAATTGATGAAATCCAAGGGGAATCTAATCTGGATGATACTTTTTTCATTGAAAGTGGTCCTGTTCTCTCCCTTACAGTCAAAAAAGCTTCAACAACATGGCAAAATCGTTCAGCTTCCTCCTGTTTCACCTCCTCTCACAGTCAAGTTGACAAATTTTCTGAACAAGAAGTCTGGCAAATTAAATAATCTAACGATCCGGACTGTTGCCTATCTAGTGTATCGCAATATCCTAATTTTTTCGGGGGGGATTTCAACATTCGCTTATGGGAATTGAATCAGTTAACTGATGAATCCTCATTCGGGGATTTGGCACTTTCTTGTTTCTGTTTATCCTTGGACAAAGAAATCAACCCCAGAGGTGAGACATTCATACATTTTTGGAGGAGTACAATTCAGTTGTTTTAAAGGGCAGATCTGAACATGATAACCAGCACAATATACTGTCATAGGCTATCAAGGTAAAATTGTATTAGATCTCATATTTTGTTATGCTAACTCCTGTGGTTCGATTCCAGATTTTTTGCTTTTGGGGATTCCTACATCACCAGACCATCAGTGTTTGTTAAAATTGCTGATGATAATTTGATTTCAAATGATAGGTTAAATAACTTTCCATTACAAAAAATTCGTCTGGAGGGAAAGAGCTTTATCTGCAATTTCGGTAGTAGCAAATAAGTTAAGCCTTGTTTCCAAACCTTTTTGCAATAACGCTGGAGCGTCCTGGGCAGCAATGAATAGTATTAGAATAAAGTCTTCTTCAGTTAGTGGTATAAGTTTTGAACGTTGGCAGGCTTTTGCAGATTCCTTGTATGCGAAACAGATTTGTGTTAGTGTTGATGGAGTAAAGTAAACAACTGCCTTTCGGAGAATCAGGCGGGTTTAAGGGCTGGACGAAGTTGTATAGATAACATATTCACTCTGAATGCATTCATTCAAATCCATCTTGTTATTTCGAAACGTAAGGTCTTTGCATTTGTCATCAATTTTCAAAAAGCATTTCCTTTGGTTAACCAGTCGATTCTTTAGCAAGAATTGATCAAGAAGAGAGTGAGTACAAAAATCTTAAGAATCATCCTAAGTTTATACGATCGCGCTTCCGTGTCTATTAGGACCTAGTCCGGCCCAACCACATCAGTTACTGTTATTCTATGGGTTTTGCAGGGTGAGGTTCTCAGTCCTCTTTTTTTGCGCCTTGCTAATCTCCAACTTAGAGGAATACCTAAGAAACCACGGTGTGATAGGAATTCCAATCGATCACCTTATTGATGTAATTGTACAGCCTATGCTGACTGTATAGTGATCCTCGCTAACTCTCGAGACGATGTTCAAGTTAACATTAACATTAAGTATTTGAGGAGTATCTTCAAGTATGTTCTTTTTTCACAAGTTCGAATCTGGCACACAGTGTGTTGTATTATGCTATCACAGTCTAGTTTTTGAGATATACCGAAATAATAGGAAGGCTTCAATTAAGCTCCTTAACAGCGAAACCTTCTGATAATGTTAATTTTAATTAGGGTTTGCCGGGATAATATGCAACAGCCTTACAAAAGGATGAAGAGCCAATTTTTCATAATAATTTTTCACTCCATCCAAACTGATCAGATTCGAGTAGAGTGATAGGATCTGGCAGTCTACAGGTATTTTGACACTTGTTCTCAGTACCAGGCATTTAACCTTATCTTACTTTCTGTCTCCCTTTCTATGTCACAAGCACAAATGCTCAGCTTAAGCTCCTGGGTTCAATTAGAGGTTGCACTTGTATCAATGAGTCTGAATTGATGTATGAGTCATCAAAAAGCTTTCTGATATGCAATCTCGGGGGAAGAGAGGATTTGCTTTATATCTTGGCAATACGAGAGGTACTTACCATACGTAACGACAGAAGGCCTTAGGAAAACGAAGATCACTGCGGGGGTGGCTCAAGGATCAGTACTTGGCCCGTACCTGTGGAATTTCGTATATGGTGATGTTCTCACGTTGGAATTACCGGAAGACATCACTCTGGTAGGGTTTACTGATGATCTGGCGGCAGTAATTCTGGCACGCACAGAGGAAGAAGCTAGAGCGAAAACGACACTAGTAACAACAAAAGTGGAGAGCTGGCTGGAGGAACACGGACTGGAATTGGCGTCCAAGAACACGGAGATAGTGTTACTAACCAGACAGAGGCACATTCCACAAACATTCGAGCTCAAAGTCGCAGGACAAAACATCCAAGCCAAGCGGGTGTTGAAGTACTTGGGAGTCATGGCGGATGTAAAGCTCACTTAACTACTCGCAGATATGCAGGGCGGCTGACAAAGCTGATGCAGTAGTCGGTATGCTCTCTAGGCTCATGCCAAATACTTCTGGAGCTAGAAGCAGCAAGAGAAGAACGCTGATGAGTGTGGCTAACTCGATTATGCTATATGGGGCTGAGGTGTGGGCAGATGCCATAGACATAAAAAAAATACAGGAATAAACTGGCAGCGGTCCAAAGAAGAAGGGCCTTCAGAGTAGCCTGCGCATATAGAACTGTTTCAGGTGCAGCTATTGCTGTCATAGCAGGCATAATTTCCATTTACCTTCTCGCAGAAGAGAGAAAACGAATATATGATTATATGCAGAAAGGTTTTAGCAAAGGAGTCGAAGAAAGGGAGAGAATTCAAACACTTATTAAGTGGGAAGAAAGGTGGAGATTAGAGGAAAAGGGGAGATGGACCCATACAATCAGTGCATCAGCGAGGTTAGAACATGGTTAAATAGGAGGCATGGTGAGCCAACTTACTATGTTACGCAGTTTCTCAAAGGACATGGGCAATTCAATGCATATTTGAACAAGATGAATAAGAAAAGAAGTCCGGACTGTGACTACTGCAAGGGTGAAAGGGATGACCCGGACCATACCTTTTTCAGGTGTGAACGCTGGTCAGCAGAAAGGAGTTCCCTCAGGAGTGAATTTGGAGTTGTCCTAACAACCGAGAATACCGGAGGAGCGCTACTTGAGAGTATAACCAACTGGGAAGCCGTTATCAAATACACAGGAAAGATCCTACGGCAGAAAAAACAGGAGGAAAAAGCTGCTGATAGACTAAATATTTAAAAATCGCCCAAAGGGTGTCGAAGGCCGACAGTCCGAGGTGTTCCACACTAATGAGACTGACGCGTATCACCCTTAAAGGACTATGTGTGGTAACAGAATACTGCTGAGGATGATGCGTGCATCATGGCTGGGCGGCCGAGAGAAGAGGAAGAAGACTAGGTTGGCGCCAAACAGCGGGACGTCGAAACATGGCGTAAAATGCCTATAACCCATGTTCCTGAAGTAATGCGAAAGCATTCATAAAGCATTCATAAAGCATTTCTCAATACTCCTTAAAAAAAAACCCCTATCGAGTAGATAGGGAAAGATTTCATTGAATTTAACTGCATCTCCTCCGAACAATAAAGAAACATTTTTGTATTTGAATTAAGTCTGGATTATCATTCAGTTTACTATTCCCGTAGAAAAAAATATCACACAAATAGGTAATTGGCTTTTTCATAATAACAAAATATCTTTGAGATCTGCCGTAATAGTGATAAAAAATATACATTAGAGTCTTCTTGGCTCAGGCTAATAAAATTTATTCTTCCAATACTTTTAACATAATTTGTAGAATTTATGTTAGTTTTCAAAAGCTTTAAATTAGCCGTTCCACTTCAACTTTATATGAATTGTAATATGAGTTTAAACGAATTCAGTATCTGTATAACATTGACTTGAAACTGACTCTAACAATCTGTATATATCTCCGTAATCAAACTTGACGTCTATCTCATACAAGATAACGACTATAGGATACGTGTGTTATGTACTTCAATAAAAACACAAAATATTCCTTAGTAACATTGTTGAAAAAATTCTTCGTCATTACATTATTCAGTTTTTCCTTCAATTAAATGATGTGGATTGCTCACACGCTCGTTTGCTTGCCGGTTCTACTCAATTCTATTGGTAAATATAATAATGCAATATATCTATAATTTTAAAGATATTTTTTTAACCTATACGCAAATTAGAATTTGTGCGCTCCAGTCAGCATTTTATCCCAATTGTACGTTTCTCCCATACTTCGTTCGAAAATTGCTATCAGTAGAGTGTTAAATTTTTCTCAATTAACATTTTTTTTACATTCTTCGGGGTTGTATAGAGTTTTCTCATTCTTTGATAAATTTTAGGATACTATGGTTCTGTTTGAGATTTTTGAAACTATTTTTTCCGATTATCCATATACCATATGGCACCATATGGCAGATGGGACACTCCCAACTCTGCGTGTTGGATTGTAGACGTGTACCACCTGAACATGCGCACAGTTGGAAGTGCACAATTTGGGAAGTTGTATCTAGATAGTGTATTCTTTTCTTAGCTGATGGTAATTGTTCAACGAATTATATTGCTGTTAAAACTATAATATCATTTTATCATTTGTATAAAAAAAAGAATTTTTATGTGTAAATTTTAGTCTCTGTTAAGCCACATATAGAAATATTTGTAAAGATGGCTAACTGTCTCATGCCGACTATTGATCAAACTGAAGCTTACATAATAGTTACAAAATTTTGTTCGAAACACAACGGGTTTAAGATATTCAATTGCGCTAATCACTGGATTTCTATGACTAATTGAACTCAATAGTGTTTGAAAATTGTGTTCAAGTAAACGTAAATTATTTCTAACAATAATATTACAGTGGACAACTACTTTTACTGCTATTGCGTTGATAATTACAACCACATTAACCAGTTTTTATGAGGCTATCAGCTTTCGGAAGTGTTTCTATTCAATTTTAAGATTAAAAAAATTAAGGTTTTCCCGTATGAGAAGTTTCCCTGGGCAAAAATCCCTCAATGCATTTGAGATTGCCTCACAATATTGCCACAAGATTACATGAAATCCCAACATCATGCTGTATACTTCAAGAAAAATTTAATCCCCTGTTTCTTGTTACAGAGTTGAGTTCACAGTTCGGGGACTTACCGAATGGCGACCCTGTTCCTGGTGATCCTCGTTCCGAAAATCCTGAAAGCTCTTTTCCTCCTGGAGAGCCTGCTTTTCAGTCCAGGTCTCCTCTTAGAAGGCGTTCTTCTCCACTCATATTGGGATTTAAACCTGAACAAATTGGACTCATTCGGCTTATTCCCCGCATCAATGTGCATCGACGATTCGAAATTCGTAGATACACTTTTCCTGCTAATAAACCAATTCAATTGCGAATCGGACGTAATTACTTTGTGCCTGTTCCAGCCGAAGCACGGATAGTTTTAACAACATCAGCTGGTGACGTCATTGCAATAGTGGAGAAAAATAGAAGTCTTCGTGGAATGTATAATCACAATGGAAGACTGCGGGCGGGCATAAACATGGGAAGCGGCGTCGTATTCGAATTAGCTCCGCAATTAATATTTGAAACACCATTGGGCCATGGACAATCAATACGGAAGAATTTTAGAATATTTAATGTAAACGATGTCCTTCCTGATCATTGATCTGATTTGGAAAATGTTGAACTGAAATATAAGATTGTTTTTAATCCGAAGCAGGATGAAAATTTAACAAGTACCTGGTACTTAGCATCAAAGAGCCAATGTATTCTTGTTCTCAAATCTTCAATCTCGTTTCAATTTCGCAGCTTCTCTTTCAAGGAGACTGGTAGAAAAGTTGTTTGTTTTTCTCTCACACAAATATTTGATTAGATCAGGCTAATTGATATCTATCAGTAGGCATTGATGCATTTTTTATTTATATGTATAAAACATAAAATATGGTTGCTTTGAGACTTTGAGACTTTGAGTTGCTTTGAGATTCGATTCATATAAAAGGATGAGATGATTCGCTTACCAAAATGTTGTTTAAAATCATATTCAAATTCTATAGAGAAATTATTACATTATTTTTGTCAAACTAAAATTAAAATTTTGCATTAGGAGTTATTTGTCAGCCTTGGAACCTATACTGGAATGTAAAAATATTTTCAATTATAATGGGAAAATCTGTGACATTGAAATCTAGTTCTTATGCGAAAGTTTACCTAATTTTTTTAGGGTAGAAACGTTTCAAGGTGTTGTTGTATTATTAGAATTCTTATCAATCCATCATAAAATCCTTTTAAATGTGGAGGAAGAGTTATTAGTAATATATTGTACTGGTAATTACTTTAGATATGTATGAAGAGTATAATTAAAATTTTCTGAGCATAAGTACCAAATACCATAACAATAGTACTACTCAATTTCTATTTAAATCATCCTTCTCAATATAAGATTGCAATTAGCAGAAACAAAGTAGTTTCCGCAATACTACTTTCAAACAAAACTTTTCATAATGAAACTCTAGATATGGTCAATAATCTACTCTATTACAATGATTATCCATCAGATTTTTCTGATCATCATGCAACGAAAACTTATAATTTGGAAGATAGCACTCATTTCATGAATTATATTTCCTGGATTATTATTTAGGTAACTATTTCTATAGACAAATTGTCATGAAAGTAGTTACTTAGCTATATAAGCATTTTTCGTTAGATGCTGCTAAGAGTAGGATCAATCAAATAATCAGTGGTTCACCGCTTTTTTATTAAAAAAAAAAAGTATTTTTGGGAGTTACTGTAATAAAGATTAAAAATATACTGGTTCCTTGTTGGCTCAGTTGATTGAAATTGATCTTAGCGATTCTTTCAACATATTTTAAAGAATTTATATTCGTTTCTCAAATTTTCGAATGGGCCGTTCCATCATACAGAATTTATTATACACTATATGAATTCAAAATGTGAATACCAGATTTCCCTTAATATCAAACATTACATAAATTGTGATAAGAATTTGAACGAATTTATTAACTAAATTTTTTTCCTTGATACTGACTTGAATGAAATGTAAATAACTGAAAATAGCAAACTTGACGTCTGAATTATGTAAGATAACGACTACAGAATACATATAACCCACTACAGGAGCAGAGTATTTCTTAGTTACATAGTTTAAAAAATCCTTCATAATTATATAAGTCAGTTTTTTCTCCATTTATAAAAGATGAGGATTGTTCAGACTCTCGCATGCTTGGGGATTATACTCAACTGTATTGGTAAATATAATATATATATATATATATATATATATATATATATATGGGGCTCAAAATTTTCGTCAAAGCTTATGCTTTTTAGTGCCGTATGGTACTTTATGATTTTAGCAATGGCGGACCAACAATGGCCGCCACAAGAAAAAAACTTCTGATTTTAATCTTTTATTTTTGATCTGATTCTTACAAAAACATAATTTTTACGCTTGCAATTCACTTTTCAAGTGTTTTTGGGGTCGCCGATTACGAATTTCCTATCTGTTTAAAAAATTTTAATATGGCGAATCCAATATGGCCGCTGAAATGTGAAAAAATCATTTTGTGTCATATACCTAGGCAGAAATATTATATATAGTTAAGATATAGTATGAAGTATTATATATAATATTCATTTGTTTTATACACTTTTTACATAAAACAACTGAATATTATATATAATACTTCACACTATATATAAACTATATATAATATTTCCGCCTGGGTAAGTACAAGTTAGGTATGCAATAAAGGTTTTTTGCGGTCGCTGATTACGCATTTTGTATTCTTCTTTGAAAACTCGAAGATGGCGAATCCAATATGGCTGCCGAAATGTGTGAAAATCATTTTATGTCATAAAAGTACGAGTTGGGTATGCAATAAAAGGTTTTCGTGGTCGCTGATTACGAATTTTGTTTAATTTTAAAAAAATTTTAAGATGGCGAATCAAAGATGGCCGCTGAAATATGTAGAAATCATTTTGTGTCATATAAGTACAAGTTAGGTATGCAATAAAGGGTTTCCGCGGTCGTTGATTACGAATTTTGTATTCTTCTTTGAAAATTCCAAGATGGCGAATCCAATATGGATGATGAAATGTGTAAAAATCATTTTATGTCATAAAAGTACAAGTTAAGTATGCAATAAAGGATTTTCGTGGTCGCTGATTACGAATTTTGTATTAGTTTAAAAAAATTTCAAGATTGCAAATGCAAGGTAGCAGCTGAAAAGTGTTAAAATCATCTTATGTCATAAAAGTACGAGTTGCATATGCAATAAAGGGTTTTCGGGGTCGCTGATTTCTGATTCAAGGAGCCATACATTTTGTAGTGTTTCTAAAAGTATCCAGAAGATATAGCATTTATTCAAGTGTTTATGTGCCGTCGGCATTACTAATTGAAACACCATTGGGCCACGGACACTCAATATGGAACAATTTTAGAATATTTAATGTAAACGATATCCTTCCTGATCATTGATCTGATTTGCAAAATGTTGAACTAAAATATAAGATTGTTATGCCAATGTGCACCACGAGGAGGTTGCGCAATCGGTCTTGTACATCACTTGGGCCTGAAAAGGGCCGTTTTATATATTTGCAGTTTCTTATCTGATTGTTTTTACTTGTCTTCGTACATTAACGATTTTATTCCATCGTTTTTCTTTGAAACATAAGACGATCACACACATTTTCATTTACTTCTGAATTTCATGCAGTTCTAGAACAAAAATTATTTATTTATCTGACGGAGCGAAGCAACACTTTAAAAATAGATTCCAGATCGCGAATTTGGTTTTTCATAAGGAAGATTTTGATATTGAAGCTGAGTGGCATTATTTTACAACTGCTTATGGTAAGAGTGCGTACGATGGTCTTGGTGCAAACAATAAAAGAGAACCTTACAGAGCAAGTTTTACTGCAAAGCCAAATGATTCAATATTAACATCTGAAGCAATTTAAGTAGAGTGAAAAACATTTTTAAGAAATCATTGTGTTTTACATCAAGAAATGCCATGATAAAATATTTACATGTATGTAGTCATACATGAAAAGGTATTCAAAGGAAAAGAATGGAATAAAATGGTCAATGTACGAAGACAAGTAAAAACAATCAGCTAAGAAACTGCAAATATATAAACCGGCCCTTTTCAGAGCCAAGTAATGTGCAAGACCGATCGCGCAACCTCCTCGTGGTACATATTGGGTAACGCTAACGCCGACGGCACATAAACACATAAATCAATGCTATATCTTCTGGATAATTTTAGTAGCAGTACAAAATGGATGGCAGCTTGAATAAAAAATCTTGAAATTTTTAAAAAACTAATACAAAATTCGTAATCAGCGACCACGAAAACCCTTTATTGCATACCCAACTCGTACTTTTATGATATCAAATGATTTTTACACATTCCGGCAGGCATATTGGATTCGCCATCTTAGAATTTTCAAAATAGAATACAAAATTCGTAATCAGTGACCACAAAAACTCTTTATTGCATACCCAACTCGTACTTTTATGACATAAGATGATTTTTACACATTTCGGCAGCCATATTGGATTCGACATCTTAGAATTTTTAATAAAGAATACAAAATTCGTAATCAGCGACCCCAAAAACACTTGAAAAGTGAATTGCAAGAGTGAAAATTATGTTTTTCTAAGAATCAGATCAAAAATAAGAGATTAAATTCAGAAGTTTTTTTCTTGTGGCGGCAATTGTTGTTCCTCAATTCTTAAAATCATAAAGTACCATACGGCAATAAAAAGCATAAGCTTTGACGAAAATTTTGAGCCCTATAGAGTCCATTTATCTTAAGAATTAAAGTGTGAGGAGGGCGTGGCTGGTTTCACGGAGAATGCCCCATATATATATATATAATTAAAAAAAAAAGTTAAACAACCACCGCAGGGTACCACTAAGAGCAACTGCCATCTGGAAAAAATGTCAATGGCCCCCAGTAGAACCGCGGTAAAATACACCTATGGCCACGTCTCACATCCGTGAGATGGGTGGTCACAGGGCACGACGAAATCACAACGACAGGCCGGCGAAACCCTCGTGTGTCTTGAGGACACGAAGCGACCCAAGGATGACAGCTTTCTGCATCCATCTCGCAAGAGCCTTGGCATATGTTTGGCACGCGGGTATGGCTTTAAGGTTCCGAACCAGCGATAATTTCACACCTCCGAGAGCACCTATCACAAGGACAATTACTCGTACCGAATATTTTGGGTACAGTCGACGCAGCTCTCTTTTAAGGTCTTGATATCTCTCCTCTTTTTCTTTCTCCTTTGCAGTGATGTTGTATTCGGATGGAGCCGAGAATTCGATCACGAATATAGTTCGTTTCTCGAAGTCTTGGAGAACAATGTCAGGCCTCGAGTGCACAACGGAGACTGCTGCCCGAAAATCGTAGTTCCAGAAAATCTGGCACTTCTCGTTTCGGACAATTGACTCTATTTCCCTTGGAGCGTTCGGCAGGGCAGGGTCGCGACCCACACCGTAAGAGCGACAAAGGTGGTAATAAAGTACTCTTAGGGCCGCATTATGTCTATAGATATACGTTGTTCCTGCGTGGGTCGGACACCCCGATAGTATGTGTTCTAGGTACTCAGCGTGTGCATGACACGCTCTGCACCTATCACTGGGAACTTCTTGACATAAAATGCGGGCGCGGTATGCTAAGGTGGAGATTAGACCGTCCTGGCATGCGAAAATAAAGCCCTCTGTACCTGAATTGAGCCCTGATGATTTGAGGAAAGCAAAAGTTTGCTCCTTCGACAAGGACTGTTTTTCTACATTTCTGTGAAAGTTTCCGTCCATTTGCTTGTCGAGTAGCTCTTGGTGAAATTTTCCAACCTCTGCTTTCTTTACTTCGGCTTTTAGACGTGAAGCATCTAGATGGAGTAATGCACTTTCCTCACTTCTGATGTTAAAATTCAGGCCACGGGTCTCGGCAGCTTGCTCCGCGGCTTTGTAAAGGAACGCCCCTTCGCCAATTATCTCGTGGTTTCTGACCATCTTTAGGAGAGGATCTCTGCCATTCGCAACGATGTAAGCTGTACTTAAAACAATTCGGTTATGAAGACACTGGAGATTCAGAAGTCCGCGTCCGCCTTGCTGGCGTGAAATGTATAATCGCGGAACTGACGAATTGATATGCAAGCTTTTATGCATATGCATGATCTTACGCGTGGTGACATCAAGGGCCTTAAGCTCGTTCTTCGTCCATTGAACCACCCCAAACGAGTAGAGTAGAACCGGGACGGCAAGCATGTTAGTCGCAGATACCTTGTTCAACGCCGACAGATTGGAAGACCAAATCTGTCGAAGAAGATGCTTGTATCTGCTTCGGAGAGACTCCTTCACTGATGTTACGTCCTGAATGCGGCTTTGAGGCACGCCCAGGTATGTATAGGTCTCTCCAGTGTTAAGGTGTCTAATAACACTTATATCCACAAGTTCAGGGTCCTTGGGAACGCCAGTAATCTTTCCTTTCTTCAAATGAATTTTGGCACACTTGTCCAAACCAAAGTCCATTCCAATCTCTCCTGTGTAGCTCTTGACGATATTTAAAGCAGTTTGAAGTTTGCTTTTACCAGCGGCATAGATCTTCAGGTCATCCATATAGAATACATGAGTGACCTTATGCTCACGCTGATTAGTGTCGCCACAGAGGTATCCAGGAGAATTTCGTAGTGCGAGAGATAGAGGCAAAAGTGTGATGCAAAAAAGCAAAGGGCTCATACTATCCCCTTGAAAGACGCCCCTCTGGAAGGTGACATTGTTCGTCGTCAGACGATAATTCCTAGATGAGATGGTAAATCTAGTTTTCCAAAGAGGCATCAATCTCATTATGCATCTCACTATGTGTGGATGTACCTTCAAGCTTTCCAACAGACAGATGATAAGCCTATGAGAGGTTGAATCAAAAGCTTTCCGGTAGTCAATCCAGGCCATTGACAGGACGCGCTGATGGACTGTAGCGTCTTTACAGACACACCTGTCAATCAGCAGGTTCTCTCGACAGCCTGCTACACCTTTTTTCGAGCCACGTTGTTCGTACATCTCTCGCCATACAGGCTCAATTCGTCGAACAATCCTATTGTTTAGGACAGCTGTAAAGATCTTATACAGTGTGTTCAAACAAGTTATTGGCCTGTAATTCTCTGTTTTGGACAAGTCGCCTTTTTTCGGTAGGAGTATAGTGCGTCCTAACACTAGCCACTGCGGAATGGGCATCTCCGACTTTAAATATGAGGTGAATATGCGGGCCAAATGTTGGTGTGTAGAAGTAAACTTCTTCCACCAAAAGTTCTTGATACAATCTGGTCCAGCACCGGAAAAGTTCTTCGTGCCTCTAAGTGCTTTTTTCACCTCTTCGGCAGTGACTGATGGGCACTCCTCCTCAGATTTTATGAGGCTGTCGCAAAACTCCTTGAAGCGGATGATATTGTCAGTATATATCATAAATATATACGATTTTAGGTATATTTTTAACCTATACTCAAATCAGAATTTGTGCAATTTGATCTGAGTTTTATCCAATTGTTATTTCCTTCCAAACTTTATTTCACAGTTTGTTCGAAATAAGTACGAAGTTAATCTGAATTTGTCCCCGAAGAATCCAAAATATGAAATTCATAGAAATATCAAAACCAGAAAGTACAGTAGGCGAAATTTAGATGTGCACATATGGTACCCTTCCATATGTTAATTGGCTTAGATGGTGCACTCCCAACTGTACGCGTTACAATTTAGACATGTACCATCCGGAATCGCACATATCTGAAAGTGTAGGTTTTTCCTGACATTGTACTACTTCCGAAAATTATTCAGTAACGGATAAAATAGTCAATTAGAATCAAAATTTCCAATGGGGAAAATAAGGTTTTTTCTTTGTGTGGGATTTTCATCATTGCAATAATTTCGTATCAAACTAAAAACTTAAAAAGGTATAGTTAGCAGCTCATCAATTATTATCCTTCCTCATGACTAGCATTGAGGACAATCTGTGATTCTGCGGGGCTTCAATGAAATTGAAGAATTAGGATGAAACCAAAAAAATTCTGAGTTATGTTTATTGAAGGAGAAGATCTTTATGCTGAGTTTAATTGTTTAAATAATAATAATGATTTACGTAGTACAATATAATACTCATATGAAAATCCTTCTTCAATCATAACTGACAATTTTTTCCCTGATTATTAATTTGCAAAGGCAGAAAAAGAAAATGAAAAGAAAGAAATATTTTGTTCCCCATTAGAGGCAGCATGTACAATATTTTCAAATCCGGTGTTTTACTGGATTTAAGTGAACTGAAATGTGGGCTCAGATTGGTGTTCGTTTCTTTTTGGAATGTATTCCTATCTAAAACCTTCTTTAGTGTCATAAACTTTTGTTCATGGTATCCAATTTTAACATGTGGAAAAGTATTTTTTTGTTTTTTTGCGTGAGAAGTTTACCAGGGAAAACATCCCACAATACCTTCAAAAAATTCCTTACAATATTAGCACTAGGGAACATGATATTCCAACATCGGATTCTCCAATTACAAAAAAAATGTTCCTTCTGTTTCTTTTCGCAGAGTTGAGTTCACTGTTCGAATGTTTACCTAATGGTGAGCCTATCCCTGTTGTTCCTCGTTCCAGGAGTCCTCATTTTCCAGACAGACATTCTCCTGAAAGGTCTGTTTCTCCTAGAGAGGCTGCTCTTCGTATCAGGTCCAGGTCTCCTCCTAGAAGGCGTCCTAGTGCACTCATACTTGGATTTGAACTTGAACAAATGGGACTTATTCGGCTTATTCCCAACATCAATCCGTACCGGCGGTTCGAAGTTCAAAGATTCAACTTTCCTGCCAATAGACCAATTAAATTACGATTCGGACGCAGTACCTATGTGCCCGTTCCTGCCAGAGTACATACAGTATTAACAACATCCACTGGTGACGTAGTTGCGATATTGGAAGAGAATAGAAATCTTCGTGGATTATATAATTGCAACGGAAAACGGCGGGCAGGCATAAACATGGAAAGCGGTGCGGTATTCGACTTAGCCCCGGAATTAGTTTTTGAAACTCCATTAGGCCCCAGTCGGGCAATCCGAAAGAATTTCACAATAGTACATGTAAACGACCTTCCTCCGCAGGTTTGATTTCATTTTTACAAAAAAGTTAAACTCTACTTCAATATTGTTAGTGATCCGATGTAGAATTGATATGTTATAAGAAACTGGTACTTAAATTAAAAGAGTCAGTGAAGTATGGTTTTCAAGGCTTCGATATCTTGTCAATTTCCCAGTTTCCCTTTTTCGCAAATAGGTAAAAAAAGTATGTATGTAATTTATTATACTCTCTCTCTCTGTTACGGGTTTGAGAGTCTTCAAAACCTTTACAAATCTCTACATATATCTTAAATTTACCGTAACATTAAGAGGAAACGGAAGCCCTATCTTACAATTACAATTACTTTCATCTTCTCACCATATTCTTTGCTTACACTGAAAACTAATCAACTCCTCACTTTACATCTTTTGACATGAGCAGGCTACCACCCATACCTCCTTGACCCTTTCATACATTATCCTTCTTTCTTTTCCTATTTACTCCACCAAAAACACAAATACTCCTATTTTCTTCCTCATTCTTTCTCTTATTTATTAAACTAAAGCGAAAAAATACATGTCGTCCTCATTAATCTTTATCCGTATAATAAATCAGGCGCTTACGTACTATTATCCCTTCACTCACAAAAGCAGCTCTTCTTCACTTCTAACTAATTTACAATACATGCGCTTACCCAAGTACATTCCTTCTTCCACCACGACTTTCCCTAATCTCCTCATCTGTCACTCTATCACGTTTGACATAACCCTACATTACTCTGCTTTTCACTTTTTTTTCCACTTTCACCTCTCTGTTTCTTCCTTCCCTCTTTTCCCTCTTTGTGTTCCTCTTCTTTCTCCTCCAGACGAATCACCTCCATTCTGCCCTCCATCTCATTCCACTTCTACATGGCCTTGCCGATTTTCCCCCTCATGTACCTCAGCTTAACTTTAATTCCCATTCCTGCCATTCTCTCCTTCTCTTTCCTTAGCCAATCCTCTATCTCTTTCTCTCTCTCAGTCCAGTCTTCGTCTATCCACATCCCTGTATTTTTCAGTTTGCCCATTGCTTGCAAAATTTCTTTTTTTATTTTCTGTTGTTTTCAGCTTCAGCGTAAGTCCTCCGTCTGTTTTCCAAGATTGCTCCACCTTCGCTACCCGCTGTGTATCGGCCGCTAAACTCCCCACGACGCTCACCACCTCACAGTCCTCTCCGCTAACCGCCAGGACTCTCAAATTCCTCCTTCTCAAAGCTCTGGCCTCCTTCTCCCCTATCCACTCTTCCTTTGACAACGCTATTGGCCGATTCTTCCAGGTACTCTCATTCTCTTCCTCCTCCGTCTGACTACTTACATCCCTCGTCTTTCTCTCCTTCCTTGTCGCTGACAAGACATCCTCTTCTTTCGGTTTCACTTCTTTCGTCTTCTCCATCCATTCTTCCACTTTGAGGTTAAGCTCCTGGATGTTCTGCCTCATTTTCACCATTTCTTTCATCATTTCCTCCCTTTTTTTCTTGCTCTCCCGGATCGCTAGTTCCCTCTCCTTCGCCCATTCCACTTTGACCAACTCCCACCGAGCCTCAGTTTTCTTCTTCCTCTCCTTTCCTTCTCCACTCATCACTTTGCTCTACTTTCTACCGCTAAGACGCTGATGTCTCCCCTCCTCTTTCTCTCTCTTCCCGTCAGCTGAGACTTTTCACTTCTATCACCACTGTAGTCAGACTACCACCTCTTTCTAGTTGCCACTCCCGCCACGCGTGTCTCCGGCGCTTCCTTCCTTGGACCTTCCGGTCCGTCCCCTAACCTCAAATTCCCACGCTTCGGTTCACACTTTTCAGTTTTTCTCCTCCCCTACAAACTCCACTTCCACAATTTCACTTTCACCTTTCTATAAACACCTCCTCTCCTTTTATTTCACCTCACAATGCATCTACTGCCCTCACAATCCTCTTTCTCAATCAAAAAATGCCACACCGAGCTCACTCACGTCTACTTTACTCCATTCCCGAACCGGAAGTCCCAGGTAAAAAAAGTTGTTTTTCATTCCGTAAGAAATATTTCACGAGGGACACCATTATTAGCTTAAAATAATATTTCTCATTTTACAATTACGTTATGTTACGGTTATGTTCACTTTTGGCCATCTAGCTCAATTTTTGGGTTTTATTGTTTGGAGTTATTTGAAAGAATTTCCAGTTTGTGCTTTGGAAAAATCATTCAATTTTTGTAATGTCGGCAGATTTGCTAGGAGCGTGAATTTTCCTATATACTCATTTATTTGTAGGGAAAGTTAGCCACTTTTGTTTTTCTCATAAATAATTTAGCCGGCAATACTTTTCACAAATATCAACCAGAGAATTAACTGTTTTGCCAATGACTATTCAGAAATGAAGCATTTGACATTTAACAAGCCTTTTTCTCGAATAGATGTTATAATTTAGAAATTTCAAATCTTTCGACAGTGCATTACAGAACATACTTTTACTACAACTGTACATTTCAATTTATTGAATTACACACAATTACTGTTTCAATATAATTCGATGAATATCAATTTGCAATTGTCGAGCTTCAAATACTTAATTGTACAACTTGTGAGCAGCTGGCGATTCGAATTTACGCTTCTCGAACTTTGAAAGTTTCAAATTCAGAAATGAATCGACTGTTTTTTAAAGAATTATTACAAAATTTAGCATTTTAATTTGAAAGTATTTGAAATCCGTCCATTTTATTAAAGCAAGGTGCTTTTTTCCTCTCTGTGCATCACCCTCACAAATACAACGTTTTTGCAAGTTACTTTTCTTAAAAAAAAAAGAAAAATTCCATGAGAGAAGGTGATTGTGTAACATTTTCAACTTTATTAAACAATTCGTATATTGACACACTTAATCTATCTTTCCTCACTTTATTCACGCCTTGGGTCTAAGCTCACTTAAAATATTTGTTTAATTTAATTTACTTCTAATTTACTTTACTTTTATTTTAAATTATTTTTCAAGTATGTTAATTTCAATTTGCTTAAAGAATATGAAGAACAAAATTTTTTCAAAGAGTGAAAAAATATTTTTAGAAAGCTATTTTAATTCTGAAAATAAAAAATTTGGAGATTACATTGAAAAAAATGTTCCGACGTTTAAGAAGAAAGTACAGCCTTCTGATACTACAGCTTTCCATGGAAAATTTAAATTTTAGTAACTAAATTTAATTGATAAATATCCCGATTCTCATCGAATTAAATTCAAGGATAATGGTATGTCAATTTTTTTCGCCAACAATCAATTTACAATTCTTTAAGAGTCTCTTGAATAAGTAACAAAAAACATATTTTCAAGAAGACTCTCAATTAAAAACTTCAAAAATTAGTACATAATTCCTAAAAAAATTGGAAAATTTGGCATTAAGTAAGCTGAAATCTTTAAAATCTTGTTGATACCATTAGAGAAGCGAAATTTATGGAGGAAAATATTAAAAATAATTGAATATCCAAAAATGAATAAATAAATTTTTATCCCTTTAATGGCTTCTTATTAAACGTCCGTGGTGTGGTTACGTTTTTTATTCTGAAAATTTTGAATAATGTTGAAGTAGTAGATAGCAGTAATCGTTCATGTGTGCACAATATACATTTAAAATGTAAACATCAGACTTAGCAACTAGATTCTTTTCCGTCAAACTGACTCTAACGCAATGTAAATATCTCAGTACAAACTTAAATTCTATAATTTATTAGATAAAGACTATCGGAGATGTATGTACTATATACTCTAATGAAGAACCGAAATATTCATTAGTTAGACCTTCAATCAAATTCTTCATAATTGAATTATTTATCTCTTCCTCAATTTACAAATAATGAGGATTGCTCAGACTCTTGTTTCATCCTTGGCCGTCATCCTCAATTCTATTGGTGAATATAATAATATATCTTTAATTTGAAGTGTATTTTTTATGCTATATTCAAATCAGAATGTGTGCGATGAATTATGTATTCCATTTCAATGGCTACTTTCTTCCAAACTTCATTTAATTTTATCCGGAATCAGAACGAATTCAATCAGAACTTATCCCTGCTGCTCAGCCAAGCGTGACAAACATTTGCTTCAGATTATGTCATGCCTCGTGATTAAACATAAAGCTTTCATGTGGCCATGCTTGTTTACGTTTGGATTCCTCCGAGATATGCTGAAGGCCAAGGCAAGATTATCATCATTGAGGAAAATCTGTTATTAATCATTTATAGTGATCTTTAGAGTATGATACAATATTATCATTTTTTGGCAAAAAACATCTTCCATGGTAAATTTTTGTCCCTAATGCGTCACAGAGTGAATTTTAATTGATTTAAGTTTTTATTTGAAATGAATCAATTCGCTGCACCTTTTCTATTTGATTTCCAATAAAAAATAACCTTGGGTTTTTTGTTTGAGAATTTTCTGGGAAATTTTATTTTCCGAGGAAAATATTGCCATAAATGATTCAAGATATACCAACGTACTATTGTCCTCTATTTCTTGTTGCAGAGTTGAGTTCACAGTTCGAGTGCCTACCTAATGGTGCGCCCATTCCTGGTGTTCCTCGTTCTGAAACTTCTTATTCCCCAAACAGACATCATTCTCTTGAATTTTCTTTTCCTCATACAGAGCCTCCTCTTCGTGTCAGGTCCAAGTCGCCTTCTGCCAGATATGATTCTCCTAAGAGGCATCTAGCATCAGCAGGGCCTCCACTTCATAACAGGCATGGTTCTTTAATGATACTTGGATTTGATCTTGAACAAATGGAACTGATTCGGCTCATTCCCAACATCAATCCGCGCCAGAGTTTCCAAATTCGGAGATATACTTTTCCCAATGATAAACCGATTCAATTACGCGGAATTGCACCTAATGAATTTAAGCCCATGCCCACCGAAGAACGAAAAGTAATAACAACATCCACTGGTGACGTTGTTGCAATAATGGAAGGTAATACACTTCTTCGTGGAATATATAATCACAATGGAAAACGGGTTGGAATAAACATGAAAAGCAGCAAGGTATTCGAGTTGGACCCAGGATTAGCTGTTGAAACTCCGTTAGGCCCCAGGCATCGAATCCCGAAGTGTTTTCGAATCATAAACATAAACGACATTCCTTCACACCATCAGTCCACTTCAAAAAATCTAAACCAAAAATAAGATACTGTTTGTGTTCGGAAGTCGGATCAAAGTGTTACCAAGTTAGGCGAGAATGGTCCGTGGCGGCAAAGTTCAAAACAATTCTGAACAGCATGTTCAGTAATTAATTTTTCAACGTGTTCATATTCTTCCATATTTAAGTGATCTAACCGTAGTAGTTTTTTTAATGATTTCTACTCTTTCTTCGCCTGTAATATTGTAAAATTAGCAGAAATGCTTATACTTTTCATCGGATTTCAATAAACTATTTAATGTTAACTTAGGCAAATTTTCATCATTTTTATTTTCTGAAAAATTAGATTGATTTGTTGAATTTTTCAGTTCGCATTGTTCGAAATCTTGTAATTGAACACTAGCAATTGATATTTTTACAGGTTGTTCATTTATGTTTGCATGTTTGACGTAGGCTTCGCCTCCAAAATTTTCTACAATGGCTTGACCCACAAAAATTCCTTCTGCAATTGATAATTGAGGTATATATCCTTCACTTTTTTCCGTATTTCCTATTTTTTCATAACAATAAAAAATTGTTCGTGCCGGGATTGTGATCTGCTGGTACATCATCAGGAATTATATTTAAAGTTGTTAAAAATTCAAGTATCATAACCTTAATTTGACCTAGAGTATGGACAGGTAGATCATTAATTCTTGTTAGTCTCAACACTTCATTTTCATTTATTTTTACTTCGGGATCAATCGCACTTCTTTTAATTAAATTTCGACCAGCACCTGTGTCGATCATTATACGTGCCGGGTTTATTAGAACAACGGCAGATACCATTATCGAAGGAATTATATTATTCCTACTGATATGAATTTTGATATCATTTTCCTCACTCGTGATTTCTATAGGTGCTTTAGTTGATGAGTTGGCGCCTTCCTCCCAGCACCCATTGGGGGGGGGGGATTGCGTTGGAGTTTTCCTGGTTCTGCGTATAATTTTGTGGGCTTTGTTGATTTTGTAAATACTTACTCTTTTTATAACAATCCTAAGCGATGTGACAAGGGTAATTACAAAAATTGCAAATAATTTTGGATCCTTGGGTGGGATATGGGCGGGTCTGCTGATTATTTGTATTATCAGGATTTCCCTTTTGGTTTTGTCCAGGCTCAAAATTTTGATTCTGCCTGGATCTAAAATTTTGATTTTGTCCGTACCCGAAATTTTGATTTTGTTGGTTTCCAAAATTTTGATTTTGTCGGTTACTAAAATTTTGATTTTGACGATATCCAAAATTTGGATTTTGTCGGTTACTGAAATTTTGATTTTGTCGGTATCCAAAGTTTTGATTTTGTCTAGGAACAAAGTTTTGGTTTAGTTCAGGTCTAAAATTTGAATTTTGTCCAGATCTAAAATTTTGATTCTTTCGGGGTCCAAAGTTTGGATTTTGTGCAGAATTTCATTTATTGTGATTATTAAAATTTCTTTGAGGTGTATTTTGTTAAAAATTGGGTTTGAATTGAATCTGAAACATCAGGATTTTCGAAAAAAAATTTTTGTCGAAAGTTTTCGAGTTGGAAGCACTTTTCGGTCGCATGTCCCGGTCTTCCGCAAACTAAACATGCTATTTTAGTGTCCTGAGCAACGTTGAATTTATTATTTTTTGTGATAATTCGCGATTCTGATTCCTCTTATGAATATTTATTCGGCTTATTTTTTGCAGTTGTGAACAAGCATTTAATTTTCTTTCAATTTCTAGAGCCTCACTGATAAGAGTTTTAATAGTTTCATTCACGTTATCTTTTAATCTCATTTCTATTTCTGAACGTAAACCCCTTTTACAACATTTAACCACATCATCTTCTAAATTTGCTTTAAACGTGTCATCCGTGGCACCATCATTGCCTAATTTATGCGCGTCTTCGATCCTATCTGCTAATTCTTTCATTCGCTCAGCGTATGATATAACATTTTCTCTATCCCACATAAATATATTGCCTAGTTCTCCTTGCAGCTGGTATACACTTTTCGCGAGGGCATAAACCTTTTTTAATTTTTCTATTGATTCATCTAAAGTTCGAAACGTGTTTCCGAATACGCATTTTCGCGGTTTTCCGGTCAATTTACTTCTAACTAATCTAGCAGGATTCTCATGTGCCTGTGTGGGAATTATAGCTTTTGCTTTTGTACATCCCTCTATAAAATGAGCTAAAGGGATGCTACTTCCGTCAAAAATAGGGATTATTTCGAGCGCGTCGCGGAGGGAAACTTGTTGATTAGTCGGCAGTGTCATTTTTTTCTGTGTTGTCAAGTCTTCGTCGCTTACCATGTCGTCACTATCGTGCTCACTTATTATTGATGCGCGATTTAAATCCGGAAATGAGTTTTCTTCTGTTTTTTCTTCACTAATTAGCTGAGAAAGCGTTGAACTTAATAATGATTTCACATTAGTCTGATAATCGATCACGACATCAATAGTTGAAGTTTTATTTTGATCTATAGAACCACTAATTAATCTTGAACTTTTATTGATTAAGGTAGTATTTCAGGGATCAATAAATGCAGAACAGTCAAAATGTACGTCACGGGGCTTGACACATACATTGAACAACGAAAGTTTCGAAAGAAATAGTATCACTGAAAGGTTAGACAGAAAAAGTTTAAGCTTTGTTCTTAGAGAACAAATTTTGGATGAATGAAAGTAAAAAATTCGTCTTGAAGAATAATTATGAATGAATCTGCTGCTTCCTTGATATGATAATGTTTGGAAAAAACTCTAGAAATAGTAGATGATAATTTAAAGAATGAAATGAGCCATTGTTAATTGAAGTTGGATGACAAATTACGACTTCTTCCTCGAATCGAAAGAGAAACTTTGGATATGCTCAAAGGCTTTCTGATTTAAAGATATTTCCATGAACACCTGTAGAGGCCCGAGTTTTTAATTTTTTATAAACTTTTTCTATTAGAGAAACAAAATTTTTCCAAGAAGTGAAAACATATTTTTAGAAAGCTACTTTAGTACAGCTTTCTGATAGTACATTTTTTTCGTCAGCAATCAATTTATGTAGTAGGCAAATATAAAATTGTTTGTCGCCTTTCACGCTCCAGACGCGTGATCTGCTCGAATATTTAGATAGAATACTCTTCCAAATTTTTTAAGAGAAACATTCAATTCATGTAGTGGGTAAGATATAAAATTGTTTGCCGTCTTTCACGTTTGAGACGCGTGATCTGCTTGAATATTTAGATAAAGTACTCTTTCAAATTGTTTACAGAATTTTTGATTTTTTTCTTGATTTTCTTTTAGATTTATAGAGGGTGATATTTTTATTATATAAAATACATTTTTCAAATTCTCAATTTCTTTTACAAATATTCTCAGTGTCATGTCCCGAAGAAGCTGAAATCTTATGCGTATTTATGAAATATGCTATCACAAAAATTAGAAATATCAGATCGTTCAGATTTTAAATTAGAAAATTAATAAACTCATTATTTTTGCTTTTCTGTTTTGATTAATTTGACTTCTTAGTAATGAAAAATACTCAATATTTCATATAAAAAATTAACTGATATTTTATATAAAAATAAGAAGCTAAACATTAAAAAAAAAGTTTTCTTGAAAAAACTTCAGGTCTACGTGTTCTTCACAACTATATAGTTGAAATCATATTTTTGAAGAGTCTCTTAATTACTTAACTTGAAGAAGTAACAAACAACCAAATAATTAAAAAAGAATAAGGAACTGAGTATGTAATTATAGTAATGAAAATTCGTAACTTACAGGCTTTTTGTTTTTTACAACTATACGAATAAAAACATATTTTTAGATGACTCTTAGTTAAAAACTTGGAGAATAAGTAAATAATTTATTAAAAAAATTGCGAAATTTTGGATTAATAAAGCTGAAATCTATGAAATCTTGTTGATACCATTAGAGAAGCGAAATTTATAGAGAAAAATATTAAAAAGAATTAAAAATCCAAAAATAAATAAATAAATTACAAAGCCAAAATTTTCCGAATCAAAAAATGTTACTGTACCTGTGACGTTTTCCCCTTTCGTCCCTTTCGTCGCTTCTTATTAAACATCCATGGTGTGTTTACGTTTTTATTCGGAAAATTTTGAATAATGTTACAATAGTAGATAGCAGTAATCGTTCAAGTGTGCACAATATAAATTTAAAATGTAAACATCAGGCTTAGCAATTACATTCGTTTCTGTCAAACTGACTCTGATGAATGTGAATATCTCAGTACAAACTTAAATTCTATAATTTATTAGATAAAGGCTATCGGATATGTATGTACTATATACTCTAATGAAGAACCGAAATATTCATTAGTCAGACCTTTTTAATAAAATTCTTCATAATTCAATTAGTTATTTTTTGTTCACTAATTACAGATGATGAGTATTTTTCAGACTTTTGTCTTATCCTTGGCCATTACCCTCAATTCTATTGGTGAATATAATAATATAATATATGTATAATTTAAAGTATATTTTTCATGCTATATACAAATCAGAATGTGTGCAATTAATTCTCTATTCCATTTCAATTGTTACTTCCTTCCAAACTTAATTTTCTCTTGTCAAAAATAAGTACGAGTTTAATCAGAATTTATTTCGGAAGAATGCAGAATGTGTGTGTTATGAAAATTAATGTCGAAAATTGTTCCTTTCGTTATGGAATTCGTACGAACTTCAAAACGAGAGAGAACTTTGAGTTGAAGTGGAAGCGGAAATTTGTCCAATGTATGTCTTAGTCTGACTCGGGTAGGGGATATCTTTGCACGGAACAACTTTGTACGAGCTCTAATATACACATGGGGCATAATTTCTGAAGTGTACCCACCTCAAAAATGAAAGTTGTCTGATCGGGCTAAAAATTGGCCTAATTGTAGTCCTATGAGATAGTACTCCTCACACCAAAAATTAATTCATTTTGATGATTATTTATCAAAGTGGAGGGGGTACAATTTATAGGGTTTTCAAGCAAAGCCTTACTTTCAAACGTTTGTAACTTTTGTCCTGTTGCCTGAAACAAAATTTCACGTCCAGTATTTTCGATAGATTTTTTCACAAACTTTCTGTTTGTGATAACGATATCCAAAAAAAGTCAAAATTTCACCCGAATTTTTGGAAATCAAAAATAAATTTGACTTTTTTTCAAATTGCGGCACTTTTTTTTTTCTTCAAAATAGTTTTAAAAGAAAGCTGAGATTTTTTCCTATGAGACCTCCAATTTTCAGAGTGGCAAATTCATTCGTCTTTGAGTAATAGAACGATACGTAAACAAGATGCCGTGATAGGGTGAGTGGCGCGCGATTTCCCTCAGTGCGCTCACGCCGAGGATCTTTGTGCAACGCTTCAGTGCCAGTTTTTTAACTTAAGTAATATTATATGCTACTAGAATAACTGCTCTCTGCATTGCCAGGATGAACTAACAAGGCCTGCATTACGGGCAGTGTAAAATTGATTGGGAATATGCTTTATAAATTATAAGTGAGAATATACATCTTTTGAATTTACTCGAGCATTTTTCACTTTCTACTTCTGCCACTAGATGGCTGTCATCCAGTAGATGGTTGTGATTCTCACAAGAGAAGATAATTTTCAACAGTATAAGATACTTGAATTTAATATTCGTATTTTACTCGCAGATTTTATCTGAAATTGAGTTTATCAAAGCAGGTTTGTACTTAAAATTATTTTATTCTTTTTTCCCCCATTCTTATTCTCCATTATCTATTATTCCTAAAATTGTATTTCTGGAAATATCGTCTTTGGTTATTCTTATCTAAGATTCTCTTCGAATTTGAAAACAATACTTTTTGCACGATGCCCTCTGAAAAAGTGATTAAAATTTGGAAGAGTAGATGTATTAATCCTTTTCAAAAAGTGCGGCATAAATCAACTAAGCTTAAACTCCGTTGTGTTTCCCAGGACTTGCGTTCGAAATTCCCTACATTTCCAGAAGGAGCTCCAATTTGCAGTTCATGTAGATAACAACTCATCAACTCAGCGGGAATATCATCCTTGAACTCTGGAAATGTTGCAGAGCCTTCTGGTAGAGATCAGGTAGATACTGAGGACCATGGAATGATTTCTGACGATGATGAAGATCAGCTCTATGACATCGAAGAAGATTTAGATGTCTTAGACACCAAGTTGCAGTGTGAAAACAAATATCATGAAGCTGGTGTTGAAGTACTTGGTCAAATCATCGAAAAATTCAATGCCTCTAAAGATCTTGAAGAACAATTTCAACTTCTTTCGCTTGCCCCAAAATCTTGGGGACGAAGAAAATTGATGCAGGTGTTCAATACATCAGAGCGAAAAGCAAGGAACATCAAAAAATTAGTTGCGGAGCATGGAATTCTGACGCTTCCGAATCCAAAAAGAGGAAGAGCATTGACACCTGAAACTGAAACTATAGGTTACTACTGTGTAACCTCAACGAGTTATATGCTCAATTCACGTCAGAACACGTAGGCCTGAAGATCAGCATTTCGAAATTCACAAAACTCAGACCTCGTCATTGTGTTCTAGCAGGAAGTAGTGGCACACATAATGTGTGCGTTTGCGTGCATCACGAGAATGTCAAGTTGATGTTGAATGAAATAAATATTCAACATTTAACAAAGGATACTGACATGGTGCTCACAAATTATCACGACTGCCTGCATGCTATTGTATGTCCTGACTCTTCAAGTTCCTGTCATTTAGGAAAGTGTGAAAACTGTCCAGGTACTGCAAACTTGAAAGATAACATCACAAAAGCTTTTGATGAACATTGTATTAATGAAGTGAGGTTTGAAATTTGGCTACAGACCGACAGATGTACTCTAAAGACTCTGGTAATGGATACTGATGAATTCGTAGATGATTTCTGTGAGAGGCTGTTGAAATTAAAAACTCATCACTTCATTTCAAAGGAGCAATCATCTTTTTTTCAAAAACCTGAAGGAAAATTTATTGCCTGGGGAGTTTTTGATTTGCTTCGATTTCGCTGAGAATTACGCCTTCATAATTCAGAATGCAGCGCAATCATTCCACTGGAATAACGACCGAGCTACAATATTCACTGTCGTGATTTATTATAAAACAGATGGAGAGCTCAAGCACGTAAGCATGGCAATCATATCTGATAACTTAGCTCATGACACGGTGGCTGTTCACGAGTATCAGAAGATAATAGTAGATTACTTGAAAACTCATTTCAGGCCAAAGAAAATCTACTATTTCACTGATGGTGCAGGGCAACATTTTAAAAATAAGAGTAGCTTTATTAATCTCCAAGCCCATGAAGAAGATTTTGGTATCCAAGCTGAATGGCACTTCCATGGTACATCTCACGGTAAGGGTGCATGTGATGGTATTGGAGCGAATATAAAGAGACAAGCAGCACGATCAAGCTTACAATGTTCTCCGAAACATCACATACTCACTCCCCATGCTTTTTTTCAGTGGGCAAAGAGTAACTGTAAGGAAACCGAAATTTTTTTCAGCAGCAAAGAAAATCATGCCTTAGCCACCGAGTTACGGAAAGCCAGATTTGACAAAGCTGTCACGATACCAGGTACATTACAGTACCACGCTTTCATTCCCACTCAAGATGGAAAACTTCAACTCAAGAAGTTTTCTTCGTCTGAGAAATACGACATCTTCTCGAATGGCAAAAAACAGAAACCGCAAAAGAGGCCTGCAAAGAAAACAACTGTTGAAACTATCGCCAAAAAATCGAACAGGAAGACACATAATATTACCATATAATATTACTTAACTTTAAAAAGTGGCTCCTAAGCGTTGCACAAAGATCCTCGGCTTGAGCGCACTAGGGGCAATAGCGCGATACGCCTTATCACGGAATCTTGTTTACGTATCGTTCTATTACTCGAAGACGAATAAATTTGCCACTCTGAAAATTGGAGGTCTCATAGAAAAAAATCTCAGCTTTCTTTTAAAACTATTTTGAAGAAAAAAAAAAGTGCCGCAATTTGAAAAAAGTCAAATTTATTTTTGATTTTCGAAAATTCGGGTCAAATTTTGACTTTTTTTGGAAATAGTTATCATCACCAGAAATTTTGTGAAAAAATCTATCGAAAATATTCGAGGTGAAATTTTGTTTCAGGTAACAGGACAAAAGTTACAAACGTTTGAAAGTAAGGCTTTGCTTGAAAACCCCGTAAATTGTACCCCCTCCACTTTGATAAATAATCATCAAAATAAATTAATTTTTGGGGTGAGGAGTACTATCTAATAGGACTACAATTAGGCCAATTTTTAGCCCGATCGGACAACTTTCATTTTTGAGGTGGGTACACTTCAGAAATTATGCCCCACATGCGCAGATGAGATACTCGAAACTCAGGCCAAGCGTCTCGGCCGCTTGCTCCACGGCTTTGTAAAGGAACGCTCCTTCGCCAATCATTTCGTGGTTCCTGACATCTTCAGGAGAGGATCTCTGCCATTCGCAATGATGTAAGCTGTACTGAGAACAATTCGGTTATGAAGACACTGGAGAGTCAGAAGTCCGCGTCTTCCTTGACGGCGTGAAATGTATAATCGCGGAACTGACGAATTGATATGCATGATCTTACGTATGGTGACATCAAGTGTCTTAAGCTCGTTGTTCGTCCATTGAACCACCCCAAATCGAGTAGAGTAGAACTGGGACGGCATGCATGTTAGTCGCAGATACCTTGTTCAAAGCTGACAGATTGGAAGACCAAATCTGTCGAAGAAGGTGCTTGTATAATATGCGGGCCAAATTTTGGTGTGTAAGAGTGAAATTCTTCCACCGGAAGTTCTTGATAGAATCTGGTCCAGCAGCGGAAAAGTTCTCCGTGCCTCTTAGTGCTTCTTTCACCCCTTCGGCTGTGATTGATGAACATCCCTCGTCAGATTTTATAAGGCTGTCGGAAAACTCCTTGAAGCGGATGATATTGTCAGTATCTCCTTTCAACTCTAGTGTTCACGGGATCTTGTACACAACTCTCCAAAAAGTCTCTATCTCCTTGGGCTTGGGTGGATTTTTTACAGGTATAGGGAGATCGCTGAAGAGGCAGGATGGGTCAGCGAGAAGCTGTTGATTCTCCCTCATACATCACTCCCTCTTCTGTATTCTGCTCGTTGCGTTAGATTAGAGCCGTATTTTGTCAACACTATGCTGCTTGCTTGTCAGCAGCTTTGACTTGTTCAGTGTGTTTTATTCAAGATCCTCTGTTCTGGGGGAAACTTTCGAACCCTTTCCGTGCGAGAGATGTACTAACAACGTGGCTCGAAAGAAGGTGTCGCAGGCTGTCGAGAGAACCTGCTAATTGACAGGTGTGTCTTCAAAGACGCTGTAGCTCATCAGCACGTTTTTTCAATGGCCTGGATTGATTACCGGAAAGCTTTCGATTCAATATCTCATAGATTTATCATTTGTCTGTTGGAAAGCTCGAAGGTACATCCACACATAGTAAGATGCGTGAAGAGATTGATGCCTCTTTGGAATACTAAATTTACTATCCCATCTAGAAATTATCGTGTGACAACGAACATCGTCACCTTCCAGATGGGCGTCTTTCGAAGTGATACCATGAGCCTTTTGCTTTTTTGCATCACACTCCTGCCTCTATCTCTCGCAATACAAAATTCTCCTGGATACTTCTGAGCAATTGACGGTCCAAAGGTCGGATTCTTGCGAGATATCTCCACGAAGGGAAGCATCCATTTCAGCCAGATCTTGAGGCTTAGGAGGAACTTGCATAATAATGTTCCTCCTTGTACTGAAATCGTGATCATCCCTCAGAAGGTCTGGGCCTGATTTCTGTGGTTGTTCTTAATGTCGCTTCCTCATCTTTGTCTGCAGCTTGATCAAGCAGCGGTTGGGGAAGCGCTCCGTGTACATGCCCATTTTTCCGGAGGTTGACGGCTTGAATTCGCGAAGACTGATGCGAAACATGCTGGAGATCTGGGTGTTTCTGGCACCACAGAATGTGCATACGTGCCATGAAGCCTCCGCGAACAGGGATAATGCTGGCATCGTAGCAGTCTAACACGTCATTCTTAAGTTGATCCGTCCACTCAACGTGGGCGTTTCGCCGGTTCGTCGTCGCGTTTCCATCTAAATTATTTTCAGTACCCCAAACTCTAGGAAGATCGGTATTGTTTGCAGACCCGTTGTCGGGTGCTCTGCGCGTGCGATCATTTTGAACCGCATCTACAACATCTTGGTGTTTTGGTTGTTTCATTGTTGTTCCCACGAGCAGCTAGGGAAAGGGTTCGTCCATCCTTGTGGAGCCCCGCGTGCAAGGTTAAGGCTGATACTCTGAGAGGTCGCCCGGTATCCTAGAGTCACTGTTCGAGTCACCTTACCCAGGTGCCATTCGGCTTTCGGTACGGTTGTTACGCCTTCGCTTAGGGGATATTCCTTCGGGATCATGCCTGGACAATTGTTCGCGACTGCTTATTAATTATTGTAACCATATTCAGCAGAAACCCTTGGTACAGGGACCCTCTATCCGCAACCCGAGGACGCGTTCGAAAAAAATATATACATATATATATATATATATATATATATATATATATATTCGTAGAAAAATTTAAAGTTGTGTCAATCGTGTGTGAAAAATCGTGAATTAATGCTTATAAAAATATAGTACAAAAGATTACAAAAACTCAACATTTGTAAGAGAGTACTATTACATTAACCACTACAACAATATTCACGTTACTTATTGTATTCACGATATACCGACGTACTATTGTCTACTTTTAAGAAAATTATAGTCCTCCATTTCTTGTTGCAGAGCTAAGTTCACAATTCGATTGTCTACCTAATGGTGCGCCTATTCCTGGTGTTTCTCGTTCTGAAACTTCTCATTCTCCAAAAAGACATCATTCTCTTGAATGTTCTTTTCCTCATGCAGAGCCTCCTCTTCCTGCCAGATCCAGGTCGCCTTCTGCCAAATATGATTCTTCTAAAAGCTCTCTACCATCAGCAGGGCCTCCATTTCGTAACAGGCATCGTTCTCTAATGATACTTGGATTTGATCTTGAACAAATGGAACTGATTCGGCTCATTCCCAACATCAATCCGCGCCAGAGTTTCCAAATTCGGAGATATACTTTTCCCAATGATAAACAGATTCAATTACGCGGAATTGCACATGATGAATTTAAGCCCATGCCCACCGAAGAACGAAAAGTAATAACAACATCCAATGGTGACGTCGTAGCAATGATGGAAGGTAATACAGTTCTTCGTGGAATATATAATCACGATGGAAACCGAGTTGGCATAAACATGGAAAGCGGAAAGGTATTCAAGTTGACCCCAGAATTAACCTATGAAACCCCGTTAGGCAACAGAAATCGAATTCCAAGGTGTTTTAAAATAATAAAAATAAGCGACATTCCTTCACACCATCAATTTACTTGAAAAAATGTAAACCAAATTATTATATTGTTTGTCTTCCGAAATCAGATCAATGTGTTACAAGTAACTAATATTTACATTACAATTTTCCGTGTGTTATGGTTTTCACCGCTTCATTATTTTGTGGATTCCAAAGCCTTTTTTGGAAACAGATTAAAATAGTTTTTCATTTCCTTACGAAAATATTATGTGAGGAATATCATTATTTTTTCTTATAATGATTTACATATAATGATTTTCAGACAGGGAAAACCATCCTATAGTAGATATAAAAAAGTTCCACGGTATTCAACTGTACTTTTTTGCAAGAATGAATAAACATTTTCGCATCTGAATCAAGTATGTGTTATTATTCAGTTAACCATTCAAATAGAAAAAAAGTAATTAGATTACATTGAAGTTTGGCACACATTTTATAGGCCTGCAAATAAAGGACTATTTCAATAAAGAGCCATTCTTGGCCAACAGTTCTGGTTTGATACATCAAAAATACTTGTTCAAAGATAAGAAATTCGATTTTCCAGCAAAACTATACGACATAAGGAAAGAATGTTGCGGTGGAAAATTGGTCATTCCAAAAAGATCTACAAATTTACTTTACACTATTTATTTCTGATAAGAATATTGTTATATTGTTTCAATATTATTATGACTATTATTATTCAGTTTTATTTAAATAATAATAAAGTTTTTTTCAATAAAAAAATAATGTCTCGATCGCACTATGCGGAATTAAGCAAGTTGAAAAAATAATTGATGCTTCCAAGAAAGCCAAACAAATATTTCTTTATCTTTTTCTGATTAAGTTGACGCTTTTTTCCATACATCCAATTAATAAAAAACATCAATAATATATTGAGTTATGCCTAGGCTTAAAAAAAATTAAAATTGTGTTGTATTATTATAAATAATTCACTGAACTGAATTCGTCGCAATGTCGCAATAAAAATGCTCCTTCTCAAGCACACGAAAAATTCAAATAGCATCATATAGATGAAAACCATCTTACTGGTTCTTGAACCTACAAGCTTGGCTTTATGCAGTTTTTAAATCATAATGAACACTTAAGTGAAATATAAATGAATTTCAATATAAATCTTTTGTAGAATATCATTTTTTGTGAACCAAAGATCAATAATCATATTCCTTGTGTCCTTAAAATTCTGAAACCAGGCGTAAGTCATGCATCCTAAAAAATCGATTGATCATGATTCGTTAGCTCACTCCTTATGTCTAGTGATCTTCGTGCCAAAAATTGTTCTGATAATGATAAAACTACAGAAAATATTTTTTAAAACTAAAAATTGATTGTTTCATCGTTAATACATATAGTTTGTATAATTCCTTGAGTACGTTATTTTTTATTTTTTTCATAGAAATTTATTTCTTATCAACAGTTATTTGCGTTTGCGATTAGTGGAAGTCAGCATGAAATAGTACGACTTAAATTTTATGAACCATGCGATAACGTTTAATCAACACGAGGTTTGCGTACACAGAGCTCACAAATACACAGTATTATTACTCTTTTTAATGATCGAAATATTTAATTTTTTATTATTATTATCATTCTAATAATTTGAAACGTACTTCTAGAATAATCATGGAATGATTATTATTATTCATACAGCTAATTTTTCCAATCTCACTGTTTTGTTCACAATTAATTCAATTTTTTCAATTTTTCGAGTTGCTTGAGTAGAAGAGGAATAATTGCATTGTTCAGCTCGTCCAATATATCGAGCAATCAAATTCATCCTCAACTCATCTTGCCACCTGCATGAGTTTCCACTTGCGAAACCTTAGGGTGATTTTTCCAGATTTCTGGGACTTAGGATTTGTACCTTCGCAGCTCTATACATGAACGTAATGTAGTCAATGTTAGCGATGCGTAAGTTTTTTTGAGGTTGCCTAGCTTGTGTTATGACCACAGCGTCAATAATTTTTCATATATTCACAGCCCAGAAGTTTCTGCTTTTTGCAACTCCCAGTCTAAATTTCATGACATTAGGTTCACTATAATGGAAGTGATTGCGTCAGAAGTGACAGTATGTATCATCGGTAAAAACATCAGTATCAAAGACAGTTTTAAACTCAATAAACCTTTTACCGAAACCTTGCAATTAATGAACCAAGTTTATGGTGATGATTGCTTATCCCATGGAAGAGATCATGAGTGGTATACGCGATTTAAAAAGGATCATAAGGACACAAATGACGAACATCTTGGCAAATTGAAATCTGTGATCACTGCACATTAGAGATCAGCTAAAATCTCCACTGAAATGCATGGAATTGCAATTGGGCATCTCCAAAACATCAATTTATTGCATTTTGACCAAACGTTTGGGCTGCCGAAAGATGTGTGCATGGTTTGTTCCATACAAGATAACTCTAGCGTGATTTGGAAGAACAGCGGTAACTGAAATTGGGATAAGTCACCTGAACGCAGTCAACGTGAGGTGGCTCAAGGGACTCATCCAAAATTCAACTAACAATGTTCTCCCAAATCACGGCAGAACTTACAACCAAAAATTGCTTGAATAGATAAACGTTTATTTTTCAGCCTGCTGACCTTAAAAAATTAAATTGTTCACACTTCCATTTTTCACAGAATTTTCCTAAAACTAAACCTTATAAACTAGCATCCATCCATTCCTTATCTATAAGACTGCACGCTCTTATCGCCTTGCCTTCCTAGCTTCGCCTCGCCTCGCTCGCATGTCCCTACTTTCTCGTATTGCCTCGCTTGCCAACCTCTGTTTTCGCGGCCAATATCTACTACTCATCTACTATTCACAATATTTACAACTGAATGATATATAATTCCTCTCCTATTGACAATCTTTCCTTCTCCATTTCTCTTCCTCCTTCCTTCTCTTCTTCTCCATCTAAGCCAACACTTCCTTCGCCCATGCTACTGCCCTTCCCCCCCCCCCTTTTCATCCATCAATACCTCCATGCTTATCTCACTCCTTTCCACCTCTATGCACTCTTCCAACCAGTGTTCCACTCTTGCATTCCCCTTCCCACACAGGTCACACATCCTCTTCTCCCGAAAAAGCTATTAGAATCTGACTTCCTTTCTCTCCTTTCACACATAAATATTGCGCTCTTCCCTCGGCATAATCCACGTGTAGTTCCCGTTGAACCCTGACTCTCTTATTCTCTCTTCCCCTTCTGTCTTTTCTCTCTCCATGCCGTTTTTCTCATCCAACTCATATACCTTCCTTCCGCGTGCATCCTTCTCACTACATCCATCTGCAGTCCATTTGTTCTAAAGTACCTCTCCCTTGCAACCTCCATCTTCCAACCCACTCTCCTGTTCTCCTTCTCCCACGAACATTCCCTAACCAGCTTATTTTATCCCTCCTCCGAAAATTTCTCCTCATATTTACATGCCCGGCTCCCCGCTAGAATCCCTACACTCGTTCTCCCCGTCTCCCTCCTGAAAATATAATTAGGTGTGTTCCTTGTCAACCACAGAGTCCACTTTACATACCTTTCCTGCATTCTATTTACGTCTTCACATTCCCTCCACCCCTAAACCTCAACTCCATACAATAGCACACTCATCACTCATCAAACAATTTCATTCTCCTTCCAAAATCGTCTGCGACCTTGGACTTTTCCGCATTCAGCTCTAACCTGTTCTTATCCAGGTATCTTCTCCACCTCTTCATCATCTCTTTTAAGGCCTCCCCGCTTCTTGCCAGCAACACTGTGTCATCTGCATACGCTAGTGACCAAATTCTAGCTTCTCCTATCCTGACTCTGCCTACCACCCCGGCCTCCAGCTTACTTTCCATATCAGCAATCAAAATCGCAAAAAGTGTTGGGCTAAGCGGATACCCTTGCCTTAACCCCCTATCCATCCAGAGTCCCTCCGAAATACCCTCCCCTTATCTTACCTTGTCTTTGGTCTCTTCATATATCTCCCTTACCTTCTCAATCAGGCCTCTCTCTATTTCCCTATCCTCCATCGCGTCCCACAACCTCCCTCGATCCACCGAAGGGAACGCGCCTTTGAGATTCCCAAAAAAACCCGCCTGCGTCTCCGGCAATATTTCTTTCCCCTCGACATCCTTCATCAGCCTCTCCGCCATCACCATCGCGTATACTTTATACGCCGTGTTCATTAGCGTAATCTCTCTTAAATTTTCCTTTTTATCTCTATCTCCCTTCTTATACAGTGGCGTTATACATCCTTCTCACCACCCTCCTTTTATATTTGATACTTTATCTACTACTTTACTTATTTACTACCTGGACGCGGTGAAAGGGATGAAGGAGGGTAACAAAATTGTTGCCGAGCTATCTGGTGTACTGTGCAAGATGCAGGAATTTAGCGATACCAGGCGAAATATGTTTAATCTTATTAAGAACGGACTGGAGGAGGCAATTGACCTAATGAACGAGCAGGCACGCAAATTGCGCTACGCCGAAGAATCCTACAGTCAGGCGATAGAGGATTATGGACCGAAAGCTGCTGCGAAACAAAAGGAAAAGGCGGTTGCAGCAACAGCAGCGTCCTCGACCCCGAAGAAGACGAACGGAGAGGACAGGCCTGAAATTATCATCAGGGAGCAGGCGAGGAAAAAGGTGCGGACACGAGCTCGACCCGAGGCGGTTCCTATCAAACCGGCCGAGGGTCTAAGCTATGCCGAGGTCCTCAAGGACCTCAAACAGAAGGTAAAACCGGACACCCTTGGTGTAAAAATCAAGGGTGTTCGGCATACCAGAAATGGAGAGGTCCTTGTGGAGCTTGGACCTGCAGCAGAGGGCAGGGCCGAATTTTCAGATGCAGTGAGGGAGGCTGTTAGGTTGGGGGGTACTCTGCGCGAGCTCGTACCCCGCACCGAGATCGAGGTCCTGGACCTCGATCCAACAACGGAGGCCGGTGAAGTCGAAGCGGCCGTTAGAAGCCACTTCGGAAGTCGGGCTGCTGGAGAAGTGAAGGTCAGCCTCACGAGAAAACCCTTCAGGGGCAACCTGAAGGTTTTCGTGGAGCTGGCCGAGAAACTGGCCGCGAGGTTGGTACGCACAGGACATCTGAAGGTGGGGTGGGTGTCCTGTCGTGTGCATAAAAAGGCGGAAAGGGTTCGGTGCTACCGCTGCCTGGGCTTCGGCCATATGGCAGCGGGTTGCGATGGCCCAGAATGCTCGAAGTCATGTTGGAGATGTGGCAAAGAGGGCCATAGGGCTGCAGCGTGCGAAAGTTCGCCGCAGTGCTACCTCTGCGCCACAGACGAAGATAAGCCCCGGACAGACCATCGTCCCGGGACAATGAGGTGTAGGGCGTTCCGAGAGGCAACCTTGTCGAGGAAGCCTCAAGGACGCGCTACCTAGACGAACAATACCTAACCAGGATGCCGAAGGCCGACGAGCCCGTTGTGCGGTACTATCACACTACTGGGGACGATGCGTGCATCCTGGTTGGATTATGATCGGAAGAATGCCAAGCTGGCGCTCAAAAATGGAAGTCGAAGCACGACTTAGTGGCCTTACCCCCATTTCCTTGAAGTAATGCGAAAGCGGTTCCGAGGACTTGTGTTGGCGGGAAGAGGAGGTGAGTTTAGTGGGTATTACCGTTTTTAGGTCGAGTCCCACACTCAGTGCGTGAATGCAATCTCACCTCCTTTACAAAAAAAAAACCTCTTGTGTACTAAACAGCCATGCATCGTTCTCCAACCCGTCCAGCCCTGCTTCTTTTGACCTTCTTAACTTCCTTATCTGCTTCTCTATTTCATCGTCATTCAACTACTCCATCTCTGACTCCCCCGTTCTTCTACTCCCACCATCACTCTTCCTCGGATCTGAGCCCTGGCATTCTTCTTTAAAAACTCCCTCCACTCCTCACTCCTTATCTTCTCACTTAACCCCACTCTACGCTTCCTAAACCTATTTATTATCTTCCAGACGTCCCCCTCTGTCCTAAACTTTCCTAACTCTACTCCCCGATCTTTCTCCTTTTCTTGTTCTTTCTTCTCATATATCAATCTAAACCCCTTCATCATTTCTACGTACTCCTTCCGTCTCGCATTACCCTGTTTCCACTTCTTGTACTTCCCTCGTCACCATCCTTTTCATCTTTTTACATTGCCTATCTCACCACGGCTTCACCATTCCTTTTTTCTTCTTTCTAAATACCTTCTTTTGCACACACCCTTTCACCTTCTCTTTCAGATCCTCCCACATCTCGTCCACCGACTCCCCTCCAAAGCGTACCTTTCCTCCCCTCTACAGCGAATTTTTCCGTCTCCTCCTATCCTTGCATATTTATGACCACATAGTCTATCACCGATACCCCCACTTTTCAAACGATTCTCCCTTTTCGTCCCCAGTAGCCATGACATTCGCCACCGCCCAGCCTCTATTCTCCATCCAGTCCCTTGGAATCTTCCCCTGCTTATTTATTATCTTATCCTTCAATTTCCTCTCAAAGCTCTCCCTTTCCGTGTAAAGTCCTTCTCTATTCTCCATCCTTGCATTAAAGTCCCCACTCAGTACCACCATACCCTCCTCTCTTTCACCAAGCAGGTCTTCCACCCTTTCTTTAATTCTTTCCATCCCGACCTTATTGTACTGTCACAAACTTACACGTTATCCCTCCTATTTTTATTTTCCTCATTTGCACTCCCTCGCCCTCTTTTTCTATATGAAATATTTCCTCTAATCCGTCTATAATCACGGTTATAGTTCCCCCACTGGCCCTTCCTTTATTCTTCACTCTGACCGCCTCCTGGAGCCTCCGCCTATATTCCCTGGGCAGCTTTGGCTCTATTCCATCTCATTACTTGCTTTCTACCCAACGTCTCTACCAGTCCCACAACATCAAATTCCCGGATATATCGCCGGAACTCCTCGTCCTTCATCTTTACCCCTACTACGTTCCAGTACAGCAGCTTCACTACTCCTCTGCCCTGCATT
The DNA here is from genome assembly GCA_932178445.1 of Andricus quercusramuli. Classification (NCBI taxonomy): domain Eukaryota; kingdom Metazoa; phylum Arthropoda; class Insecta; order Hymenoptera; family Cynipidae; genus Andricus; species Andricus quercusramuli. The sequence continues at coordinate 338,909 of CAKNXH010000151.1, read as the reverse complement.
ACCCACCCCGATCTCTCCTCTTCCTCCTAGCCCTGTTGTACAGCATTCTCTGCACATGCCTTTCCTTCCTCGTCTAATCGTAATCGATGAGAACTCCCTCATCCTGTATCCTATTCTTATTCCGCATTGCCCCCAACTTTTCTTCCCAGCTCTCCAACTCCACAACCACTGCCACTGCCTTCTCCTTTCTCCCCTCCAACTTAATTTTTCCTACCCAGCCTTCAACCCACCATATGATCTGTAGCAGCTCTTCCACGCCCTTCCTTCCTTCTCCACTCTTTATCTTCAACCCTCTTATCACGACATTATTTCTCCTGTCTGCCTTCTCTTTTCTCTCCATTCTCAACTCCATTCTCAACTCTATTGCCCTTATCCTTTCCCTATCCGCCCTCCCCTACTTTTCATTCCTACGCTCTCCTACTTTATCTTCTAACATATTTTCTACCCTCTCCCAGATACCATCAATCTCACTTCCCTCACCCCGAATCCTAGTTCCATTTCCGTCCTGCCCTCTACCTTCTCAAGTCTCTTTTCCGTCCTTTCCTTCCATAACCTGATCTCCTCTTCCATCTGCTTTATCTTAACTTCTTCCTCTTTCCTTTCCCTCTTTAACCCTTCTACTCTCTCCCTCAGCTCATTCACCTCCTTTTCCCACACCTTTTTTCACACCTCACACACGAATTCCGTAAAATCCTCTCACCACCTGTCACCAAACACGTTCTCACTTCCGCCACCAACATGCAAGTCCAGGATACATGTACTATATAATCAAATAAAACACAATAATATTCATTACGTACATTATTAATAAAATTCTTCATAATTAAATAACTCAATTTTTCCTCTAATTATAAATGATGAACATTGTTCATACTCTTTTCTCATCCCTGGCCATTATCCTTAATTCAATTGGTGCCCTAGTAGAAACGTCTGCCTTGTATGACAAAGGCCAGAGTCTGGCTCAGCATCTGCTCGCCCTAGTCGACCAGACTGGCGAGAGAAAAGATCAGACCAGACGAAAAACAGAATCTGGTGGATAAAGGAACCAGATTCTGGTATTTAGTTTAAGCACTACTAATTAATGTAGAATATAAATAATGAATTTGAAAATCTAGCAATCGGAAATTTGAAAGATTCGCAAGTATGACCAAACATGCAAGCATACGACAACAGGTTATGTTTCTAATATTTCAGTGTGTCTTCTGCATTGTTGTGACGACTTCGCAGTATATTTTCCCAGAAAGGGTTGAAATATAGTGTAAAACTATTACAGAAACCTATTCAGTAGCATTTAGCGTTATTTTAATTTCGTCTGTTGTATATCATGAGCAGTCAGGGTCAGAATCTGCTATACCAGACTCTGGTGCCAGAACAGCACGCCAAAGCGGAACCAGCCGGGCGCCAAGCTGCAAACAGATTCTTCCTTTTCTGGCGTCCAGCTTGCGCGAGTCTGCAGTTATCTGCTACTACGGTGAATATAATAGTATGATTTATCTATAATTTGAAGCATATTGATCAAAGGGAATAAAGACTGCATTTTTTTAACACAACCCAGCACAAATTTTGGTTTTCATAAATTTCATAATTATCGCGTCTTGTATGTTTTCCGATTTTGACATTACAGGAAAAAATGATCCATTGAATGGAAGATATTGGAATTAGAGAATTTTACAATGCCGATTCAAGTGAATCGCGGTCTCGCGTGTTCTAAAATTTTTAATCGGTCTCATAATCTTAGTTATCTCAATCGGTTACCATATAGTCACTCCCGATTCAGGACAATTTCATTAAATTATTTTCCTTTTTTTTCAATTGGAACAACATTTACCGGTAGAGCTCCCTCTTTTCCCGAACAACTCAATTAGAAAATGTCATTCCGATGAAAAAAAGAAGAATAATTAAACGATATTTCTCTGAATTTGTGGGGGCTGTATGGTGGCCGATTGAAATGAATAAAATTCTCGTAAATCGGCATTTTCAAATTCTTGGATTCAAATCATTTCCATTCACTTTATTTTTTGTTTCCTGGCATTTCGGGGTTTAATACGACAGCAATAGAATTTGCAGTATTTTGTGAAAGGGAATAATTACTGAATTTTCAGGCCCAAGTGTTTGTTTTTCAAATTTCGGTTATTTTTGGGTCTTGAATGTTTTTCGAGGAAAATCTGTGCATTATCCTTTCAAAATTGTAGGTGATTTACAATTATAATTTATTGCTTATGAATTCTTTTTCTTCAAATCTTCTTTGGCTGTAACAAAAACAAAAACAAAAACAAAATGCAAACATTTTCCTACTTTTTATTTGTTAATTTCAATGGAATCTTTCTCGATTATAACGCAAGCTGTAAGTCTTAAAAAGAAATTATCTCATGAAGATTCGTAGATTTAATTTCGGCAAACAATTTTGTCATGAAACATTATAATGTATCTTGTCTGATTAGGCATCTCATCAAAAAACTGTGAACAAAAAACTTTTAAATCGTTTCGAGGTGAATAGTTTTATTATAGAGTTTTTTTTATCTCGTGCCGCTTTCGGCTATACTTCAAGTTTTTAATTTTCAAAGTTAAATTTTTTGAATAAAATGAAGATTACGCGTTGAACGCGTTAAAAAAAAATGGATTCGATTGTCAAAAATCCAATACGCGACTGGCGAAAGGCACTTCAAGTTTTTAATTGATAATTTTAATTCTACAAATGCAAACCGATGCATGTTAATGCAGATAGCAGATCCAGAGAGACATGAGGACAGTACTGTGTCAGTCTATTGGTGAATATTACGCGACATTCATAAGGTCCAACAACAAACAAAAACGTCTCGTTTATTTTTACTTTCTTCATTAAAATTTGCCAGAGGATTACCTAACAAAATTGAAAATTTTGCTAAATGTTTTCTTACAGGCTCTACAGGTTTATAATATTCATTTTTTATTCAATATTTTCAATCCAGAATTAAAGGGAGAGGTCCGCAGTTTGTCAAAATTTGTATTTTGAATTTGTGACATTAGAATTAATAATTATGGAACGGTAAATTTCATATAATATAAAATATATGTACCTAAAATTTCCACAATTATTCACAGATGAGATTTTTTCATCACAGTTGTTTTTATTTTTGTCTCGAAACTCGGGACATAGTCCATCCCCGGACTGAAAATTTTAATTAATTTTTAAATCTGCAAACTCAGTCTACATTTAAGATTAAAAGTCGATGTGGACACAAAACCTAGCCTAGAAACGTCATCTGTTTGCATGAGAATACCTAGAAAGCGTTTTTCTTGAAATTCAAGAATTCTGAATCAGACTAAAATCAGATTCACATAGCCGAGGCAGCAGTAGCACCGAATGGCCTCCATTTTCTTGCATAAGCGACAAGACACCCACTCCACCTTGAGGCGTCCTGCGCTTACCAATCTCGCCGTCTTTTCTTCGGTCAGCTCGACGAAGGCCTTTAGAGTTCCTCTAAAGGCCTTTTTTGTGAGACTGACAGTTACCTCTCCTGCGTTTTCTTCGCCGAAATGCCGTCTAACGGCCGCCTCGACCTGATCCGCATCCGTGGTTGTGTCGATGTCCAGTACCTCGACCTCAGTGCGCGGGACCAGCTCCCGAACACAACCCCTTGCTCCAACAGCTGTTCTGATGGCAGCGGAGAACATTGATCTGCCCTCCGCTGCAGGCTCGACCTCAACGAGTACCTCCCCTTTTCTTGTTTCCCCATACCTCTGATGCTAACACCAAGGGTGTTGAGTTTCACCTTTTCTTTGAGGTCCTTTAGAACCTCGGCCGGTTTTATAATAACCGCCCCCGGTCTAGCTCAGCTCTTTTTCTCCATCTTCTGTGAAGCTATACTCTTAGTTTCACCCTTCGTCCTCCTTTCTTCTGATTTAGGGGTCGAAGTCTTCGGAACGTTGTTCCGGGACTTCAAGCTCTTAGTCCTGGGCCTTGGCGTAGCAGACTCAGGAGGGCTCAATGTCGAGTCTCCCGGCCTCTTCCCAGGTATGGGAGCGAGTGTTTCCCTGGCTTGTTCTACCGTTTGAACCCCTTTGCAGTTCATTACTCCGCGCCTTGCTCTTTTTTTCACCTCCTGTACCCTTTCGACAATTGTGCCCTGGAAGCAGCTTTTAATCATGCGATATTCGAGCTTTGCACCATCTATTTCGAAGTTCATATCGTTGAGCAGCTTTGCCGCGTCTCCGATTCCCTTCCGCACTGGAAGCCACATATTGCTCTTAGAGTCGCTGAAACTCTGGAGCTCTCCGATAACATTCTCTAACTCCTCCAGGCATTTCTCAAATTTTTGAGTCTTCGATTCAAAGCCCTCTTACATATATCGAAGGAGAGACTGGTCACGCCGATCCTCCTCTTCCGTAACTTCTAAGGGCCCTCCAAGCTCCTCACACACGCTCCTCTCCAAGTATGTTTGGTTCTCCCCAAAATCCATGGAACCGACACTGACCATCAAGGCTGGAACCCGATCGGAATCAGTGGGCAGATTGCTACTCCTTGGGTTATATTGTTTTTAACATACCTACTCATTTCTGGTTTTAATTCGGGGTTCCTCCCCCTAGCTGGTTTTTGTCCACCCCGGGTATTTGATTTTCCCAGTACCATCCATATCTGGGAGGCGTTCCCCTATCCGCAACCTGGGGGGGGCGATGGAGGGCCAGCAACAGATTAAGATACAAATCTGTATATTACGACCTTTAAAGCTACATTTGATAAGTTAATCATCAAGTAATGGCAGGGAAGCATTACTGGCTTAGTATACCATTACGTATACCATTAAGCCATTTCTCTTTTTGGGTAGACGTGACACTACCCGATTCGGGTAGTGTTTCTAGGTGGACAGTTTCTTGTAGTAAAGAACTACAAGTGTGGGCTCACCACACCTACGACGCCAACAGCACGCAGTAGTATTATTCCCGAATGGTCACCCATCCAAGTACTAATCGCGCCCAACACTGCTTAACTTCAGTGATCTAACGAGAACAGGGTTTTTCAGCGTGGTATGGCCGTTGGCAAAGTTTAAAGTTTAGTGAATGCGTAAAAACGCGTCATAACCGAGGAATAGGTGTAATGAATTTTTATACATTAGATACTTATTTAATAAACCGAATAAGTATCTGGATAATTATTCACTTGGCTCTTTAAAAAAAATGTCACGAACGTAGTGAAATAGCTGTACTATACTTTTTCATTAGATGCTATGAAATGTACGGAATGACGGGCTTTTCCACAGCTAGGCGCAATATATTATATCCTACTATATTAAAGCCGGCTGCTAAGTTTTGTTGTAAGAGTAAAGTAAATAGATTAATATAAATATAAATATAATTGTGAAAAGAATTTCAACAAAAGTGACTTTCTTCTTTTTGAACTGACTCTAATAAATTCTCACTATCTCAGAACAAAATTAAAGTTTATAATCCATGAAGTCACGACTATTGGTTAACAAATATAAATAAATATAAATAAATTGTGTGAAGAATTTCAACAAATTTAGTGACTTTTTTCTTTTTGAACTGACTCTAATAAAGTCTCAGTATCTCAGAACAAACTTAAAATTTATAATCCATGAAGTCACGACTATTGGTTATACGTATTATATAATCCAAGAACGAACCAGAATATTCATCACTCACATCGCTGATGAAACTTTTTCAAAATTACATTAATCAGTTCTTTCTTTAATTATACAACATGAGGAGTGTTCATACTCTTGTCTTATACTTGGCGGTTATTTTCGATTCTATTGGTGAATATAATAATATAATATGTCTATAATTTAAAGCACATTCTTCCGAAGCTAAATTCAAAATAGAATCTGCGCAAAGGACTTTAATCCAAATGCATTTTTCGAGAATCCAGAATATATGTGTTTTAAAAATGAAATTCTGGAATTGTTCCTATGGATACAGATTCCGTAGGAATTTCAAAACCCGAAAATTCTTTGAGTTGAAATGGAAGCAGAAGTTTGTGCGTTGTCCAGCATAGCGTCCACACACTATTTCATGTTTTTTCGACTATTCTTAGGCCCCACCCCCTTGGTTCAATTCTTCTACTGTAGTAAGTGTATGTAAATTTGAAATGAGCATCAGAAAAAATTAACTCTTTTTCTTTATGTGAAGGTTATTATTCATAATGAGAACGAAATACACGGTTTTAATCAAAAAATGGTAACAAGCAAATTTGTAACAACATTTTTGTGTCAACAATTTTTGTATGTTCCCTTTTTGTGCTTTTAAACTTGCCTCATAATATTGCCACAAGAGTACACGATATCAGGAGGTTTCAATACGTTGAGAATTATGCGAATTCGCGATAGTTAGTTTGCACACAAAGCAAGTGCGTTCAAAATATCCTGACGATATCCGAAATGTCTAGAGGAATGTAAAAATCCCTCAGAGCCTGTAAACTTTGCTCATGATATCGCAACAAGGGTACATGATATCTCAACATACAATTGTCTTTTCGAGAGAATTTAATCCCGTGGTTCTTGTTGCAGAGTTAAGCTCACATTTCGAGTATTTACCTAATGGCGACCCGATTCCTGGCGCTCCTCGTTCCGGAAATTCTTATTCCCCTAACAGACAGCAGCCTCCTCTTCGTGCCAGGTCCAGGTCTCCTCCTGCCAGGCACCCTGCATCTAGACATTCTTCTTTACGCATACTTGGATTTGAAATTCAAGAAATGGATCTTATTCGGCTTATTCCCGACATCAATCCGCGCCGACGGTTTGAAATTCGAAGATACAATTTTCCTATTAATATTCCAATTCATTTGCGAGTAGGACGGAGTACCTTGGTGCCCATGCCAACCGAGGCGAGAAACGTACTAACAACATCTACTGGTGACGTTGTTGCAATAGTGGAAACTAATACACATCTTCGTGGAATGTATAATCACGATAGAAAACGGGTGGGCGTAAACATGGGAAGCGGCGCGATGTTTGAATTGCCCCGTGAAATAGCCTCTGAAACTCCATTAGGCTCCAGTCGCCGAATTTTGGAGAATTTTAGAATAGTTAATGTCAACGACCTCCCACCGCATCATTAATTTGATGAAAAAATGTAAAACGAAAATAAATTTTTTTTTCGAAGTCGGTTACTTTTTCCCGGAATCAGGGAAAAATTATTGTTTCTAAGACTCTCTTATACTATTGTGCCAAACTGTTGTTCAGTTAACTCTTTGATACAAAAATATCACGACAGTAGTTAATTATCTGTATTGAACTTTTTCATTCGACGCTGTGGTAGGTATTCAACCTGAAGTGGATGAAGTACTATAATGACATTAATTACAATTCGTTGAATTTTTATCCAAGTGGGAAGGTATCAGTTTTTCAGAAACGATACATTTCAAAAGGCTGCTGAGATTCGATTGAAGTTTGGCACATTTTGCAGAATATTTAATTATTTTAAAAGTTCTGGGTAATTAATTTTCAAGCGATAATTTGATTTATCATGGTATCACCTTAAATGACGCCCACCTGGAAGGTGACGATGTTCGTTGTCACACGATAATTTCTAGATGAGATAGTAAATCTAGTTTTCCAAAGAGGCATAATCTCTTCATGCATCTTTCTATGTGTGGATGAACCTTCAAGCTTTCCAACAGACAGATGATAAGTCTATGAAAGGTTGAATCGAAAGCTTTCCGGTAGTCAATCCAGGCCATTGACAGGACGCGCTGATGAGCTGCAGCGTCTTTACAAGCACACTTGTCAACTAGCAGTCTCTCTCGACAGCCTGCCACACCTTCTTTAGAGCCATGTTGTTCGTACATCTTTCGCCATACAGGCTCAATTCGACGAACAATCCTGTTGTTTAAAACAGCTGAAAAGATCTTATACAGGCTGTTCAAACAAGTTACTGGCCTGCTATTCTCGGGGTTGGACAAGTTTCGTTTTTTTTTTGGCAGGAGTATAATGCGTCCTAACACCAGCTACTGCGGAATGGGCGTCTTCGACTCTAAATATGAGGTGATTATGCGAGCAAAATCTTGGTGTGTAAAAGTGAACTTCTTCCCCCGGAAGTTCTTGATAGAATCTGGTCCAGCAGCGGAAAACTTATTCATGCCTCTAAGTGCTTTTTCTACCTCTTAGGCTGAGATTGATGGACATTCCTGGTCAGATTTTATGAGGTTGTCACAAAACTCTTTGAAGCGTATATTATTGTAAGCATTTTCTTTCAACTCTAGTGTTTTCCGGATCTTGTACACCTCTCTCCAAAAAGCCTCTACCTCCTCGGGCTTGGGTGGATTTTTCACAGAAATATGGCGATCACTGAAGAAGCGGGATGGGTCAGCGAGAAACTGTTGATTCTCCCCGATCCATCTCTCCCTGTTCTGTAGTCTTCTCTTTCCGTCAGATAACAGCCGTATTTTGGCCACATTATGCTGCTTAATTGTCAGAAGCTTTGAATTGTTCAGTGTGTGATTCAAGATCCTTTGTTCTGGTGCGAACTTTAGAAACCTTTTCGTGAACGGTCTACCAGATGTTATGTAGTCAATCACACATTGAACACGGGATGCATTCTGTCTTGCCCATCCAATCTTCTTGTTCAGTTGATGCAAGCGTCTTTTGGTCTTTTGATCCATCGTCAGTTTTAGCCTTCGATTTGCGTTAGCCAAAGCTCTCGCAGCACCATAAACTAAGCAATTTATGGTCCAAAGGTCGGATTCTTGCGAAATATCTGCACGAAGATAGGCATCCGTTTCACCTAGATGTTGGGGCTTAGGATCGTGATCATCTCTCAGAAGGTGCCTGCTTCCTGCGGCTGATCTTAATTTCGCTTCCTCATCTTCGTGTGCAGCTTGATCAAGCAGCGGTTGGGGAAGTGCTCCGCGTACATAACCATTTTTCCGGAGGTTGACGGCTTGAATTCGCGAAGACTGATGCGAAACATGCTGGAGATCTGGGTGTTTCTGGCACCACAGAATGTGCATACGTGCCATGAAGCCTCCGCGAACAGGGATAATGCTGTCATCGTAGCAGTCTAGCACGTCATCCCTGAGTTGATCCATCCACTCAATGTGGGCGTTTTGCCGGTTCGTCGATGACTTTCCATCTACATTATTTTCAGCACCCCAAACTGTGGGATGATCCGCATTGTTTGCCGACCCATTGTTGGGTGCTCTGCGCATTCAATCGTTTTGAACCGCATCTACAACTTTGTGGTGGTTTGGTGGTGTTATTGTTCCCTCGAGTTGCAAGTGAAAGGGTTCGTCTATCCTTGTAGAGCCCCCGTGCAAGGATAGGGCTGAATACTCCGATAGGTCGCCCGGTATCCCAGAGTCACCGTTCAGGACACCTTACCCAGGTGCCATTCAGTTTTCGGCTCGATTGTTACGCCTTCGCTTAGGGATTGTTCCTTCGCGAACATGCCTAAAAAATTGTCCGCGACTGCTTATTAATTATTGTAACCATATTCAGCAGAAACCTTGGTAC